>CM053743.1:84584092-84608514 GCA_028658305.1 Pachyuromys duprasi | reverse complement strand
TTCTGCTTTTGGGATACCTCACTCATGATGATTGTTTCCAGGTCCCACCATTTGCCTGCCAACTTCATGATTTCCTCCTTTTTAATTGCTGAGTAGTATTCCATTGTGTAAAAGTACCACAATTTCTGTATCCATTCCTCAACTGAGGGACATCTGGGTTGTTTCTAGGTTCTGGCTAAAAATACAGGAATTTTTAACATGGCTTAGCAATAAGGACAGTTAGAAATTTAAAAATTTTGTACTGATAGAGAAAAACAAAATAGAAAAAATTCTAACATCAAGACTATCTAATATAAGATGATCTTTGAAAAAAAACAAATATTAGCTGAAAATATTCTTCCTATACATCCCTTGGATGTTTTTAATCAATTTTTTATAGAAAGAAATATCACAATTTTCTCTTTGCACATTTTACACGTTTTCTCAGTGCTGGGGTAACTGGGAGAGAGACAAAAATGTTATTCTCAGAGATTGTTTGACAAGGGGCTCTAATGGTGATATTCCCTAACCTGTACCCACTCTTGTGTTCTCTGAATTTTTACAATTTTCCGAATTTTGAGGACACTCAGGAAATTACACACATAGCCTTAAATATTTTAATCTCAAGTATTTGTATTATAACTTCCTTTTAAATTTGTTTTACACTACATATTCATTTCATTTTTTTCTGGATTCCTCTGATGTTGGAGTTCATATAAGGTTCAATTTTAGGAAGTTAGATTTTTAATAAGATTCTTCTAAATGGTTTCCATATTTAGCCAATCTTGGCAGTTCTTAATAGTCCAGAGAGGAGCAAATAGAGAGATTATGAAAAAAAAACTTATTTAACTTCTAGAAGGAACTGAAATCTGGGTTATTTAACCCCTAAGATGGGAATACAAAGTTGGCAATCTAAATTTGTCAGTAGCCTAACATGACACACTGCCGAATGGGCTTTTTTATTCCACTGATGTGTCTCATTTTTAAGTCTCTGTGAAATGTCCTAAGATTTTGCTCCTGACAGTTAGCTCTTTCCCATAATGCACTAATCTATTTTTCTATGCTGTGGCTTCTGCTAATACACACCCAGATATAATCACATACACGCACACATTGTGAATGTGTACCTATGCACATGTAAGACATAAATAATGAAGAATTAATCTATAACATTGCTTGAAGATATTCAAATGTGTGTTTGAATTATCAACCATGTGAAGCTCGGCTGCTCTCGTCGGACCTCTGTGCTGTCCTGTCTCATTATTCTCTTAAGACTACTTAACACAAAGGGTTCGTGTTTACTTGGATGTTCCTTGGGTTAAGGGAAATATCAATACTGAGCCTGAAACTACTGCTGCTGTTCACAGGCAGGAGAAAAAGGTGGGCAGGATGCAGAAGGATGCCAGGAAACATTTTATGATTTAAGCAGTTTTTATTTAAAAACACCCCTTTCGCTTGTTGCAGAGTGTTACTATTATTATCATTTAGTGGGCCTGAGACATGGGCCACACACATCATCTGCCTAAAAATAAATTCACAGCCTTTCTGAGTGTCATTATGACTTTATTAGAATTCAAGTGGGCTGGACTCAGTGACAACAAGAGGCCCATGTACATGAACAGGGAACAGCTCTGGGGTCACAGGAGGGTGGGTCACAAAACTAGGAATACTGTAGAGAATCTGGGTCTTATTGATTATGAAAGAGACAGACAGGGTAAACTCAGCAAATGTGTTTTATTCATACAAGTTCTTTTTTTTTTTTTTACAATTAATACTACGATTGATTTGTGGAAAGTAAGTCAATTTATTATTTGATTATACATGTTACTAATATCTTGTTCACAAAACTATATCTGAATACATTTTTAAATTTTTCTTTCTTTCTTTTTTACTTTCTTTCTGTCTTTATTGCAATTTATTCACTTTGTATCTCTACTGTAGCCCCCTCCCTCATCTCTTCCTAGCCCCCCTCACAGTCCCTCTTTTCTTCCTATACCCTTTCCCTAATCCACTTATAGGGGAGGACCTCCTCCCCTTCTATCTGACCCTAGCTTATAATATCTCATCAGGGCTCCCAAATAAGAGGAGTAGGGAAATCTCTGACATTAACTCAGTTGCCTGCTCCTTGATCACTTCTCCTAGACAGCCCATAGAGAAGAAGGATCAGGCAGTGCTGGTAGGAGCTGATAGGCTAGGATCAGACAGTATGGGAGGAGGGCTTACCCTATCAGTGGACTAGGGAAGAAGGATAAGGGAGGAAGAGCAAGGAAGGGTGCAGAGAGGAAATGAGGGAGGGGGTTAAAACTGGGATACAAAGTGAATACATGCAAATAACAACAACAAAAACAATAATAATTGCAAAAAAGGATATCTTATGATTTATAGTGATGGTATTGAACAAAGTGGTCATTAACTTAACTTTCATACAGAAAGTTCCACTATATGTTCTTCAGCATGTGTAGAATATGAAAAGACAGAACATTCTGATGGGTATAAGGTGAAATCTCAGACTCATTTTGATTTGCATTTCCCTGATTACTAAGGATGTTGGACATTTCTTTAAGTGTTTCTCTGTCATTCGATATTCCTCTACAGAGATTTCTTTGTTTAGCTCTGTTCCCCATTTTTTCATTGGGTTACTTGATTTGTTGCTTTTTAATTTCTTGAGTTCTTTATGTATTCCGGATATTAGCCCACTGTCAGGTAAAGGGTTAGTGAAGTTCCTTTTCCAGTCTGTAGGCTGTCATTTTGTTTTGACAACAGTGTCCTTTGCTTTACAGAAGCATTTCAGTTTCATGCGTTTCAATGTATTGATTGTTGATCTTAGAGCCTGTGCTGTTGGTGTTCTGTTCATTAGCTGGGATATAAAGTGAATAAACTGTAATTAATATAAAAATAAAAATTAGAAACAAAGAGTTCTAGGCTCTTCCCCACTTCTTCTTCTAAGATTTAGTGTGGATACTAGATATATAATGTAGGATAAGCATACTAAAATGTGTACACCTAAGGAAGGTAAGCAAAAGGAGGACCCTGGGTAAGATGATCAATCCTCACTCAGAAAGACAGATAGGATGAACATCGGAAGAAGGAGAAAATAAGAATCAAGACAAGAGTTTACCATAGAGGGCCTCTGAAAGATTCTACCCTGCAGTGTATCAATGAAGATGCTGAGAATCATAACCAAACTTTGGGCATAGTGCAGCGAATTTTAGAAAAGAAGGGAAAGATAGTAAGACCTGGAGAGGACAAGAGCTCCACAAAGAGAGCAACAGAACCAATATATCTGGGCCCAAGAGTCTTTTCTGATACTGATACTCCAACCAAGGATCATTCATGGATATAACCTCAAACCCCTGCACAGATATAGCCCATGGCAGCTCAGTGTCCAAGTGGGTTTCCTAGTAAGGGGAACAGAGACTGTCTCTGACATGAACTCAGTGGCTGACTCTTTGATCATGCCCCCTGAAGGGGGAGCAGCCTTGTCTGGCCACAGAGGAGGACAATGCAGCCAGTTCTTATGAGACCTGATAAGCTGGGATCAGATGGAAGGGGAGGAGGACCATACCTATCAGTGGACTTGGAGAGGGGTATGGGAGGTGATGAGAGAAAAAAGGGTGGGATTGGGAGGGAATGAGAGAGAGGGTTACAGCTGGGATACAAATTAAATAAACTGTAATTAATATAAAGAAAAAAATTTAATTAGAGAAAGGCTTGTGATAGAAGGGTTAATTAATAAAGAGAAACAGAGGAAGAAAAAATAAATTGGAAAATAGTTTAAATTTTTAAAATGCAATTTAATTATTTTTATATTAATCACAGGTTAGGTACTTTGTATCTCAGGTGTAGCCCCCTTCCTCATTCCCTCCCACTCTCCCCATCACTCCCTCATCTCCTCCGTGCCCCCTTCCAAGTCCACTGATGGGGGAGGAGCTCCTCCCCTTACATCTGACCCTAGCTTATCTTGTCTCTTCAAGGTTGGCTGCAATGTCCTCTTCTGGGATCTAGCTAGGCTGTTCCTCCCCAGTGCGGGGGTGGGAGGGAGGGTCGAAGAGCCAGCCATTGAGTTCATGACAGAAATAGTCCCTGTTCCCCTTACTAGGGTACTCAGTTGGATACTGAGCTACCATGGGCCACATCTGAGCAGGGGTTCTAGGTTATATCCATACATGGTTCTTTGTTGGAGAAACAGTCTGGTAAAAGACCTCTGTGCCCTGATCTATTTAGTCTTTATGGAGCTCTTGTTCTTGCCAAGTCTTACTAACTCCCCCTATTTTCATATTATTCCCAGGCCTCTGCTGAAGGCTTGGTTGTAACTCTTAATATCCGCTTTGATACATAGTAGAGTCTTTCAGAGGCCCTCTTTGTTAGGCTCCTGTCCTGTTGTTTGTTTTCTCTTACATTCAATGTCCATCCCATTTGTCCATCTAAGCGGGCATTGATCATCCTAACCTGAGTCCTCCTCCTTGTTTATCTTCCCTAAGTGTATAGATTTCAGCATGTCCATCCTATCCTATAGGTCTATATAAGTGAGTATATACCATGTGTTTCTTTCTGCTTTTGGGATACCTCACTCAGGATGATCATTTCCTGGTCCCACCATTTGCCTGCCAATTTCATGATTTCCTCCTTTGTAATTGCTTATTAGTATTCTATTGTGTAAAAGTACCATAATTTTTGTATCCATTCCTCAACTGAGGGACATCTGGGTTGTTTCCAGGTTCTGGCTATTACAAATAAAGCTGCTAGGAGCACAGTTGAGCAAATGTCCTTGTTGTGTACTTGCATATATCTTTTGGATATATGCCTAAAAGTGGTATAGCTGGGTCTTGAGGAATCACTGTTCCTAATTGTCTAAGAAAGCACCAAATTGATTTCCAGAGTGGTTGTACAAGTTTGCATTCCCACCAGCAATGGAGGAGGGTTCCTCTTTCTCTACAACCTCTCCAGCATGTGTTGTCACTTGAGTTTTTGATCTTAGCCATTCTGACAGGTGTAAGGTGAAATCTCAGGGTCATTTTGATTTGCATCTCCCTGATGGCTAAGGATGTTGAGCATTTCTTTAAGCGTTTTTCTGCCATTCTGCAATCCTCTACAGTGAGTTCTCTTTTTAGCTCCATACCCCATTTTAATTGGATTACTTGATTTGTTGCTTTTTAACTTCTTGAGTCTTTTATATATACTGGATATTAGCCCTCTGTCAGAAGTAGGATAGGTAAAGATCCTTTCCCAGTCTGTAGGCTGTGGTTTTGTTTTGATGATAGTGTCTTTTGCTTTACAAAAGCTTTTCAGTTTCATGAGGTGCCATTTATTGATTGTTGCTCTTAGAGCCTGTGCTGTTGGTGTTCTATTCAGGAAGCAGTCTCCTGTGCCAATGAGTTCTAGGGTCTTCCCCACTTTTTCTTCTAACCGGTTTAGTGTGTCTGGTTTTATGTTGAGGTCTTTGATCCACTTGGACTTTAGCTTTGTTCAGGGTGATGAATATGGATCTATTTTCATTTTTCTGCATATAGATATCTAGTTGGAACAGCACCATTTGTTGAAGGTGCTGTCTTTTTTTCCATTGAATGGTTTTGGCTTCTTTGTCAAAAATCAAGTTTCCATAGGTGTGTGGGTTTATTTTTGGGTCTTCTATTCAGTTCCATTGATCCACTATTTTGTTTCTTTGCCAATACCATGCAATTATTATTATTATTACAGTGGACTTGGAGAGAGGCATGGGAGGTAATGAGGGAGAAAGGGTAGGATAGGGAGGGAATGAGACAGAGGGTTACAGCTGGGATACAAATCGAATAAACTGTAATTAATGTTAAGAAATAAAAATTTAATTAGAAAAAGACTTGTGATAGAATGATTAATCAATAAAGAGGACCAGAGGAAGAAAAAATGAATTTGAAAATAGTTTAAAATTTTGAAAGAAATTAATGAACAAAAGAAAAAAGACTAAATATGTTGAAGTTGATAATAGGCTAGGATGATCCAATATGTTATAAACATGCTTGAAGGGGAAAATATGTGCATCATAAAGCAGAAAATTAAAATTTAAATATATGTTTGTGAAATTCAAATTATAATTTTTATTTTAAATTTCTTAAATTAACAGAAGAGATTATAATTTCGCTGAGGGTTGGTCTTCTGGACTATGTAGACATGTGGAATGAAAATGGCAATGCTGCAGATGTTAGAAGTAGGAGGACCAAGATTTGAAACTTGTTCTGTCTATTCAAGACCATTATGCCAAATAGGACTGTTAATCTGTTACAAAGTACAATTTATTAATCACCATTGCTCAATCCTTGGAGAATCACTGTCCAGTAGCCATAGATGACGACTCACAGAATGGTAACAGAACCTTGTTGTGCTACAGGTGAACACCAGGGCTACCCTAGTGGTTCCCAAAAAGAATAAAGGAATGAGACTAAAGCTTATAGATTAGTTCCCAATTCACGCGAAGTAGACAGCGAGTCTGTGAAGAGATGCTTTCAGTGATGAGGGCTAGTAGGCACATTTACTTATATGTTTAATGATAAATTTTAGAATTTAGTAAGGATTCATGCTGTTCTAGTGAAGTAACCGTAGTAGATTATTTTCTTTTTTAATTTTCATTTTTTATATTAATTACAGTTTATTCATTTTGGATCTCAGCTCTAGTCCCTTCCCTCCTCTCTGCCCAATCCCACTATCTCTCCCTCATCTCCTCTTATATCTCTCTCCAAGTCCACAGATAGGGGAGGTCCCTCCCTGCCTCTTCACCAGTCTAACCCACCCTCACACCTCCTCTCCCATCCCCCATCCCCTATTCTCAGAAAAGGGGAGGCCCCCCATGTGTACCAATTCACCCAGGTACATCAAGTCACAGCAGGACTATGCACATCCTTTCCCAATGAGGCCAGACAGGGCAGTCCATCTATTTGAAAGGGATACAACAGCAGGCAACAGAGTCAGAGACAGCCCCCACTCTAATTGTCAGGCGACCCACATGAAGACCAAGCTGCTCATCTGCCACATATGTGCAAGGGGCCTAGGTCTAGCTCATGCATGTTCTTTAGTTGGTGGTTCAGTCTCTGTGAGCTCCTTTGGGCCCAGGTTAGTTTGCTCTGAAGGATTTCTTGTGGTGTCCTTGATCCCTCCAATTCCCTCTGTCCTTCTTCCTACTCTTCTATAAGACTCCCAGAGCCTGGCCTATTGTTTTGCTGTGGGACTGCATTTTTTGACATCCATTCTATTTAAGCATCCTCCCTTGAGCCCTCCTTGTTACTTGGCATATTTCTGTCTGTGGATTGTAGCCTGGTTATCCTGTATTTTACAGCTAGTAAGTGAACACATACCATGTCTGTCTTTCTGCATCTGTGTTAAATCACTTGGGATGATCTTTTCTAGTTCTATTTATTTGCTTTTAGATTTCATAATGTCTTTGTTTTTAATATCACCTCATGTGTTTGTAAGATATACTTTTTAAGTGAAGTAACAAAATTCACCAACAATAAATAAATAAAAGTTAAACAAACCAACAACAAACAAAATGAGTCTCATTTCCCTCTTAACTAAATACACTTTTAAATAGGATGTATGTTTAAAACAAACAAACAAAAAATACAACATCATTCAAGTTTTATTTTATATAACTTTTGACAGTTTCACTATGGTGCACTTCACATTTGATGTACTTATCTAAAGTGTGTATCTCAAGGTGCTTTTGCTCTTAGTGAGGGAAGCCATAAGCACAAGACACTGTTAGAATCTGTAGAAAACATGTATTCCATTCATGTATGCTGGCAAATGCCTTGGATGCCAGTACTTACAGGAAGAGATGGGCTGATCTTGAGAATTAAGGCCACTCAAGGATACATAATGTTTGTCATATAAGCATGAGAACAACAGTTGAAATCCTAGTAGCAATATAAAAATACCTGGCTAAACAGCGTGCTGCATTATAATAAGTACAACCCCATCACTTGGTAGCCAGTCAGGTTGAGCTGGTAAGCTCCAGGCTCATTGAAAGACCCTTCCTTTTTTAAAAATTTATTTATTTTTATATCAATTGCAGGTTAGGTACTTTGCATCCCAGGCGTAGCCCCCTCCCTCATTCCTTCCCACCCTCCCACTCCCTCCCTCATCTCCCTCCTCCCCGCCCCCTCCAAGTCCACCAACAGGGGAGGACCTCCTCCCCTTCCATCCAACCCCAGCTCATCCTGTCTCCTCAGGAAAGACCCTTCCTTTAAAAGAAGGTATCAGGGTATTTTGGATGGTAGTCAACATCAACCTCTGGCCTCTATACAAACACAGACATATTCATATACACTTGAACACACATGTCCACACAAGTTAACTTCTATCCATTTGAAGTAACTTCCAGACACTACAATCCCACACCAATTTCTGCTTTCTGCCTTTATAGAAATTCTTTTCTGGACTTTTACTAGAAATACATAGTTGCATGCATACATACATGGGTACATACATACACAAATAATGTTTAGGCATTTGCGGTTAGCTTTGATTTAACATTTTGCAATTTTTATCTGCATTGTAACATATATCAGCACTTTATTTCTTTTTATTATTGAACAATATATTGTTTTAAACATATTGTTTGTTTACTTATTCATTGTGTGTGTATATGTGCATAGACGTATCTAGTAAGGAACACATGTGAATGTCAGCAATATGCTGAATTCGGTCCTCTCGTTCTACTACGTAGGTTCTGGGGATAGAATTCTGCTTTGCTATAAATGCCTTTATCTGTGAATCTACCTCTGCATTCATATTTTATCTGTTTATTGTCTGATGCCTATTTAAGCCATCCATGGTTTTTGTCTAAGAACAATACTCTTATCTATAATATCCACATATACGGTTTTATATCCAGGTTTTTATTTCAGTGTATACTCATAAAATTGTGAAAAAATATGCTAACTATGCTTTATATTTAGAGTAATTACTTTCTTTCTAAAGCAGTTATATCATTTTCCTTTAAAACAAGAGTGTTGAGTCTTTAAATTTCTCAACATACTATTGTATATGAAGCTATTTCATTATGTTTTCATTTGATTTTTTCTAATGACTCATGTTAGAAAACTCACATTCTTTCACATTAGAATATATGCCTATTCAAATCTATTGTCTATACTTTAAAATTGTTATTTATAAATATAAATATACCTTATAATTTCTAAACATAATCATAAATTAGATGTAAAATTAAAAAAGTTTTCTCATTTATCTTGTACATCTTAAAGTATTATAAGAATGTACTAAGTATATATGAACGCACATATGACAAAATGTACATATTATGAACACATACTATATTCATTCATAGACATGTACCACATAAAATGGATAAAGATTACATATACATATTGAGATAAAAACATTTGCATTGCCTAGTGTTTTAAATATATCCATTCTATGTGTATAATGTTTGCAAATACAAAGAAATTACTATTGTTTTATATATACCTTTACTGACTCATAAATAATTTGTTGTGCAGGTTTGTAGTCTATAAGTAACAGACTTTTTAATATAGTATTAAATAATGAGGGCATAGTGCTTGTACTCTTTTGACTTAAGCAGATACACCATGATATTTAAACAATTATTAAATTATTTTTTGATTCATTACTCTGAACATACTCTTGCTTTTAATTGATGACTGACTTTATGTCAATATATATGTATATATATACTTGTATTATATATGACATTATATACATAATATATACAATATTTTCTGAAAATTTACTTTATGTATATGTGTATACAGTATAATAATTCTTATATTATTTTTCTTGGCTAATTTCGTTTCTGTATGTTGAAGGTTTCCTGAAGGAAACCCTCATCCAATCCTTCCTCAACTAATATCTTACAAATGTATTTCATTGTATGAATAAACCATGGTTCAAACATTGTATCTTCTTACTCCCATACTATAGCATCCCATTAAAGGATTTAAGGGAAGAGATACACCTTTTTCAATTAAATTTTTATTTTTTATATGAATTACACTTTATTCATTTTGTATCCCAGTTGTAGTTCCCTTCCCCTCCTCCCCTCCCAATCCCACAATCCTTCCCTCATCTCCTCCTATGTCCCTCTCCAAGTCCAGGGATAGGGGAGGTCCTCCTCCTCTTCCATCTGACCCTAGTTTATCAGGTCTCATGAGGACTGGCTGCATTGTCCTCCTCTGTGGCCTGGTAAGGCTGATCCCCCATCCGGGGACTGTGATCAAAGAGCCAGCCACTGAGTTCATGTCAGAGACAGCCCCTGTTCCCTTTACTAGGAAACCCACTTTGATACTGAGCTGCCACGGGCTACATCTGCACAGGGGTTCTAGATTATATCCATGAATGATCTTTGGTTGGAGTATCAGTCTCAGAAAAGAATTCCGGGCCCAGATTTTTTTGGTTCTGTTGCTCTCCTTGTGGAGCTCCTGTCCTCTCCAGGACTTACTAGCTCCCCCTTCTTTCATAAGATTCCCTGCACTCTGCCCAAAGTTTGTTTAGGAGTCTCAGTATCTGCTTTGATACAATGCCAGGCAGAGTTTTTTCAGAGGACCTCAGTGGTAGGTCCCTGTCCTCCTTCCTGTTTTTCTCCTTCTTCCAATGTCTGTCCCATTTGCCTTTCTGTGTGAGGATTGATCATCTCATCCAGGATCCTCCTTCTAGCTCACCTTCTTTAGGTGTACAGATTTTTGTAGGTTTATTCTTATTATATGTCTAGTATCCACTTTTAAGTGAGTATATACTGTGTGTGTCTTTCACCTCACTCAGAATGATTTTTTTCTAGTTCCTGCCATTTGCCTGCAAATTCCATGATTCAGTTGTTTTTAATTGCTGAGTAGTATTCCACTGTGTAAGTGTACCACAATTTCTGTATCCATTCCTCCATTAAGGGACATTTGGGTTGTTTCCAAGTTCTGGCTATTATGAATAAAGCTGCTATGAACATGATTGAACAAATATCCCTGTTGCATACTTCAACATATTTTGGGTATCTGCCTAGGAGTAGTATAGCTGGATCTGAGGAAGTGGTATTACTAATAGTCTGAAAAAACATCAGATTGATTTCCAAAGTGGTTGTATAAGTTTGCTTTCCCACTAGCAATGGAGGAGGATTTGCTTTCTCCACATCCTCTCTAGCATGCAATCCACTTGAGCTTTTTATCTTAGCCACTACGATGGGTATAAGTTGAAATCTCAGTTGAAACCTCTTCTTTTATCGGACTCATAAGTATATGAATAACTGTATCTTTGATTCTTGTGCCTTCTCTTGGTCTCTTTTTCTTGTTTCTTCGTTTGTCAGACTTCGATGTGATAGGTTTGTTTCATCATATTATATTTTATTTTCTTAAAATATTAAAATGTCCTAATAAACCATAAATTATGTGATAGAGTAAAACAAAGAAGATGAAAGGAGTTAAAGAATTTAAATATGACCTAACAATAATTCACAGAATTAAAGAAGTTCACAAATATATAGTCAAGTGTTGAGACGAAAAAAACATTTGTTATGAAGTAAATCTTGGGCTATAAGATTGCTGAGGACATTTGAAGACAGATGCAGAAGACAGCAAGGTGTCAAGGACCTTGACAACCTTCCTCTCAGACATCCTCTACCTCGGATTCAGTGTCAGGAAATTGCTTTGAATACATCAGAAGGGAAGCAAGCATTCTATTCATGGAAACAATGGATTGTGAAGACACTTCCTTTAACAAAAGTAGAATAGATTGTGACTCCAGGAAGAGATCCAGGCCTGATTGTCTTCATATATTTCTACACTGTAATTTTCAACATTTATTACATTCTGTTATGGTTTCCAGAAGAATAATTTCTTGTCTCTGAAAGAATTTACTGTCTTTGATAGCACAGAACTCTTTAACTACAACTCAAAATCTATTTATTTATTTACTGAGACAATGAAAGATTTTAGTTTTTATTCCAGTTTTTATCAGCTTGGAAAAATTACATATTTTTTTAAAGAAAAAGTGTATCTATCTGAGAAACAGTCGATGACTCTCCTTTCCCCTTTCAGCATAATGTAGCAGTTAAAAGTTTGGCCTCTAACAATATGTGTCTGGGGAGGGCTTAAATATACTTTGATATGTAAGCAAAGGGGTGGAGATAACAGAAACTTCCTTTTTAAAGCCTTGTATATTTCTGTGCAGCTCTAATGCCAACACAATTATCCCATGCTTTAAAGCTGGAGACAAGAATATCAGAAGTTCAAGAAAAGTCATGTTCAGTTTCACCAATGTTGAGATCTGCTTTCCTACATGAGATCCTATTCAAAGAAATTATTTTTTTTAATTTAAAAAAGAAAGAAAAAAGAAAAAATCTAGTTGAAAATAAATGGGTTGATTCAATTATATTTTGCTTCAAGTTGAATATGTTTTAATCACAATAAAATACAGCAGTTGGCTTATAGATAAAATATGGTACCAAATTTAGAATTAATCTATAAATAAGATTCATAAATTATAAATGTGATACTAGCTAAAATATTTTAAATAATTTCAAGTATTATATAAATATGTATAATCATTTTATGTATATGAATATGTACAAAATTTCATGAACATATATGTATTATATATGAGTGTTATATATGATTATGTAAAATGTTATGTACAAATTTTCTATCCATTCAACTTGTTTTATAATGAATTTTACAGATACTGAAGTTACATGAAATTAACCATATTTCCTAAAATAGAAGAAAGTATCCTGTGTAACAGGGGACATGGTATCCACATGAGGTTATTTAAATTTGCATTAATTTAATCCAGTTAATATTTAAAGTCATTTTCAAAGCCCCACCAGCTACTTTTCAAATATTCCTTCATCACATGTGACTTGAATCTACTGCATTTAGTTTTACAAGGAGAGTGTCTTAGGACACTAGCAGAAAGTTCTGTAGAATTTGGGGACATGGAACCCACATGCATTTTACAGCCAAACACTGCTTTGGTTTTATGTTGTATTGTTTTGTTTCCATCTCTGAATCAACCTGTTTCAGTTGCTTGAGTTAATATTCTCTCATAATCACATACCACTGTCCTCCAAGGGTTATTCAGAGGATATTTTCCATTTTTCAGTACCAGAGAGTTCCTTCAGCCTCGGACTAGCTCTTTCACAAAGGTTAAAGACAACAGAAGAACAAACAATAGAGAATCAGTTAGACTGAAGAATGAACAACTAAGAATTCTATGAAACTGCAAGAGAAAGTGTTTAAAGACTGTGAATATGGTGTACATATCAACTTATGAAGTGTCATTGAGAGATCTCGGGATGGTTTGGGCACAGGACTGTTTATAAGAGAAAAAAAGCTACCTGCAGTCCTTGAAATGAACATTAGTTTTCAGGAAAGGTAAAGCAAGCATCATTTAGTGATTTAATTTAATACAAAAAAAAACAAGCATAAATGTTATGTACTAAAATCATATACTTATATCAAGTACAGAAAGATGTACATATTCTTTCAGACCAAGTTTTATTACCCAAAGTACTAAAAACACTATTAGCTAATTTTAAAATCAAAAGTGAAATATGTCTAACCTATTAATCAATCTTGTAGAATTAACTTCATACAATTATTTTGTTCATAATAAATATAGCATGTGAGGGGGATTATATATTAATAAAATAAACATCAAATTTTAATACCTAAAATATTCCTTTATGGTTACAATTTTAAATTGTTCATTTTTCTGTTATATACATAGCACATTTGCCCTGTCAAATAAAATATTAATGATAGGTAATTTCTTGACTTGGTGGACTCAATTCTGCTGCTCACCAGTTTTACCTAGGTCTAGTATTCTGATACTATAAAAGCTCTAAGGATCACAATAGCTTTTTTCTTTATAATTGAAAATAGACATTTTTGATCCAATATATTATGGATATGGTTTCCCCCTAAATTCTTTAGATCCTCCCATAATTCCCCACCCTCCCAAGTCCACACTCATTATTTCATTAGAAAGCTAACAGGCAGCTAAAAGACTTAATAATAATAAGTTCAAATTATAAAATAAAAACAAGCCAGAATAGGACAAAACAACAAACAGAAGGAAAAAAAAAGCTAAAGGAAAAACTAAAGAAACACCATAGATGCCCAGGAACATGCCTTCTCACACAGGGAAATCCCATGAAAACAAAAGAAAAGAAAAGAAAAGAAAAGAAAAAACCCAGAAACTATAACATATGCACAAAGTACCTGCAAGGTAAAAAAAAAAGAAAGAAAAGAAAAACAAATGAAAAACCTGACAAAGCTTTCTGAGACAAAGAATCTCCAAGATCAACAGTGAGTTCATTTTGTGTTGCCTATCTACTTCTGGGCTTGCTAGCCTTATGACTGTTTTGTATACCCAGTGAGACTCTATTGAAGAAAACTAATTTTTCTTTTATGAGTAGTTACCAATTAGATGATGCATAGTAATTAGGGATGGAAGCTGGTGTCTACTTCTCAAAGTGCTATGATCCCGTATAGCCTGGACATGCTAGGTCCTGTGCATGTTGCCACAGTTTCTGAGTTCAGATGTGCATCAGCCAAACTATGTTTAAAAGTTAATTTTCCTTGATGTCCTCCATAATCTCCAGCTCTTACAGTCTTCCTACTTCCTCTTCCACAGGTTTCCTTGAGATCTTGGGAGAAAAATATTTGATGCAGACATCCCATTTAATACTGAGTTTTCCATGTCTCCCATTCTCTATGCATTCTCTATGCTGTAGGTCTCTGCATTTGTTCCCATCTGCTGCAGGAAGAAGCTTCTCTAATGATAACTTAGCAAAGCATTGATCTGTGGAATACAGCAGAATGTCAAAAGGAGGCATTTTATTGCAGTACTCCTTTAACAGAACAATAATATTTTGGTGTTACCCTAGATTCCTGGCATCTGTTCTATCTATTCTCAGGTTCCTTGCCATCTGAGCATTGCTAAGGATGGATTTCATCTGGTGGAATGACCTTAAAAACCTATCACCTAGTGGTTGATTACTACCACAATCTTTATGCTACTACTGCATTAGCACACCCTGCAAACAGCTTACCAATTACATCGAAGTGTTTTTAGCTGGATCGCTGTTTACTGTTCTTTTCTGGTAGCATACAGAGAAATGCTCAGAACCATGAACACTAGTTAGGGTGAAGGCTCTAGGTAGGCATGATTTCATGATGTTCTGTAGGTGTTGTCTTCAGCATTAGGGACCTTACCATTAGTTGTGGAGAGCAACTGATTGTCTTGGCAACATTGTGGGTTACTTGAGGGTTCTCATGGAGAACTTTCATCAACAAATGGATTGGATGTAACCCATTCCTGGAACTGGAGCCACATTTGCTTTTAAATGCAGTAGCTACACGTGATTCTCCTGCTCATGGGCTCATTTTCATCTTATAACAGGTCAACTACAATCCTTGTTTGGGTCTTTCTCATCATATGGGTGGACATGAAATTGAGGTGTTCAAAGAAAGCAGATAGTGAAGTTTTATACTACCATACTTTTTTTTCTATAAGAATGACCAAAATACCTGAGTCTTATGTGAAATTTTAGATTTATTTACTTTGCAAATGTCAGGGGTTTCATAAAAAATTGTTGTTCTTTAAATCTTATTTGCTGAGTGACAATATTCTGTCTCTGGCTAACTGAATTGTCTAAATTAGTTGTCATACTTTTAAGAAAATTTCTAGTGTTTTCCTATTTATTTTGGTGAAGATCAGGGACCCAAAGAAGTACAGAGAAAGACAAGGCCAGCAGTTTTATAAAGGATTTTTCTATTATGCTTATTATTTACAATTTATTCTCTTTATAACCCACTTGTAGTCTCCTTGCTAATCTCCTCCCAGGCCCACCCTTCCTCCCTCTTCCCCTGTTATTCCCCTCTCCTAGTCCACTGATAGGGGAGTCCTCCTCCCTTACCATCTGACCCTAGCCTATGAGGTCCCATCAGGACTGCCTGGCTCCTCTTCATCTGTGGTCTTGCTAGGCCATCCCACCAGGGAGAAGTGATCAAGGAACAGACAGCCAAGTTCATGTCAGAGACTGTCTGTTCTCCCATTACTACAGGACTGACATAGAGACTAACCTGTCCAAGGGATACCTCTGGGCAGGGTAGTAGGTCATCTCTAAGCAAGGTCTTTGGTTGATGCATCGGTCTCTGAAGTACTCTTTAAGCCCAGCTTATTGGCTTTGTTGGTCACATTGAGGGGTTCCTATCCCCTCTAGATCCTTCTATATCCCACTTACTCCATAAGATTCCCTTAACTCTGCCCAGTGTTTGACTGTGAGTCTTAGCATCTGCTTTGATCCCCTGATGGGTGGAGTCTTTAGAGGACATCTGTGTAAGGTACCTATCCTATTCCCGCTCTTCTAACCCTTCCAGTATCTATTCTATTTTCCCTTCTGAATAATAATTAAGCGTCTTTCCTAGGGTCCTACTTCTTGTTTAGATTTCTCAGGTCTGTAGATTTTAGTATGTTTAGCCTAAATTATATGGCAAATATCCACTTATACTGAATATGTACCATGTATGTCATACTGCTTTTGGGTTACCTCACTCAGGAAGATCTTTTCTAGTGCCATCCACTTATATGCAAATTTCATTATTTCCTTTTTTAAAAATAGCTGAGTAGTGTTCCATTGCATAATTATGACACTATAATTTCTGTATCCATTCTTCTGTTGAGGGACATCTAAGCTGTTTCCAGATTCTGGCTATTATAAATAAAGCTGCTATGAATATAGTTGAGCAAATGTCCTTGTTGTATGGTTGAGAATCCTTTGGGTAGATGCCCAGGAGTGGTATAGCTTGGTCTTGATATAGCCCTATTCCCAGTTTTCTCGGAAAGTGCCAGATTGATTTCCAAAGAGAGTGTACAAGTTTACATTCCCACCGGCAGTGGAAGAGGTTCACCTTTCTTTGTCACTTGAGTTTTTAATCTTAGTCATTCTGATGGCTGTAAGATAAAAACTCAGAATAGTTTTGATTTGCATTTCTCTGATGACTAAGGATGTTGACCATTTTTTAAGTGTTTCTTTGCCATTTATTTCTTTGTTGAGAATTCTCTGCTTAACTCTGTATCCCAGTTGTTAACTGGATTATTTGGTTTGTTTGTTTAATTTCTTGATTTTTTAAATATATTCTTGATATTAGCTTTCTGACAGATGTAAGGTTGATGAAGTTCTTTTCCGAGTCTGTAGCCTATTGTATTGTTCTGTTGACCATGTCCTTTGCGTTACAGAAGCTTCTCAGTTTCAAGAATTCTCATTTATTGATTGTAGATGTTAGAGCTCTTGTTGGACTGTTTAGTAAGTTGTCTCCTGTGCCAAAGTGTTCAAGGCTCTTCCCCACTTTTTTCTTTTAAGGGATTTAGTGTGTCTGGTTTTATGTTGAGGTCTTTGGTTTGTGCAGGGTAATACGTATGCATATATTTGCATTTTTCTACATGTAGACATTCAGTTAGACAAGTACTACTTGTTAAAGAGCTATCTTTTTCCATTGTCTGGTTTTGGCTTATTTGTCAAAAATCAGGTGTCTGTAGGTATGTGGGTCTTTGATTCATTTCCACTGATAGACCAATCTGTTTCTATTTTGCCATTTTTATTACTCTTGCTCTAAACTACAGCGATACCTTCAGAAGTTCTTGAATTATACAGGATTGTTTTAGTTATTCTGGTTTTTTGTTTTGTTTTGTTTTGTTTTTCCGTATGTTCTTTCAAGGTCTTTAAAGGATCATGTTGTTATTTTGATGGGAATTGCATTGAATCTGTAGATTGCTTTCAATAGGATGGTCATTTTTACTATGTTAATCCTAGAAATCCCATAAGCATGACAGATCTTTCCATCTTCTGATATCTTTTCTCAATTTCTATTTTCAGAGATTTGAAGGTTTTTGTTTTTTCTTGCAAGTCTTTCACTTGCTTTGTTAGTTACACCAAGTTACTTTATGTTACTTGTGGCTATTGTAAAGGATGTTGTTTCCCTAATATCTTTCTTAGCTCTTTTGTCTTTTATATACAGGAAAGACACTGATTTTTTTTTAGTTAATTATTTTTATCCAGCCACTTTGCTGTAGGTGTTTATCAGTTGTAGGAGTTCTCTGGTGGAATATTTGGGGTTACCTTGTGTACTATTATATCATCTGCAAATAGTGGTACTCTGACTTCTTCCTTTATATTTTTATCCCCTTTATCAACTTTAGAGCAATAAGAAATTATTGCTCTAGCTAGGACTTCCAGTACTATGTTGAAGTTATACAGAGAGTGTGGGCAGTCTTTCTTTGTCCTTGATTTCAGTGGGATTGATTTAAATTTCTCTCCATTTAGTTTGGTGTTGGCTCTAGGCTTGCTGTATATTGCCTTTACTATGTTTGGTATATCCCTTGTATCCCTGATCACTCTGATATTTTAAACATGAACAGATTGTTTATTGGATTTTGTCAAATGCTTTTCTGGCATCTAAGGAGATGATCAAGTGTTTTTTTTTTTTTAATTTCAGTTTGTTTATGTGGTGGATTACATTGATGGATTTATGTATATTGAACCACCCCTGCATGCCTGGGATGAAGTCTACTTGGTCATGGTGGATGATATCTTTATGTATTCTTGGATTCAGTTTGCAAGTATTTTATTGAGTATTGCATCAATGTTTATAAAAGAGATAGGTTTGAAGTAATCTTTCTTTGTTGGGTCTTTGTGTGGTTTATGTATGGAGATGACTATGGCCTCATGGAATGAGTTTGGTAATGTTTCTCCTGTTTCTATTTTGTGTGATAGGTTGAAGAGTATTGGAGTTAGTTCTTTAAAGGTCTGGTAGAATTCTGCACTGAAACCATTCGGCCCTACATGCAAAAATTTGGTTGATCTCACTGGGTTGGAGTTTTTCTTCTAGTATCTTCTGTAAGGTTGGGTTTCTGCATGTATCTTGTTTAAACTTAGTCATGTAATAAAATATTTGTTACCTCCATCTATGTTGATTGAAAGTTTTGCTGTGTACAGTAGTCTGAGTTGGCATCTGTAGTCTTTTAGTGTCTGCATGATATCCACCCATGCCCTTCTAGCTTTCATAGTCTCTGATGAGAATTCCGGTGTGATTCTGCTAGCCCTGCATTTATATGTTACTTGGTGTTTTTCCCTTGATGCTCTTACTTTTTTTTTCATTCTTATTGTTCTGTAGATTTATTAGTGTTTTGATTATTATGTGGCGGGAACAATTTCTTTTCTGGTCTAGTCTATTTGGTGTTCTGTATATCACTTGTATGCTTAAGGGTATTTCTTTCTGAAGGTTGGGTAATTTTTCTTCTATGATTTTCTTGAAAATATTTTCTGACAATGGAGTCTTATTTTTCATCTATTCTTATTCTTAGGTTTCGTCTTTTCATGGCATTCTTGAATTCTTGAATGTTTTGTGTCAGGAACTTTTCCATTTTTATGTTTTCTTTGAAAGATGTATCAATTCCTACAATTGTATCTTCATTGCCTAAGATTCCCCTTACTTCTCTTGTATTCTGTTGGTGATGCTTAGCTCTGTGACTCCTCATCTCTTCTCTAAGTTCTTAATCTCCAGAGTGTTCTCCGTTTGTGGGTTTTTTTTTTTTATTGATTCTAATTCTGTTTTCATATAATGAATGATTTTATTCATTTCCTTCACCTGTTTGATTGTGGATTTCTATCTGTCCATGATAGCCTCTATTTGTTTTTCTTTATTTCCTCTTTATGTGCTGATAACAACTGCATAATCACAGATTTAAGATAATTTTTCTGTGTTTCAGCTGCATTAGACTATCCACTGATTTGAGGGAAGTCTGGTGAGCCATGGTGTTCTTGTTTTTGTTGATTGTATTCTTACATTGGCTTCTAGCCATCTGGTTGTCCATTGGTCTTGACTGTTTATTTTTGGAGCCTGTACTGCAGACTGGGTCCACCTATCTCTGGAGTCTAGAGTAGTCTATAGAAAGATGAGAGAGGTCCAGGAGCTTAAGACCAGGTGCCCACAATTGGGATGCAGTTATGGAAGGGTGGGAGCTGGTATAGTTGTCATGAAGGGCTTGGCTAGAGAGCTGGGTGAATGTCTTGAAGTACAGGCCACATTTGGGTGAGCTAGCTTGTGTTTGCCTGTGTGCTAGTGCAAGGGTACATGAGCAGGAGTGTGTGTTGAAGATAATGGGGGGCTCATGTGCAGGCACAGATTAGGGTGTGGATGTGGTCCATGGAGTGGGTGGCTATCTCAGAATGTCTCAGAAGGATGGTGGGCTTAGGCCTACCTGCCCATCAGATTCTTTGACTCTCCTACTCAGACTAGTCTGGTTGTGAGATCCTGGTTCCATGATCTGTAAGCTTCCACTGTTTGCCTGGTCTCCACAGGGTGACCAGCAGAACCATAGATTGAATGTTGGACACATTGTCCCAGAAATCCTGTTGTTGACCTAGGGGGTGGGGGAACCAATATCTGGATGCTAGCGAGGAGGGTCACTGAACCTAGGATGCCCCACTCACTGACATGTGGAGCGTGCTGGGGGCCCAGGTTTCCATGATTCTTACACCAGGGAAATGTCCACTGGGGTCTGGATGTGATAGGCCTCAAATGTCCCAGGAAACCTGAAGCTGCCCTCAGGGGAGCAGGAGGGATCTGATGTCTGGCTGCTAGAGTTGAGGGTCCCTGGACCTGAGCTTCTGCACTTACTGGAGTGTGGAGAAATTGACAGAGGTTCACACTTTGTGATTCTCAGACCCTGGAGGTGGTCAGAGGTGTTTGTATCCTAGCAGCCCCAACTCACATGATGTCCCCTCTAGTCCTGGGAAGCCTCAATGCTGAGGCTCTGAATCCAGCCACTGATCCACTCATCAGGGATCCTATTGGCACCCTAGTAGCTGGCATCTTTTTCTTTTCTTTTCTTTTCTTTTCTTTTCTTTTCTTTTCTTTTCTTTTCTTTTCTTTCTTTCTTTCTTTCTTTCTTTCTTTCTTTCTTTCTTTCTTTCTTTCTTTCTTTCTTTCTTTTTTAGGATAATTAGTGGCTGGGCACATGTCTATAATCCAATCCAAACATGCAGGGAGGCAGAGGCAAATGTATCTCTGTGAATTTGAAGCCAGTCTGGTATACAAAGCCAAGGCTACACAGAGAAACTTTGTCTCATAATACAGAAAAAAAAAGAACACTTAGAGGATTTTGTTTTTGTAAAAATCAAAACTGAGCACGAAACATTCTCACTTGAGGTCTTTCCTTATCAATTTTCCTTATCATTAAAATTTTCTGCACAGTATTTAATTCATCAGCTCAATAATTCTTAATTGGCTCACATATGTTTAGCTGAACATTCTGTGAATAGAAAATAATTTTAAAATCATATCCATACAGTCAGTAAAGAATATAGATGATTATATGCTCTAGGTTACTGTATAGGATTCACAAGATCCTGACTGTTAATAAGAGTTCCATTGTATTTTACAGCCAACTTCCTCTGTATAGTTGTTCAAATAATGGATATAAGCAATTTGCTTTCATTGATTGCTGCATAAGAAAACTTGGGTGAGTAACAACTGAAAAGAAATTCACAAGGAATCATGAGAGCCCACAGAGGGGCATCTCTGTTTATAGGAAAATAATTTCTCCCTTTAAAAAGGAAAAAGTTTTTGAATTATCAGCAAAGAGTCATCATCTCAATTAAAAATGAATCTGAGTGTGGATTTAAAAGCTGTTGGTTCCTCTCATGTATGCTTTAGGCATGAAGGGCAATGTAAAAAGCCAATGGAAATGAAAGTGAAGAGGGATTACTTTTGATTCTGCCTAATAATATCAAGGAATCAAAGAAACGAATTTTTGTGTTTTTATTCATCCTTCTCTGGCAGAATAATCAAAGTGAATGGTCTAAACCAAGGGTATTAAAGCAGATGCTGAGACTCATAGCCATACTTTGGGCAGAATGCAGGGGAACTTATGAAAAAAAGGCAGAGATAAAAAGACCTGGAGGGGACAGGAACTCCACAAGGAGAGCAACAAAACCAAAAATTCTGGGCCCAAGGGTCTTTTCTGAGACTGATACTCCAACCAAAGATGATGTGTGGAGATAACCTAGAACTCCTGCCCAGATGTAGCCCATAGAACCTGAGTCTCCAAGTGGGTTCCTTAGTAATGGGAACAGGGACTATCTCTGACATGAACTCAGTGGCTGGCTCTTTGATCACCTCCCTGTGAGGTGAGAGTAGCCTTACCAGGCCACAGAGGAAAACAATGCAGTCAGTCCTTATGAGATCTGATAAGCTAGGGTCAGATGGAAGGGGAGGAGGACTTCCCCTATCAGTGGGCTGGGGAAGAGGTATGGAAGGAGAAGAGGGAGGGAAGGCAGGACTGGGAGTGAAGAAGGGAGGGATCCATAGCCAGGATACAAAGTGAATAAATTATAATAAAGAACAAATAAATAAAAATTTGTTAATAAAAATAATCCATTAAAAAGGTGTTTGATCAAGTGGGTAGTCAGAAGGCATTCATCCAGGAGTTAAAACTGTGACCCTATGGTAGAGTCTGGGTGTGAACATAGTTGTAAACATTTTCAATGGGGATCAGATTTTACATTGTTAAAGAAAACACAGATATTTCTACTTAGTTTTCTATAATGCTATCCAGTGCCTAAAGCAGAATAGAACTATCTCAGTTGGGGAAAGCCTTCGTGAAAGTTCTCCTTTGGGGTAATACTTATGTGCTGATGTTTATAGTTGTGTTAGATATAAAAGCATACCCATCTACACAACAAAGAGATCAAAGGTTAGTTCATAGATGATATATATTATTAGTGGTGTTTACAGTCTTCCATGTTAAAACTTTGAAGTGTTAAAGTCTTACTGTTTCCAAGTTGGGTGACATTGCAGGAAATAAGGGGATATCACTCAAAATTGTGTTTCCTTTGAGTCTTAGTCTCTCAGACTGTTCAGTGCTCACCAAATATGACTTAAAAAATGGACTGATCCTTTTGTTCTGTTAGTGTTTGAAAATTCCTTTCTAGAATGTAAGAGAAACTTGCCGATCGAGTCCTTGTATGACATATGCCAGAACCTAGGGTCAATCTCTAGAAATATAAATTCAAATATATTCCCACATTATTTACATAAAAATCTATAAACATCCCTAATGACATAATTATGTCATGCTAGGAACTGTTATTAAACTTATATAATAATATTTGCCAATATAATTATTAAGATTTTTGAGAGATCCAAGATGGCTGCCAGGAGAGGACACCTTGTCTAAGGAGTAGGACAGCAGAAACAACGCAGCAACCAGGAGACTGAACTCTGGGACCTAAAACACCAGCATTTGTGATTGCCACGTGAGGAGAACTCCTACAGCGAGGAAATCAACTGGGAAAATCCTAGGGACACCCAGTTATTCCCCGGAAAAATCTC
This sequence comes from Pachyuromys duprasi, assembly GCA_028658305.1. Taxonomy (NCBI): domain Eukaryota; kingdom Metazoa; phylum Chordata; class Mammalia; order Rodentia; family Muridae; genus Pachyuromys; species Pachyuromys duprasi. The sequence goes on along the minus strand of CM053743.1, from coordinate 84,585,142 downwards.
CGGGTGACAGGCAGCGCACAGCTCTGATCTGAACGAGCAGCCGCACTGGGCGCCCACAGCCCCAATACCAGACTGGGTCTCACAGCCTCTGGGCCAGACAGAGGAGGAACCGGATACCGTTTTGACTGACCTCCACACTGTGGGTCCGCCAATAACCATCTCAGTCCATGTGGGAGTCCCCAGGCCAGTCAGAGAAAGACCCCGGTTCTGTATCAAACAGCGGGCATACAGCAGGTGCACACCAATCACGTCCGCCAGATACCACCTCAGTCCCTGTGTGTGTGTGTGTGTGTGTGTGTGTGTGTGTGTACGAACCAGACTGAGAGGGCCTAGGAGACTGTTTTGACTGGCCTGCACACTGCAGGGCGCTTCAACCACCAGGCATTCAGCAGGTGCACACCAATTGCTTCAGCCAGAAACACCTCAGACTGAGAGGGCCTAGGAGACAGTTTTAACCTGCCTGCAAGCTCGGGTCTGCCAGCAACCACCTCAGTCCCTGTGTTTATCCACGGGCCGGTCTGAGAAGGCCTTGGGCACCATTTCAGGCAGGTCTGCATACAGCGGATGCACACTGCTCTGCAACGCCTGCAACCAATCCAGACCCACTGTGTATGCCCCAAATATCACCTCAGACCATGGTACACAGCACCTGGCCCTAAAGGAGGCATTAAGCCTCCAGTCCAGGGGAGAGCCCTTAGCAGCAAGCCCAGGGCAGAGCACAGAGCCCTCAGCTGACATCTCAAAACGGGACACTCAGCATCTAGCACAGAGTGAGGATCAAAGCCTCCAGTCCAGAAGGGTGACCAGCCTGCAGTGCTCACAGCTTCTAGCACAGAGCACGAACCGGGCACACAGAGCACACAACACAGTTCAACTGAGACAACAAACACACAAACTAACAAACCAACGGAACTCCCTGATCTTCTTGAAGAATACTCTGGAAACAAGAGAGTGGCAGTTCCAGTCTGAAGTTCAGCCTTAAAGCACAAACAGCTCCTGGATTATATATAAACAAATGCCCAGAAATCGGCGAAAGAACTCACGCAACAA
>CM053743.1:84538798-84583592 GCA_028658305.1 Pachyuromys duprasi | reverse complement strand
GGGGTTCCAGCCCACATCCACACATGGTCCTTGATTGTAGAAACCGTCTCATACAAGACCCCTGTGCCCTGCTCAGTTTGGTCTTTGTGGAGCTCTTGTTCTCCCCAAGTCTCAACAACCTCCCCCAGATCTATCATTACTTCTCGCCCTCTGCCAGAGGCTTGGTCAAGAGTCTTAATTGTATCCAGCCACTTTGCTGAAGGTGTTTATCTGTTGAAGGAGTTCTCTGGTTGAGTTTTTGGGAACGCTCATGTATATTATCATATCATCTGTAAATAGTGATATTTTAGCTTCTTCCTTTCCATTTTGTATCCCTTTGATCTCCTTTAGATGATATATTATTACTTGCATTACAGATATAAAAATGTTCCAGAAGGAATCTTTTCCTTAATTCCACTTTAAAGGCTATGGTGATGGAAGGGAAGGAGAACTTCCCTATTAATTTACTAGGGGAGGGGTATAAAGAAAGGAAAGGGAGGGAAGATGGGATTTAGGGGGGCAAAGGAGGGGACTACAGCTGGGATACAAAGTGAATAAATTGTAATAAATAAAAAAGTATAAAAATTATCAAGTTCAATTTACACAGTGGAAACAGTGCTCTATCATTTAATGTGGCAGCAATAATTAATAACATGTTATATACTTTTATAATGCTAAAAGAATGGATTTTAAATGTTTTAATCACAAATAATGGACAAGTGTTTGAAGCAAGACATAGGTTAATGTGCCTGATTTAATCATGGTACAATGTGTCTGTCAAAGAACAATGCAAAGCATGGATATACAGAATTATTTGCCTGTTAAAAATGAATTTTAAAAGTGCCTTGGCATCAAAATTGTATGGGAAAAGTGAGTGCTCCCAGTGAAAGAACTTGTACATATGACAAACAAAATTAGTGTGTTATTTGCTTCACATAAACTCAGTGGCAGGCTCTTTGACCTCCTCAGCCAGCAAGGGAAGAGCAGCCCTTCTAGGCCACAGAGGATGACTTTGCAGCCAGTCCTGAAGAGACCTGATAAACCAGGGTCAGATGAAAGGGAGGAGGTCCTCCTCAATCAGTGGACTTGGAAAGGTGTAGGAAGTAGATGAGGGAGGGAGAGTGGAATTGGGAGGGAATGAGGGAGTGGGATTCACTTGGCTGGGATACAGAGTTAATAAAATGTAACTAATAATAAATAAAAATAAACAAAAAAGAAAATAAACACATTGTTATGTTTATTTGGTACATGTATCTCCAAGTTATTTACATTTTGTTTTATAATTGGCCTTATTTAGAAATATTTCTAAGCAAGGTCTGGAGAGTTAAGAAAACTTGCTACTCTCCCAGAAGACTGGAGTTTGATTTCTCGCACCCACATCTAGCATCTCACAGCTATCTCCCTGGAACATCAGCTCCTGGGATCTGAGGCCCTCTTCTGGCTCCTGGGAACCCACACACACATGGAATGCACATGCACATACACATAGATAAAGCTGCATATATGTATATATATATAATATTACACAGTTATAATTAGAAATATCACAAATATATATTACAAAAATATGTAACAATATAATATTTATATATTTACTTTACAAATGTGTTGCATGCATATTAACTTGTCTTTGAGTTTCAAGGTCAGTTATGAGTCTATGTTTGGTTTTTATCAATTCCATAAAACTGTGTGCACTTATATTAACAGTATCTGTTAAGATAATGATAATAATAATAGTGTTCTCATTTCCTGGCTCTGATGAAATAGGATGCAAAGGTTCCAAAACACCAATTAATGGAATGTTCATTCAATCAAATCGGAATGTCACAGAATCATATCTGTGCACCCAAACCAGAACATATGTTAGTCACTGCAGTGAATAAACAGCCATGAACGTACTGGTTACAGTAGTCACAACTTTCACACTAGGATTGTGTGCAGCAAATTGTCTAAATATTTTATACAGATAGCTCCTAACATAAAAGCTTTCTGACTTTATATTATTTTTCAAAATATTTGTTTGTACAAACAGATGGATGACATATAACATTGTGTATTTTCATGGAATGTAAAGTTTTTGCTGACTAGATGAGGTAGATTCTTGAATGAAAAGGCTTTGTGGTAAGCCTTGCGTTATGGATGAGCATCATATAAAGCACTAGGCTACACTTGTGTTAGTCCCTGAGGTGTTTCATCTATCCTTTGCATGCCCTTAACTGACTAATATGTGTCACGGGAATCTCTAGGGCACATATTTGACCACAGTGACTCTGAAGACTTTTCATTATTCAGTTGGTTTGGCCTGTGAATAGAAAGAATCATAGATTCCAGAAACAAAGAAGGCAGTAAGGAAAAAGAAATAATAATCTCCCTTATGGTTGTTTATACTGACTTAGTGTTATATGAGTGTATGAATTTTTTTCTTTTGAAATAAAACAGAATAATTAAGACTTATTCTGCCCCCCCCCATTCAAAGAATTGCTCTTCGAGTTTGTTTCAAATGTTTCACATACTTTTAAATTTAATGTGTTTGCCTTTGAGACTGTGGTTGACAGGCCTACATTTGTCTCCTGCCTTGTTCATCTAGCAAGTCACTATATATCTGTAATTACTGATGAATCATAATTTAGTGAAAAACATACATGATCCAGGGTTACAATACAGAGTTGTTGTCCCTGTGATGTTCGATTGCTTTCACCAAGAGGAGTGATGGGAAATAGAGAAACACATGTTTTCAAATATTGTACTCTTCATTCAGTGTTAGAATGTTAGAAGACTAACCAGTTCACTTTGGCTCTCACATGTGACCCACGTTTAGAATATTTGCTTGGGCACAATTTCATAAACAGATATGTTTAATGTGATTAAAATGTCTGATGTCTCTTTAATTCTTGCAATTTATTTGTGTGATATGTAGTCTTTCCAGGGCAATAAGCTGATAAACATTCCAACTAGATTTTTTCATTAATTCCTTTTGCTTTTTTATTGCAGCTTTTGACTGACATCTATTCACTTCAAGGGTGATTTTCCTGTGGACAAGAGGCAGAAAAGACACACCAAGGAATGCCTTCAGGAGTAAGCAATTTACGCATTATAATGAGATGGGTCTTTTCAGAGACTATAATTGGTGACAAGGTATGGCAGCTTCATATCAGACAAAGATGTACAACACAGAGCTTATTAAGAGGATGGCACGTCATCCTCCAGGAAGCATCCTGTGACTGTGAGACAGGAGGACATAACAGATAGTGTAACTTGTTCCTGAGTCCAATATCTCCAATTTGCATCATAAAAACTTTATGTAAGCCAATTCAAGCTAATCTGCAACGGTATATATTTTCCCTTTAGAATTCACTGGGCTAGCCAGCAATCCATCACACTAGACCCCAGCTCTCACAGACAACAGCAATAATCATTACACTTGCAGATATGCTCAATTTCATCAGGTTAGTTTAGTAACCTTTCTTGTATTAGAGCCAACTTGCAAAGAGATGTAATATCTTCCCAGTTATGAAAACATAGCATCTGGCCATAGTGAGATTTGATTGTGGATCAGGAAATCAGATTTTTATAAAGTTAAGAACTCTTCATGTATATATATATATATACATATATATAATAAATAATAAAGTAAAATGATTAACAAGGAGCCCTACAGAGATATTGGCAAGGCAAAAGCAATTTGCTTTACTGACAGAGCTGAATCTCGGTACTTAGCTAACTCAGATAACTCTGACTCCTTTTTGCTCTTCCTATCTTTTTCATTCATGGGTGGGAGGACATTAATTTTCACTGTAACTAATTAATAAGTATACTTAGAAAATGTTTGATAGTAGGAATCTCTATTTACTTCAAAAATTTCAAAATAGTTTGCAAATTAAAAGGTACTCATGTCTTTTCATCATCCTTAAATATTGAAAATGCTCTTAACTTTAATGCAGGCAAATACAAATTTAAAATATGCCCAAGAGTTACGCAAGCATTGGGTTCCTGGGGTTTGTTTTTACTGTGAAACCTTTCACTTTCTTTTATGAACAATAAAGAAGACAGGAAAAAACTATTTTCCTGTACATAATGATGAAACCCACTTTAGTGAGAGTTAAGTGACCAAGAAGCTGAAGAATGAAACAGGACACAAATCCTGCACCATCTACATCACTTTAACACATTTTCTCGATGAACTAATTACAGTGCAATTACAGTAATAAAATAATAATAATAGTAATAATAATGTCAAGTAAAGAAACGCAAAAGCAAGCCATTATCCAACTTAAAAGATTTCTTTCTTGAATTTGAGACATAAACTTTAGAACAAATGGCCTTACCCTAAATCAGAACGTGTGGCTCACAGGCCGTTTCTCTTCATGATTATGAAACTGTTATTTTCTCAGTGTAGTCCCTCAGATTGTCACCCTTTAGAAATGTTCCTAAGCAGTCCATGAATTTTTCATGCAATTGCAATATTTTTGCAGAGAAATTCATGTTTGATCATAAAATAAAATTACAGTACCACAAAACTTTTAGAAGCAGTTACATTAATAACTACATATTAATAAAAATTCCTATGGTCACATTTTAAATCAGCAGTGATGGTATGAGGGTTACAGTTAATGAATCCCACACAATGAGAGATACAGAAACTCAAAGCATTTTGTTTTGCGTAATGGATTTAAGGAAGAAGGGTCTCAGGTGTCTACAATACGTTTCTCCTTTTTGTCCAGGAATGGCAAGGAATGTAAATTTGAGTGATAGGTTTTTCAAAATATGGAAGGATCTGCTTTGAGTTACACCATCCTGCGAAACCAGCTTCACTCTCACCATCTTGATTGTGTGTTTTAATTCTAAACACAGCACTGAACAAGCAACTAGAATAAGGAATCCTATGCATGACTGAACATTTACAAAGTGAAGTAAAGAATATGGTGGAGAAAAGGAATGATCATTTGATTCATAGAGATCATCCAACATCTACAACGTTAGAGCTACTGATGGAAATGCAGAGTGTAATTTAAATAAAAATTACTGGTTTCCAGGCTGTAAATGTAACAAAGTAGTAGAATGCCTACTATGCCCAGGGCTTCAGGTTCTACTTCGCAGCAATGAAAAACAAGACATGAATTTCAAATTTAGTGAGAATGGAAAGTATGAGAAAATAGATTTCCCCACGTAATAGTCTCTCAATTGGTTAACCAGTATTAAATGGCACATAGATATACATATATGTATGTCACATATACACACATATATGCATATATACACTATGTATATATAGTGTATGTACATACACTGTGTGTGTATATACATATATATTTATTATTTATTTGCCTCAAAAAAGTTGGAAATAAGCATAGAGGTTTATAAAAATATAAATTGTAAAAGAGTGTTTGAGTTAAAATGTAACTATATAATTTTCACCTTTCTGCGTCATCATCTAACCTCTCCTTCGGAGCATAGATAGCCATCTTGCTCTCTTTGACAAATTCATGGTTTCCATATTCTTTTTAAAAGTTCCTGTTATGTATGTTGTTACTATAACATATAAATACGTATATATACATAATACATACAGACTTCTCAGTTCCCACAATGTGTATACACACTTACTTGTATGTTTATGATATGTATATTTGAAATGTATATATGGAGGTTCCCATGCACGTCTTCGCACAGCCATGTACAGGATGGAAACCAAACTTGGATATCAATTCTCAAGGAAAGCCCACCTTGTTTTTGATTCTGGATTTATCATTTACGAGCACCCCACAGAATCAGTCTAGCTTGCCAGCAAACCCCAAAAATCTTATCTCTCCTTCCAAAGCACTATGATCAAAAGTTCAAATTTCCACATCTGGTTTTGCTACCTAGGTTCAAGTGATTGAATTCGCGTCTTCATGCTCATTTGAGAACCACTTGGCAAACTAAATTGTTGCTACTGACAAAATGATGAAATAATTTAAGTTTCAATTCTTATTCTCTTCTGAAACAACTGTGTATGCAATTAGAATAACTTGCAACAGTGAAGTATTTTGAGTGTGGACTCTGGTATAGACTTAGCAAGCTCAGGTAAGCCACTAGAGTGTTATATATATATATATATTTTTTTTCTTTCTTTTGTCTCAGTTTCACTTTCCTCAATTACAGACCAAAAAAAAAAATTGATGCCCACTTTGCCACTTTGTAGGAGTGAGTTAGTGTTATGAAATTATACACACACACATACACCCCCGGCACACACACACAGTGTAATGTATTGCTGGTACTTATTTCTATTAATATGATATGGGACAAAAGAACTCTGAAGGGCAGATACTTCTCCGAGTGATAACAGCTGGTATCATTTTGTGGTTCTCTTTTTTTTTCTATTATCTTTTTGTTATGCCAGGCAATGTCAGTGATTTTTCTCCAGGTGATTCATTCCCATCTTGGCTGGCCACCTGCTTCTGACCTTGTGACCCTTTCGCTGTAGCTAAGTACACAGTAATAAAATAACAAACAGTGTCACCTCTAGGCCAGCGACTCAGCCCTGGTGTCATCCAGGAGCGGCTTGGTCTTCTTTAGTCCTGTATAGCAGATCAGTGAATGGAAGCATCACGCAACACTCAGGTTCTTCTGTCCTAATCTTAGAACTCAAAAGAAACAAGTATTTCTATGTATATGTAAATTATTTTAGGGTAAAAATTCGTGTGTATTAAATTGCCAGTTACTAAAGAAAAAACTCTTTGAATCAAGGAAAATTGTAGGTATAGTTTTCCTAGCACATATAACAACACACTTATTTCAGCAATGAAGAAGCGTAATGCAAATTAATATGAAAATCTGAACATAAAAAATCTTTTTTAAAAGATTAGAGAAAGGTAACAATTAAAGAAAAAATAAAGAGCTAAGAGACCAAAAAAGAAGGTCCAAAATGATAAATTTCCTTTAAAATGTTTTATTGTGTTCATACATGTACACATAAATATATACAGTATATACACATATATTTTAAAATGAGTGAAGATTCATTTTATCTGCTATTTTTCTCCTGACATATGCAATTTTCAAAGAGAAATATTTCAAGAATTTTTTCAACTTTAGAAAGTACTACATACTAAGAGCTGCTGAAAGTCAAAACTACTGACACAATCACTCAACTAAAGCTTTGTTATTGTTGGTGCTATCCATTCTTTCTCCAACTAAGAAAGCACCATTGCAAAATGGCCTGTATCACTCTGTCACTCACTAAAAATACACAGAGAAAGAGTCACTGGAAACGACCATAAATAAAAGTAGTACTGCTCAAATTTAAGAAAAAATTAAATTTCAAATTGTTATTGTTTTATATTAATTAGTGCAATTCTTGTAGGAAGCTAATTTTCTGAATAACTATATTATTTTGCATCTGTGCTCATGAATAAATAGTTTTAAAGTTCTTGCTTCTTGTATGTTCCATAAATTATGCTAGCTACTCTTACTATTTTATTTCTAACAATCTGGAGAATATGGTTTTATCATGAAAAAAATAATTTAAATCATAGCCCACTGTGCCCCTGGTTTCTGTCTCTATTTGAGTCAATAGTCAGTTTCTCCCTGGGCATTTACTGAGTTAAACACAGATAATGGTATTATGCTTTGCCCCTCACTCACTCATAGTGTTGACATCACTGACCAAAACTGAAGTGCAGGTACACTCCAGCAGAGAAAGAGTTGCTAGCAGCTCTGGGGGGGAACAGCAAGCAAATGTGTTGTCTTGATTTGTAAAGGGCTTTAATGTCATCAATAGTAATTCAGCAAAGAGAGAGTTGTAAAATGCAGCTCAAAATGTAGCAAATTGCATCATTGTTAGTGCTTTAGAAATTTAAAATATCTGCAGCAGATGGTAGAGCGAGGAGCAATGCCTTGCTTCAGTGTCTAGGAAAAGTTGATGTCATCATAAACCCTAGCATTAATTGTGGCTTCTTTGGCCTGCTAGGGAAAAATACGTTGTTATTTATTTTCCTTTGAATAATAGTTTTTCTTAGAAATACTTAACAGAGGATCAAGAGATCAGATTTCCTCAGAGAAATGATTCATTTTCCAAAGAACTAAGAGAATATGCATCATCTTTGTGGAAATGGAGAGCTGTTTTAGAACAACAGACATTTTGCTTTAGAGAAGAGCCTTCATTTACTTGCTCTGCTTTAGTTTTAAATAACCTGAGTAAAACATTAACTCACAATATTTCTATCAGTTTACAAATCTACCTGACTTTAATTTTAGAAGCACCCTTAAGTGCTAGCTGCTTTAGACCCATTGATATGTAAGATTAAGCTACAAGAACTCTCTCTCTGGATTGTTGTCTTGCATTTTCAAGTGCATTAAACAGTGAAAATATAATAAAGTGGATCCAAATTTTTGGCCAATAAAACATTAAAACATTTCTTAAATTGAAATTGGTAACTATATAACTTACCTATTATTTTCATGAAACTGTGAGGACACTGAACAATGAATTACCTTAGTTTTTGAAATCATACAAAGATCAAAATAAAAAAATAGAATAAATAGCCTTCTATTTATTTTGTGGTCTTGGAAGAATTCTACTTTCTCAGTGGAATAAATATAAGTCCATAAAAATAGAAAATACTTCACTGCTGATTATTATGTACAAATGACCTTGGGTTGTGTATCATGGAGGCTACTGGAACTTCTGAGACACTCTTGTGCATAAAAATTTATCCATTTGGTATTATCTGGTGTATGTGTATTAACCTATTGGTATCACTTTTTCTCATCTGTAAGATTGAATTAATAACCATTTACTGAAGTGTTAGATATGAGAATTCAAAATAATTAATAGTATAAAATACATTCATAGTAAAGTGATCAACAGCAAATGGAGAACAAATGCTACAACTCTTATTACTAATAGGTATTAAGTCAAAAATGAAAGTCTTAGCAGGAATGAAAACATGTATATTGGGAAAACTAAGCAGAAACAAAGATCTAGAAGTGAAATGGGTTTCTAGACAAGTGCTTCAAAAATGTTTGCAATTTCATTGGTCATACAGAGGCACCTCCAACTTACGCAGGATTTACTGTTTTCAACATAACATACCTTAGTTTTCTCTATTCTTTTATATTGTATTTTCACATTTTCTCTCTAATTCCTCTCACAGAGGAAATGCAGGCTTTATGCATGTTAAGCAAGTACTCGATCATTAAGCTACAACACTGTATGGACACACACAAACATATACATGCACCCATGCAAGCAGGCTTGCACACATGCACAAACTTGTTTTTCATGCTAATGTTAAGCATCCAGAGAAGATAGTGACTAAGGTAGAACAACCTAGAAAAGTGATTTCCCTGAAGTAAGATTACTGCTCCTCCTATCTCTCTTGTGCTCAGCCTCCCTGAATAATATCTAAAAGAGCAGAAACAAACTTACAGAAATCAGGGATATTTTCTTTCATGAAAAATTTGGACCAGTGTGTGTGTGTGTGTGTGTGTGTGTGTGTGTGTTTTCCAGGGCATGCATGTGAGGGTCAGAAGAGTCCTCTTTTTCTTTCCAACTCTATGTGAGTCCTAAAAATTAAATGTAGTAGCCAGTCTTTCATAACAACTGCATTCCATTACCTAGTGAGACATCTCTCTGATTTGGGGGGGGGGCGCGGGGAGGCATTTTCACTCTGCATGTATGATTGTAAATACCCAAGGCAGAGTCATCTTCTCTTGTAGCTTGTCAGTCTGCTTGGAATTGGGTAAACTGACTTTTTATTACCCTATCCTCGATCTCTTCCTTCAGACCACATATACTATTTGCTTCTTGTACTTGAAAGGAAGGAAGGAGTAAACAAAGAAAAGGCAAAAAGAAAGTGAGAGAAATGTTGCTAGGCATGCAAGAGGATATGCTGGAGGACTTTTTCAAAGGTCTTTTATTGTGCTGCTCAGTACTTAACTTGTTGCTGTAGGCACCAGTCTGTAGAGATTCTTTGCTTTTGATTTAACATTTTGACCTTTCTCTTACTTTTGTTTTAATTACATGTAAAGTTCCCTGTCAGGAACAGCATCTTGCATGCTATCCAGTGCTCTTTACTTTGTGATCAAGGACAAAGGCATTTATGTTTTTGGTGGCTATTCTTGCTCTGAGCCTGCCATCTCTGACATTCATTTTCCAGATTGTTGAAAAACAATGCATCATCGTTGAGGGTCATCCCCTTTCACAGATTTCAGTCCTTGATGTACATAAAACATTGTTTCTCCACTGTTTTTGTCTGTCATTTTACATAGCCCTTTCAATACTAGATGTAAGCAAGACTGTTAGACTACAACTTATTTTACCTGGGTTCAAACATTTGGCATGTAAGTTCAAAACTCTTAAAAAGGGGGAAAGGAAAAGCTAACCAAATAAAATATTGACATTATATGGTTATAGAAACTGAATAATATTTTGTTACATAATCTCATTAGACCTATCATTTCATGTGCCAGGAAAAAAAATAAAAGCTATGAAAAACAGTTTCTTCCAATGACCTTGTATTCCCTGGTGTTGCCCAGATGTGCAAATATCACTGGAAGTGTATCCAACTCAATATATCACCGTGCGTGAAAAAATTAGATTCTTTTTTTTCATCTCTAAAACTTAAGTGTAGAGTGCTCTGTCAATTTATATGCTCTTAATGATGCTCAGCAAACGGCCGCCTCAATAAAGGTTTCTTATGTAAGTGTTTATTCCTGCCTTTCCTCAATTAGAAGAATGGTAAGATAAAATAAAAACTCATCATACAAAATATATTACTACAATAATTACTTGTAAAATTAGTCATTGCTCCCCACTATTAATTTGGCACCTGCTTCCCATTAATTATGTTTTTATTGTTACTTTCCCATTGGTTGTCTGCATATAGTGCAAAATTAAAAAGGGCAAATGTATTTTCTGAACCTGAAATTAGACTAATATTTACCATCCTGCCCAGAAATCAAGTCTGGATGAAAAAAGACCTTGATGTGGATCTCTAAACTCTGAAACTCCTAGGGAGAACATAGCAGTATTCTTAAAGATAGAGGCAGAAAGGAAGTCTTCCTGGGCAGAATTCCTTTCACTCAGGAATTCAAGCCAATGACTGACAAGTAGGACCTTATAAATGGAAAGCTTATGTGCAGCCAAAAAGATAATGAATTGAGTGAAAAGACAGTGCATATAGTAGAAGATAATTTTTACCTATACATATGACAAAAGATTAATATCTAGAATATATAGTGAACTAAAGAGAAACAGCCAATAAAAAAAGTGGCCAATTTAAGAGTAGGCTATGAGTTTACTCAGGCAGATCTCCTCTATCTCTCCTCTCCTCTCTTGAGAGAGGGAGAAAAAGAGAGAGAGAGAGAGAGAGAGAGAGAGAGAGAGAGAGAGAGAGAGAGAGAGAGAGAGAGAGAGAGAGATGCTAAGAAACATCAATCACGTACTAAAGTGTTCAACATTCTTAGCAATTAGGGAAACACAAAACACAACTTTGAGATAACTTTGAATTTTTTTTTAACCCCAGTGAGAATGGCTACTACCAAGAAAACTGACAATAAATGCTGATGAAGATATAGAAAAATGGGAATACTCATTTATTGTTGGTGTGATTATAAACTTGTTTAGCCATTCTGGAAATAAGCATAGAAAATTCTTACAAGGTTAAAATTAAATATTCCATATGACCTAGCTATATTGTTCCTTGGCATATGCTCCCTAGATTCCTCATCTTCATCCACAGGGATAGTCATCACTGCTCTATTCAGAGTAGCTATAAAATAGAAACAATGTAATTGACCTTCAGCTGCTGAATGGATAATAAAAAAGTTCTGCATACAGAGGATGGAATTCTATTCAACTATAAACAAAAATGAAATCATGGAATAAATAGATAAATGGAAGACATCAAATGTATTGTGCTGTATTTGGTAACCTTGGCTTGAAAAAAGAAACACTAAGTTTCCCTGCACACTGCCCAAAGTTTGGCTATGAGCTTCAACCAATGGGGAGATAGAAACATCTGGAGTGGGCAAGAACTCCAAAAGGAGACCAACAGAGCCATAAAAACTGAGCCCTGGGGGCCCTGAAGAGAAAGATACCCCAACCAAAGACAATGCATGGAGAGAAACTAAACCCCCTGATCAGATGTAACCCATAGACTCAGTTTCCAAGTGGGCTCTCTAGTAAAGGGAGGAGGGGTTTTCTCTGGAATGAACTCTGTGATGGGCTCTCTGATCATCTCCGCATGGTGGGCGCAGCCTTGCCAGGCCACAGAGGAAGGCAATGCAGCCAGTCCTGATGAGACATGATAGGCTAGGGCCAAGCAGAAGGGGAGAAGTATCTCTCCTATCAGTGGACTAGGGGAGAAGTGGAAGGGAGGATAGGATTGGGAGGAGATGAGGGAGGAGACCACAGCGAGGACACAGATTGAATAAATTGTAATAAATGATAATAAAAATATTAATTTTAATATAAAAAGAAACCCTACATGTTCCATCTTATTTGTGCATATTAGTACCAAATCCCTAGACCTCTTTAGTGTGTAATTTATACAGATTAAAATGAATAAAAATGAGAGAGGGAATTTTATTTGTGAAGAGGAGGAAGAAAATATTTAGGGAGATAGAGAAAGGACTTTAAAGAACTCTTAGTTTGACTAAAAAATATAGGTAAATATGTTTGTTGAAAATTCATAGATATAGAATATACACATAAGCATACATGTACACATTTATACATGGTTTCAGTAAAGTTTTATCACTTGGGTTATAGTACTGACTCCAATCAGTGCCAGGCCTAATAACCACCCCGCACCTCTGAATTGTTGTTCAAAGGTTTCCAGAGACTCCAAAAACAGGATAAGCCATTGATTTTACCCTTGGTTGCCTCATGTAATTTGAAGAAGATACTCTATTGCCCGAGACTCCAATCACTTTGGACACAGTTCTAAGAGGAATTGCCGTGGAACCAACATAGAAAAATTCTTCTTAATACATGTCTGTCATAGTAATACAATGTGATAAACGGTCTTCCAAGGGAACAAACAACTATAAAAGTCCTATTCAGCTATGTAAAGCCTAGGAACCACAATGACCAGCACAGCATGATAGACTGGTGGGTACAATACTGGTAGTTATATGATGTGCATAAGCAACCACCTAAGAATCAAAGAAGGGAGTTCATATCTGAACTGTAAATCCACCCAATGACCTGTAGCTTGTTATGTCATGGCTCCTTGAGTGTAACCTATTACTGCCATATTCTTAAACCAGGATCATTCTCAATTTTATTGTAAATGCTTATTCTTATGGCCAAAGATAAGTATACTTCTCAGCAGAGAAGCTTCTTTTTTTGTAACAGATGTTGACAATTAAAGAAACACTCAACTGATCAAAATACAGAGAACAACAGACAGGGGGGTACCCAGACTCTGTGATATATTCAAAAGAAAACCCCTAAGGCCAAAGGCTGTAAAAGCCAGAGGCCCAGGACATTTTAGATATGAAAGGAAGCTGTGCCCATGAAATCTTAACCACGTGAACACCTAAATGAGATATGCCTAGTGTCAACAATATTTGACCTCCCAATATGGACAGGAGAGATCTTAAAGGGCCCCACCCTTAGCTGAACACAACAAGCAATTGGTAGTGCCTAAGATATACACAATCTTTTCCAGATAACTTCCTGGTAAGTTACCCAACACAAGTGTTCATGCCTCAACATAGGTAAGCAACTCCAAATGACTCAGAAATTTGTATTTATATACACATATTTATATACACACTGTGTGTGTGTGTCAATAATTAAAGAAGAAGAAACCTGAAGCTGAGAGAATTGGGAGAATATAGGAGAAGCTGAAAAGAATAGAATGAGTAGGAAAATGTAGCACAGTATTCACATATGAAATTCTCAAAATATAATAAAATAAAAGTTGAAATCAGGGTGGCATAATATCCCAGGCATCAGCACCACCAAGTAAGCAATTTAAATGCTGTCTGTCAGGCTCTCTTTTGTGCTCAATCACTTCATTAACAAAATCTTCAGGGGATATACACGGCTGTTGAAATTACTGCATCTGTAGAATAAGGGAAACAAATAAATTCAAACCCAGATTTGCAAATTATTTTTTTCCTGAACCTTCTATCTTTTCTATGGTTGTAACATTAGATTTCACATATGCGGATATTTGATTTTCTTTGTAAACACTATTAAAGCTTGGGTTCAGGATGACTTTTCTGCAAGCCTAATCTGGGATAGGAGGACTTCTGTTGACCACTCTCAGTCCTGGATTATTCATTGATGTTGTCTTCATAACCTTCTGTTTGACTACAAGGAGACTATGGCACCATCATTGTTTATATTTTCAGATTTTTCACTGATTAGATCCACAATGCCAATCACACAAGTGACCAAGAAACTAAATGAATGAAATAAAGTGATTACCTAGTCGCTTTTCAGTTTTGAAGCAACAACAGACATTTCCTTATACTAGAAATATATGGTTCATGATTAATAGTGCCTAGTCTTCTGTGCAGTCTTTCTGAAAAAAAAAAAAACAACAGTGTTGAAGAACTGTATTGTGGAAGACCACTGTTAACATTACTAACAAGTGCATCCTGAGACACAGAAAAATGGTGCTGTTTAAAGAGAATTTCAACATGCAGAATGGATATTTGTTATTACTTTAAGGAGTCAACCTTAAAATACTATACGTAAAATGTACCTATCCCCACTTTGAGTTATAGTTTGTTGGAAAGATTCATAAATACAAGAGAATATTAATGAATTCAATCTGGCTGCATACATTCATTTTATTTTTCTCTTTTACCTAATTTCTAAAAAGTTTTCTTTTCTTATTAAGAACTGTGCTATTTTGAAGAGTAGATACTTAACAAACATTTTGCCTCAAAAATTTCAAAAAGAAAATGACTATTGAAGGACTCTTAGAGACAAGGACAGGCTAATCTCTGTGAAGTAATATAATTAGGATTGGAAATTCAGAGACAATATTTAGGGAGGCAACCATGAGGCTTCATGTTCAGCACTACATATGTTGTTTTCTTAAGCATAACCTCTTTTAATACTAGGAACAGTGCCGAGGATTAGATATAATCACTTCTCTTTAAAAGAGGAAAACCTGGGAGCTAGGAAACAAAACTGTTTGGCAAAGGACAATTAGTTTTCAATGCATGGAGCTGTACACTATACTCATGCCGTATTAGAAAAAAGGTGGGGGGGCAAGGGGCTTTGTCATCTTTATTCAGCATTCATGAAAATCTGGTTTTAACCCCCAGCACTACAAAAGCAATAACTGCAAAAGATCATTATGGGTGGCACAACACTATAATCTCAGCACCTAGGATTGAAGAGAAGAGCAGCTCAAGGCTGTCCATGACTACCAGTGAGTGATACACCAGACTGGCATTCATTCTATCCTGTTTCAAAAATAACAACTGAAATGAAGTGGATACATTAAAATCCTAACCACTAGCGGTAGCATAGATTGGGACGGTCTTAAAAAATACAGTTAAATTAAGTTCATTGGTGTATGGAATTCCTAAAGCAATATGAGTGTTATCTTCATACAAATATTGTCTGGAGGAGTCAAGGAAAGTACCCAGGCACACAAATAGAATGACAGGTATTTTTATAATGTCAAGAACTACAGAAGAGATCCAGGTTTCCTTTCTTGGATTCAGACAGAATGAAGCCTTATTAACACAGCCTTGATTTCAGACTTTGAGACTTGAGAATGCTGAAATGGCATTTGTCAGTCTTACAAGACACTCAGTTTTATACTTTATTAAGTCCACTAATAATCTAGTACACCTGAAAATAGAAAATTGACAGAAAAGTAGAAAGAAAGGCATGCAAACTTCAGTCACCCTTCAGTGATAAAGGGTGTACACTAAGAGATCCTACAAGTGTAAATTCAAATAACTTTGATGAAAAGTATTTGTAAAGGGCTGTGCCTGTACTGGATATGTATTCATATTCTTACTTATCCTCTGCACAATACAGTATATCAGTTACACACACAGTGCGTATGTTAAAAAGAAAAGGATTTGTATGTTATGTATTATAAGAAATTTAACATGATGTTAAGTATATAAGTATACTCATGTAAGTATATAAGAGCATCTTCGAAGTTATCACTTAATGCCTAAATAGTTTACAAAGCAATGTATTTCAATCTACTTTCTTTAGGTGCATGCAGGTGGATTGCAAAACTAATTTGTAGACTCAGTATGTCCTGGGAGTCACATTGTGGAAACATAGCCACATCCTGTGTTCTATACGTTACATCCAGTTCATCATATAACAACAGAACTAGAAACTGCAACAGAGGCCTCAGAAATTGAAAAGCCCAAAATCATTACTATCTAGTATTTTTTTAATTTATATTAATTATTTATTACAATTTATTCACGTATCCCAGTTGTGGCCTCCTCTGTCATCTCCCTCTTCTTCTCTTAAAAGGCTTTTTTTTCCCCTTAAATAAGAGCAAAGCCATCTGGGCACAGTAGCATCTCTAAATCCCAGAACTTGGGGAGGCAGAGGTAGGTAGATCTCTGTAAGTTCAAGGCAATTTTGGTCTATAAATTGAGTCCAGGAAAGCCAATGCTAAACAGAGAAACCCTATCTTGAAAAACTAACCAAACAACCAACCAACCACATTAAGAAATAATTAATTAAAAATCTCAGCACATTCATTTGGAATTTGGCCTTGCTGTTATTTTGTGACTGGTTTCTTTAACTTAGCATAACAATTAGAAGGTTGTTCCAGAATAACATTTGTCCATTCTGTGTCCAATTATATTGATAAATATTTCATGCTATATATTCCACATCTAATTATCTGTTGACTGAGCCATTTATTGTCTTGGCTGCTACTGGTAAGGTTTTCTATAAAATATGTGCACTGGCTATAGATACTCCAAAGCCTGAGCCCTCTTAGATTTCCTGTTCTCAGGTACTTCCCATCAAATGTTCCCATACTCCCTGTCTTCTCTTAATTATTAACCTGTTGTTCCAAATATGTGTTCCTTTGTCCTTTAAGATTATTGTTCATGGAACATGAGATTTCATTTTACAGGAGTTGGCATTTCCCTCCTGTTACTGTTCCTCCTTCTCGTCACCAGCTTTCTACAGAATGCTGTAACGGTTAATGGGTCTGTGTCACATAAACAGTTCTAAAACAAAGACAGTCTTTGCAAACATCAGCTGAAACTTATCTTTTTATCTTTTAATTTCTTGACTTAGGTTTATATTTACAGTGAAGCCCTCATACTTTTCTAATCTTGAATTAGAATGCTATTCCATTTTCTAACTAACAATTTTTTAATTAGCATGTATTCATTGAGCAAACTAATGGGTTTAGACATGACATTTTAATCATATTAATACTATATATGTATATAAATATATATTATGCCCTAAAACTTTTTGTGTAGCATACAAGATATTAGGCATTATAAATCAAAAGGCTGATAAAAGTAAAAGTCTTTAAAGATGGTTCTCCACTCCTAGACATATATCCAAAAGATGCTCAATACGCAAAAAGGACATCTGTTCAACCATGTTTATAGCAGCGTGAGAGCCAAAATATGGAAACAATCCAGATATCCCTCAACAGAGGAATGGATAGAGAAATTGTGGTACAATTACACAATGGACTACTACTCACAATTAAAAACAAGGAAATCATGAAATTTGCAGGCAAATGGTGGGAACTAGAAAAGATTATCCTGAGTGAGATATCCCAGAAGCAGAAGGACACACATGGTACATACTCACTCATAAGAAGCTATTAGCCATATAACATAGGATAAACATACTAAAACCTATAGTTCTAAAGAAGATAAACAAGAAGCAGGACCCTTGGGAAGTTACTCAATCCTCATTCAGAAAGCAAATAGGGTAGACATTGGAAGCTGGAGAAAACAGAGAACAGAGGGTCTCTGAAAGACTCTACCCAGCAGGGAATTTTAAAAAAATTTATTAATTACACTTTATTCACTTTGTATCCACCCTGTAGCTTCCAATTCCACCCTTCTTCGCCCTTCTCCACGCATGCCCCTCCCCAAGTCCTCTGATAGGTGAGGTCTTCCTCTCTTTCCTTCTGACCCTAGTTTATTCCAGCAGGGTATTGAAGCAGATGATGAGACTCATAGCCAAATTTTTGGCAGAGTGCAGGGAATCTTATGTAAGAAGGAGGAGATAAAATGACCTGGAGGAGATAGGGGCACTATAAGGAGACTAACACAACCAATAAATCTGGGCACAGGAGTCTTTACAAAGACCGATACTACAACCAAAGACCATGCATGGAGATAACCTAGACCCCTTGCTCATATGTAGCTCATGGTACCTCAGTTTCCAAGTGGGTTCCAGAGTAAAGGGTCAGGAGCTGTCTCTGACATGAACTCAGTGGCTGGCTTTTTGATTACCTCCTCCTGAGAGGACAGCAGCCTTACTAGGCCACAAAGGAAGACAATGTAGCCAGTTCTGTTGAAATGTGATAGGCTAGGGTCAGAAGGAAGGTGAGGAGAACCTCCCCTATCAATGGAATTGGGGAGGGCATGGGAAGAGACTAGGGAGGGATGGTGGGATTGGGAAGGGACATGGGTGGGAGCCGCAGCTAGGATACAAACTGAATAAATTGTAATAATCAAAAAATAAATTAATTTTTAAAAATGCCTGAGATCTTTCAGGTAAGCAAGACAGAGACAAAAGAATAAACACAGACAGAAAGGCAAAGATGAACCCTGAACTACACTGCTGGCAAGCTGACAAGGAATTTGCTTGCAGGCAGAAAAGAAGTAAAACCATAAAATTCCTGCAGCCAGTCCTGATGAGACGTGATAAGCTAGAGTCAGATGGAAGTGAAGGAGGACCTCCCCTATCAGTAGACTTAGAGAGGGGCAGGGAAGAGATGAGGGAGGGTGGGATTGGGAGGGAAATATGGATGGGGGCTACAATACATATGACAACATGGGACAAAGAAATTCTACTACTAAATTTCTTCCCTTCAAATTGACACAAGAAAGTGTAAAAAAATAAAAAGAACAGAGAAGGGAAACTGTGAAAGACATGGGAAGAAGTCAAGGTGTACAGAAAGAACTGTTACATCAATGGCAGATGATGGCAGGTTCTTTTTTAATTTTTTAAAATTAATTAGAGTTTATTCACTTTGTATCCAAACTGTAGCCCCCTCCATCAATCCTTCAAAATCCCACATGCCCTCCCTCATCTCCTCCCATGCCACTCTCCAAGTCCACTGATAGGAAAGGTCTTCTTCTACTTCCATTTAACCCTAGCCTATCAGATCTTATCAGAACTGGCTGCATTGTTTTCTTCTGTGGCATGGTAAGGCTGCTCCCACCATAGGAGGAAGTGATTTAAGAGCCAGGCACTGAGTTAATGTCAGAGATAGCACTTGTTCCCTATACTAGGGAACCCACTTGGGGACTAAGCTGCCATAGGCTACATCTGTACAAAAGTTCTAGGTTATCTCTATGCGTGGTCCTTGGTTTGCGTATCAGTCTCAGAAAAGACCCCTGGGCCCAGATTTCTTGGTTCTGTTGCTCTCCTGGTGTATTTCCTGACCCCTCCAGGTCGTTCTATCTCCCCTTTCCTTCATAAATTTCCCCGCACTCTGTCCAAAGTTTGACTATCAGCCTCAGCATCTGCTTTGATACCCTGCAGGGTAGAGTCTTTTAGAAACCCTCTGTGATAGCCTCCTGTCCTGTCCCTGTGTTCTCAGCTACCAAAGTCCATCCCCTTTGCTTTTCTGAGTGAGGAATGATCATTTTACCCAGGGTCCTCCTCCTTGCTTAGCTTCTTTAGGTGTACAGCTGTTAGTATGTTTATCCTACATTATATGTCTAATATCCACTTATAAGTGAGTATATATCATGTGTGTCTTTCTGTTTCTAGGATACCGCAGGATGATCTTTTCTAGTTCTCAACATTTGCCTTCAAATTTCATGATTTCCTTGTTCTTAATTGTGAGTAGTATTCCATTGTGTAAATGAACCACTATTTCTGTATCCACTCCTCCATTAAGGGACACCTGAGTTGCTTCTAGGTTCTGGCTCTTACTAATAAAGCTGCTATGAACATGGTTGAACAAGTGTCCTTTTTGTGTACTTGATTATATTTTGGATATATGGCTAGAAGTGGTATAGCTGGATCTTGAGGAAGTACTATTCCTAATTGTCTGAGAAAGTGCCAGATTTATTTCCAAAGTGATTGTACAAGTTTTCATTCCCACCAGCAATGGAGGAGAGTTCCCCTTTCTCCACATACTCTTCAACATGTATTGTCACTTGAGTTTTTTATCTTAGCCATTCTGATGGATGTAAGGTGAAATCTCAGGGTCATTTTGATTTGCATCTCCCTGATGACTAAGGATGTTGAACATTTCCTTAGGTGTTTCTCTGCTGTTCAATATTCCTCTATAGATAATTCTCTGTTTACCTCTGAACCCCATTTTTTAAACTGGATTACTTGATTTGCTGCCTTTTAACTTCTTGAATTCTTTATGTTTTCTGGATATTAGCCTTCTGTCAGATATAGGGTTGGTGATTATTCTTTCTCAGTCTGTAGGCTGCGATTTTGTTTTGATGGCAGCCAGGTTATTTCTTAGCAGACAAAGGGATTCGCTGGCCCATTACACCATATCCTGATCTCTTCATGAGCCTCTGTTTGCTTGTGTACTGGGTAGAGAAGGCACTGCAACTGGATATGCTCCTCAGATGCTCATTTGCCTATAGATTCCAGAGAGTTAAACAAAAATCAAAGAAACACATTTAATATTAACGATATCTGCAAATTCTCAACATCTCAGATTAGCCGTGACACTGGGGGTTTCAGGTGAGCTGGTAATCTTAGAGGTTGAATCTACTCAATGTGTGTGTGTGTGTTTGTGCATGTGTGTATATGTGTGTGTGTGTGTGTGTGTGTGTGTGCTGGAAAGTTCTAATTTGTGATAACTGTCTAATTTTTAGCCATACAAAGTTGAAAAAGTTTAGTTAGCCATGTTTAAGCACTAAAGTCAACAATATAAAGGTGATTGAATCTAATGATGCACATCCAGATCTTGACTTCCATCTTTAAGAATTTAATACCCAGAAAGTTTACCTAAAAATTATGCTATAAATGTTAGTGTGAAGCAATCCAATTAAAAAATTGGGTATGGAGCTAAACAGAATTCTCTGTAGAGGAATATAGAATGGCAGAGAAACACTTTAGGAGATGCTCAATATCCTTAGCCATCAGAGAGATGCAAACCAAAATGACCCTGAGATTACATCTTACACCCATCAAATGGCTAAGATAGAAAACTCAAGTGACAACACATGCTGGAGAGTTGTGGAGACAGGGGAATCCTCCACCATTGATGATGGGAATGTAAACTGGTACAACCACTCTGGAAATCAATGTGGTGCTATCTCAGACAACTAGGAATAGTCCTTCCTCAAGACCCAGCTATACCACTCCTGGGCATATATCCAAAAGTTGCTCAAGTACACCACAAGGACATTTGCTCAATCATGTTTCTTTATTTGTAATAGCCAGAACCTGGAAACAACCCAGATATCTATCAATGGAGGAATGGATACAGAAATTGTGGTATTTTTACACAATGGAATAGTACTCAGCAATTAACAACAAGGACATCATAAAATTTGAAGGCAAATGGTGGAATCTAGAAAATATCATTCTGAGTGACGTATCCCAGAAGGAGAAAGACACATATGGTGTATACTCACTTATTTAAACCTATAAGATATGATAAACATACTGAAATCTATACAACTAAAGAAGATAAACAAAAAAGAGGATGCAAGGTAAGATGATCAATCCTTACTTAGAAGGACAAATGGGATGTAGGAGAAAACAAGCAACAGGACAGGGTCCTACCACAGAGCACCCCTGAAAAACTCTACCTAGCCGTGTATCAAAGCAGAAACTGAGACTCATAACCAAACCTTTGGCAGATGGCAGGGAATCATATGAAAGAAAGGGGAGTTAATATGATCTGGAGAGGATAGGAGCTCCACAAAGACCAAATATATCTGGGAACAGGGGTCCTATATGAGACTGTTTCTCTAATCAAGGACCATGGGTGGGTATAACCTAGAACTTCTGCTTGCCTGTGGCCCATGGTAGCTCAGTATTCAAGTGGGTACCCTAACAAGGGAAATATGGACTATTTCTGGCATGAACTCAATGGCCGACTCTTTGACCTCCCCACCGTGCAAGGGAGGAACAGCCCTCCTAGGCCACAGTGTATTTTGCAGCCAGTCCTGAAGAGACCTGATAAACCAGAGCCAGATGAAAGGGGAGGAGGTCCTCCCCTCTCAGTGGACTTGGAAAGGGGCAGGGAGTAGACGAGGGAGGGAGGGTGGGATTGGGAGGGAATGAGGGAGTGGGATTCACCTGGGATACAGAGTTAATAAAATGTAACTAATAATAAAAAAGAAAAAAAAAGAAAATTAAAAAAATGTTAGTGATAGTGAGAGAGAAAGAGAGCGAGAAATGAGTGCAAAAACATTTTTAAAATGGTTTGTTTCTGAGGGGAAACAATTTTTTTAAATTAGAGTGATTCTACTCTTCAACACCTCCCCTGGCATAGAACTCAAGATCATTCCATCCCTACAGGGTAACTCTTTCAAATGACTAATGTGGGTTTATGTTTTTGAGAATGTTACAAAAATATATATCTTATACTACAATTTTTCAATTATTCGAAAATAATTCTGTTATAATGTTGTAAATGATATATATTTTAAGCACTGAAGTAGGCAATGGTACTGATTTCTAAATTTACAACTATAAGTATAATATGTTTCAATTTACTAAAATCTTTTCAACTATTAGCTTGAATGAAGCACTGTAACCTTTCAAATTTATAATTTGAGAAGTAATTTTCTACTCAACCCTAAGTCAACATTTTTGTCCTGTAAAAATAACAAAGTGGAAGTTCTCTGCTATAATTTTATAATGTTTATAAAGTCTAAGAGAGAATGTTTGCACTTAAATATTCACAGACACAATGATGCTGCCTCAGTTATTGTCTTTAAGAAAATGCTCACAAATGAGGAACGATGTTGCCAGAGACTCTAAAACATGATGGAATTCTCAAGAGGAATAGGAGTCAGACCATTGCCAAGTTTATCTTCCTTTCTGTGCCATTTCCTTCTACCTGTTTCAGGAGTTTGTAGTCTAGCTTTATAATTTAACTTCACATAGTTTTCTGTCTTATATCTCGAATGCAACATAACTGCAACAAACTTTTGTCTAATTGAGTTATATAGGATCAGCAGAAAATCATTGAATGACAGTGAATTGTCTATTCTGTACATCTCTAATCTAGACCTTGTGTAATGATTTGTCCTCTATTTTCATATTTGTTTAGTTGTTTATATTCATCAGACTTGGAAAGAATAAAAATTTCAAACTAAGCTACCTCAATATATATAGCTAGCACATGTTCCTCCATATCCTTATTATATAATAAAAACAAATGAAAGAGGAAGTCTGCTGTAATAGCGAAGGGATTTTTTTAAAGTTTTGTGGTAGTTGATTTTAAAGGACAACTGTGAGAAATACACAAATTCACTCATATAAGCAACTCTTTGTTTATAGCCCTTTTCCCTCCCACCCCTTACCACTCTGCATGAGTCAGAAGAACACAGAAGAACAGTTTTTTTAGGACTCTACAGCCAGCATGGCCATCATTTTCTTAACACTTCATGTTGCCCTGTCATTTATTTTTATGTGTGACCCAGAATGTACACAGACACTTGAACATATTCATGTTGTTACTAAGAAGAAACTGGGAAGAGAGGCAGGTGAATAATATAATGTCACTTAATTACAAGATTCAAAAAAAACTGGGTTATGGTTGTCAATCATCTACAGATCAGCTCATAATACAAAGATTTCAGTGTAGTGGTAGTAATTATGATAAATAAGGGGAGAAAATGAGGAATCTCTAAGATGCCATGCACAAAGATACTGAAAATTTTACATGAAGAGATGGGAAAAAGTGAAAACACAAGATGTAATTTCATTTAAAAAAAGGTGCTTTCCTCCAGAGTAATTCACGTTGCCATGGCCACATTATATACACCAGAAATCAGTGCTTTCCCTTTCCAGACCTCATCTGACCCTCTTTTCTTCCCTTTCTGTACACTAAGAACTTCTTATTCTCTTTCATTTTCCTGACTTGGATATGTATCTGCCTATCTTAGGTTGATAAACTCAAGTATTTAATTCATTTCAACTAAATTCAAATAGAGTCATAATATTTTAAGACTTAAAAGAAAACCCTTGTGTTTCTTGTGTTTTAAAATAAATTAATTGAACTTGGAAAAATCCTGAACAGAGAAGCAGCTTTTATCTTTCAAAAATGTAGTAAAATGATCACTTCCAGTTTCTGAGAGAATCTCAATGTAAGAACTATAATGAATGACCATATAATAAATATTTAAAGTATTTTAAATAAAAAATTCTGACTTGGTGAACTGATGTGTCTATGCTATTTGATCAAGAAAAGGCATTTTATTTGAATTACTGGATCACATTACTGCTAAAGCCACTAATGTTTTTAACCTTCATGAGCTAGAACCATAGAAAGGTACTGCTTTTTCAGTTGCTATGGGTAACAAGAAGACAATCAAAGGCATCATCCTAAATTGACTTTTACATTTCGAGAAATTTACTGATCTAAAAATTTACCAAGAGGGAGACCAGCACATCTGCCCCTATAGAAATGATTTTTGCATAGTAAGTGTTGATCTGCATAACCACATGATGGTTTCAAGTGCTGATTACCAAATCTGAATCATCATTACTTAGCAAAGTTCTATAAATATACATGACACCATGTAATATATTCAGCTGCACTAAATTAATGACAAAGTTCTTACCCCAAGGATCTTGGGGTCTAAAACCAAAGAATGGCATAAAATACAAATGTTAAGAAAATACAGAGTTCCTAGGATATTGTCAGGAAAAAGTTTCTTCCTAAGAGTTTTATAGTTTGAGGCAAATAACAAATTATTTATCTACTTTAAACTTGCTTTTCAGATTCCTCTTGAACAAGGCACACATGGCTAAGAAATCATCCCCAAATTTCTTGGGAATTTTGATTGTATATGTATGTGAATTTATATGTATACGTTTATTTTTATAGTGTGTATATGTATATATGTATGCATACACACATATATGAATATGTATATGTATATACACACGTATAGGTATAGGTATATATGTATGTATATATACATATACACAATATAAATATAAAATATATATGTATTTACATACAAACACAAAATAATCATATACTTATACATATATAATCTTCACTTTTCTATATTTAAATATTATAAAATCAATGTATCCCCAAACCGAGTTCTTTACCCCTTCACATTGTTCACATTTTTAACAATCAACTCTTACCTTACATAAATGCAACACTTTCTCTCAATGACCACTAAAGACATTTTAGAGATTCTTTATTTATCCTCCCTTACCAAATACCCAGTCCTGGAAATTAAGAAGAATATGGCAAAGCCTCCATTTTCAACTTTTCTCTTCTAAGTACTTCATGATTTGCATCAATGGATTACTGTTTTTTTTCAATCTGTTTATATTTTATTTTCTCACTTACAGTAACATTGTGATAGATTATATATTTAGTGGATAGAGTTGCTTTTTTCTACCTTCTCTATTATTTTATTTATTTATTTGTTTGTTTGTTTATTTATTTATTTATATTTAATCACTTTCTAGCCTGATCCCAGCCCCCTCCCCCTTCTTTACCCACTCCCACCTTCATGCCCCCTCCTTCTCCTACCCCCTCTTTTTCTCAGAGAAAAGGAGGGCCCCAAAGGGTATCAACCAACTCTAGCACCTCAAGTCACAGAAGGACTAAGTAATCCTCTCCCACTGGTGCCTGACAGGCTGCCCATCAAGGTGAATTG
Organism: Pachyuromys duprasi; assembly: GCA_028658305.1. Lineage (NCBI taxonomy): Eukaryota > Metazoa > Chordata > Mammalia > Rodentia > Muridae > Pachyuromys > Pachyuromys duprasi. The sequence continues at coordinate 84,557,624 of CM053743.1, read as the reverse complement.
AATCCAAAGGTAGGCAGATTCAGAGAGAGCCCCTCCCTTGTTAGGGGACCCACAGGTTGACCAGCCTGCACATCTGCTACATATGTGCGGGAGGAAGGTGGGGTAGGCCCTATCCGTGCATGGTCTTTGGTTGGTGGTTCAGTCTCTGTGAGCCCCCGTGGGCCAAGGTTAGTTTATGCGGTAGGCCTTCTTCTGGTGTTCTTGACCCTTCAGGATCCCTCTATCCTTCCACTCTTTCACAGCACTCCCTGAGCTTAGCCCATTCTTTGCCTGTAGGACTCCTCATCTTTTTCCATCAGCTGCTGGATGAAGCCTCTCAGAAGACAGTTATGCTAGCTCCTGTCTGAAAGCATAATAGAGTATTGTTAATAGTGACAGGATGGCTCTCTACAAAGGGGGTGGGCCTTAGTTTGAGCCAGTCATTGGTGTGGTATCCCTCAATCTCTGCTCTATCTTTATCCCTACACTCCTTGTAAGCAAGAAAAATTTTGAGTCAAAGGTTTTATGGGTGATTGGTGTTTCCCTCCCTCCACTGGGAGTACCACCCGGCTACAGAAGATGGTAACTTCAGGCTCCTTAACCCCACAATGCTAGGATTCTTAGCTAGGGTCATTCCCACAGACTCCAAGAAGCATCCCCTGTGCCAGGGATGCCCACCCACACTGATTTCCTTTCTCTTTCCTTCTGGTCTTTCCTCTCACTCTCTGCACACCTAATCCTGACCTCTGTTACCATCTTCACCCAGTGCTCTCCCTCCATCTACTTTAAATGTCTATTTTATTTCCTGATCTGAGTGAGATTCAATCCTCCCTTGAGCCCTGCTTAGCTTCTTTGGATCTGTGGATTTCCAGTAGTAGTAGTACAAACCATTAGGATTTGCCTAAGGAGGCAGAGGCAGGCAAGTCATGAATTTTCTATTATTATAGAGGCAAGAGAATCGTAAGTTCTTTATTATTATAGAGTTATGCAAGAAATATATACTTGTAAATCCTTCTCAACACTGTGGAAAAATAAAATTTGTCCTTGGGTGTACTACTAACATTCAATAAAATTTTTCCTGTTTTGTGGGTAGTTTCTGGCTGCCATCCATTCAGAAGTTATCCACTTAGAGCACCTAGATCCCTGGGTTTATCTCCCTAAAATTCTCCCTTTCCTCCTTATTTTAAGGCATGAACTCTTCCTATCCTCAATAAGAGATTATTGAAAAGGCAATCAGTTATGCCTTAATGTGAGATTTGTTAGCAAAGATAACAAATGTCTGGAGACATAATACTCATACCTGGAAATCCTTTCCTTTTCCCTTCATGCTGAGGGAGAATGATCTCATAGTGAAAGGCAACCTTAAAGACAGAGCAAGAGTGATTTGTCTGGTTTTGAAGATGAAGACTGTGTTTCAGACAGTCTGACAGTCACAACAATCATCCTATTCCATTTTCATGAGTGTGAGGGTAGAAAGTGGGAACTATCAAGTCTGGCAACTGGATATTAATTTTAATCATAAATTTTAGTTCTCAGTCAAGCTGCTTCTAAGGTTTGACCCACTGACTTAAAGCGTAATATAAGAGTTAATTGTTTTTACTTCAAGCAATTTATAGTTGTTTTAAAAATATATATCATAAAGAATTCTACTGTTGGAGAATTGGATAGTTTACTAATAAATTCTTTCTTTAGTAAAAATTTTAAGTTCAGTAAAAATTTTAAGTTCTAGGAGGACAGGAGGAGGTTTATAACTTTCACATACTGATTATGTTTATACAGGTATATTATGTTATTTGTAATTTAAACAGAGGCACTATAATCATTTGTCAATAATACTAGAAGAAATATTCCTGTGACAGAAGATTGTACTGTTTGACCTGAAGTCCCTCTTCTCTCTGGGCTAATTTCAAATGATTAGTGCTCATCCCAGACATGAGGAACCTGTTGTAAACCCAGCACTCAGGAGAATGATGGAACTTTGGGGCAGAGAGTGCAGTACTTAACAGTATCTTAGTGCTCAGGACAGTGTCCTTCTTCAGGCCAGACACAGGATGTAATCCATTTGTCTGTAACCCCTGCACTCTGGAAAGTCAAATCTCTGAGTTGTGGCAGGATGATTAAAAATTCAAGGCAAACCTGGTCTACATGGCAAATTGCAATACAGCCTGGGCTATTAAGCAAGTTTTTCAAGAAGCAAAAACTGCAGCAGTCTTTGAAGTACTCCATGAGGCTAGTTAATTGTAAGGTGAAACACCATGTAGAAATAATTGACTTTCTAAGGTTAACAACAGCAGCAAAACATGATTTGACTGAGTTATGATAATGAATGGTTACCATATATCAGTTATGGAGGGTATAATTTCAAAACCAAGGTATCATTAGAGTTACCTTTCTTTGTACTATCTAGGGAATAAACCACCTCATTCCTTACCCATGTTTTTTTACCTTGATATTCATATTGCATCCATTTAAAGGCTGTTCTGTAGCTTAATTTCCAATATGCTAATGTTGGAAGGTGGAACTTGGATGCTGAAGTTTCCAAACTTCATCATTTATCATTCCAAATATCATCATTTATTTATTTATTTCACTTTATTCAATTTGTATCCCTGCAGTAGTCCCTACCCTCATCTAACTCCCAGTCCACCACACGCTCCCTCTTCTACCCCTATGCTCCTTCCCTTGTCCACTGATAGCGGAGGACCTCCTCCCCTTCTATCTGACTCTAGCCTATCAGGTCTCATTACGGCTGGCTGCATCATCTTCCTCTGTGGCCTGAAAAGGCTGCACCTCCAAGGTGAGGTGATCAAAAAGCAGGGCACTAAGATCAAAACCTCAAGTGACAACACATGCTAGAGAGGTTGTGGCAAAAGGGGAACCCTCCTCCACTGCTGGTGGGAATGTAAACTTGTACAACCACTCTGGAAATCAATCTGGCGCTTTCTCAGACAACTAGGAATAGCACTTCCTCAAGATCCAGCTGTACCACTCTTAGGCATATATGCAAAAGATGCTCAAGTACACAAGAAGGACATTTCTTCAACCATGTTCATAGCAGCTTTATTCGTAATAGCCAGAACCTGGAAACAACCCAGAAGTCCCTCAGTTGAGGAATGGATACAGAAATTATGATACTTTTACACAATGGAATATTACTCAGCTATGAAAAACAAGGAAATCATGAAATTTGCAGGTAAATGGTGGGAACTGGAAGGGATCATTCTGAGTGAACTATCCCAGAAGCAGAAAGACACACACAGTATGTACTCACCCATATAGACGGATAATATAGGATAAACCTACTAAAATCTGTGCACCTAAAGAAACTAATCAAGAGGGAGGACTCTGGATAAAATGCTCAATCCACAGCCAGAAAGGCAAAGAAGATCGACATCAGAAGAAGGAGAAAACAGGAAAGAAGTTAGGAGCCTGCCACAGAGGGCGTCTGAAAGGCTTTGCATTGCAGAATATCAAAGCAGATGCTGAGACTTATGGCCAACCTTTGGGCAGAATGTCGGGAATCTTATGAAAGAAGTGGGAAATAGTAATAACTGGAGAGGACAGGAGCTCTGCAAGGAGAGCAACAGAACCAAAAATCTGAGCACAGGGGTCTTCCCTGAGACTGATACTCCAACCAAGAAGCATGGAGATAACATAGAACCCCTGCACAGTTGTAGCCCATGGCACTTCAGTGTCCAAGTGGGTTCCATAGTAATGGGAACAGGAACTGCCTCTGACATGAACTGATTGGCCTGCTCTTTGATCACCTCCCCCTGAGGAGGGAGCATTCTTGCCAGGTCACAGAGGAAGACAATACAGCCACTCCTGATGAGACCTAATAGACCAGGATCAGAAGGAAGGAAAAGAAGACCTCCCCTCTCAGTGGACTTGGGGAGGGGCACGAGTGGAGAAGGGGAAGGAAGGGAGAGATTGGGAGGGGAGGGAGGAGGGAGCTATAGGGGGGATACAAAGTGAATAAAATGTAATTAATTAAAAAATTATAAATTTGAATAAAGCAGGCCACTAGGGAATTCACTTGGAAACTGAGATGCATATGGGCTTCCTCTGAGCAGTGGTCCCAGGTCCTCTACATATATGGTCCTTGGCTGGAGTATCATGCTCTGCAGCCTTCCTTCTCCTCTCCTCCCGGCCCCATGTGTTTGGCTCTTTTGGTCTCCTGGTGGAGTTCCTGTCCCATACAGTTCTATCTCCCTCTTCTTCCATAAGGTTTCCTGCACTCTGCCCAAAGTTTGGCTATGTGTCTCAGTATCTCTTTCGATACACTGATGGGTAGATTCTTTCAGAGGTCCTCTGTGGAAAGCTCCTGTCCTCTTCCCTGTCTTCTCCTGCTTCCAATGTCTATCCTGTTTGCCCTTCTGAATGAGGATTAAATCTCTTCCTTAGAGTCCTTCTTGTTGTTCAGCCTCTTTAGGACTATAGATTTTAGTATGTTTATCCTATGTTATTTGGCTAATATCCACTTGTTAGTGAGTATACACCATATGTGTCTTTCTCTTCTGGGTTACCTCACTCAGGATGATTGTTTTAGTTCCATCCATTTACATGCAAATTTCATGAATTCCTTGTTTTCAGTTGTGGAGAAGTATTCCATTATGTAAATGTAACAAAACTGTTGTATTTATTCTTCAGTTTAGGGACATCTAGGTTGTTTCTTTTTTTCCAACTTCTGACTGTTATGAATAAACTGCTATGATCATGGATGAGCAAAAGTCCTTATCGTATGGTTGAGAATCTTTTTGATATATGCCATGAGTGGTATCAGTGTCTTGAAGTAGCACTATTCTTAATTTTCGGGGAAAACACCAGATTAATTTACAAAGTGGTTGTATATGGTTACATTCCTACCAGCAATGGAGGAGGGTTGCCCTTTCTCTACATCTTCTACAGCATGTATTGTCACTTGAGTCTTTGATCTTAGCCATTCTGATGGGTGTGAGGTGGAAAATAAATAAATAAATAAATAAATAAATAAATAAATAAAAATTTAATTAAAAAATGAAAATGGTGTCATAACAACAGACACTGAGGAAATTCCAAGAATCATTTGGTCCTGCTTCAAAAGCCTATGCGCAATATCATCTTCTTAAGAAGGTTCCAGTTAAAAAATAAATAAATTAAGAAAGAAAGAAGATTCCAGTTATGCTGAATTCTGACTCCACCTATTTTGGTATTGTTTCACTTTAATCAGTATTATACTGATCTGTCCCAAAAATAAGATAGTTTATATTTGGGGATATTTAAAATTAGGATCTCTGGACATTATTTTTCTTGGGGAGAAGAGAAAAAAAAAATAAAGGAACAGAGTCTGTCTCTCACATGAACTCAGTGGCCTGCTCTTTGATCACGCAGCCTAACCAGGCCACAGAAGAAGACAATACAGCCACTCCTGATGAGATCTGATAGACTAGGATCAAATGGAAGGGGAGGAGGCCCTCCCCTATCAGTGAACTGGAGGAGGGGTATGGGTGGAAAAGAGCGAGGAAGGGTAGGCTTGAGAGAGGAAAAGTGAGGAGGCTACAGTTGGGATACAAAGTGAATAAACTGTAATTAATAAAATAAAAAAAAATTCATGACAAGTGATGATAGCCATTGCTTGCTGAGAGGAAGCATCACTGAATGCCTTGCTCTTTGTTGTGGAATAGGATAATTGTGCGGATAGATCATCACCATTGCAGGTAAGTGATTAAGGACATATGGAAGAAAACTAAAATTTAAGAAAAGCAAAGAAATACTGCTATTGCCCATGAATAGAACCCAGATAGTGAAACAGTGACAATATCTAACAAATAACTTTTTATCTATAATTTTCTCTTGTATATGAATGAGAAGGCCTTCTCAGTGGATACACCTGGCTGTGTCAGGTCAGAAGTGATTGACAATAACAACATGACTTCAGTAGTATAGAGGTGGTTTTATTTAATTTTATTTATGAATCAATTAACTCGTCAAAAATTCACAGGAGAGAAATACTGTGTGAATTTGTTTTTACTCTAATGGAAATTGTTTAATAAGATGAGAACATTTTATGAATTTGATGAATGAAGTGAAACAATATACTTCTTGATTTCACAAGATTAAAATTGATTCTGAGTCCAACATAGACCTTCCAGCTGAAATTCAAAACCAAAAGTCTCCAGCTAAATGGAGGTACTGTCCCAGAACAAATACAAAGAAGTCTTGCTTATAATCAGGCAAATCTTCCTGATGATGTTATAGGGATGACTGCCACATGACCTGTTACAAGTCACTAAATCTTACCAAATATCAGTTACCAAAGATTATATAATCATAAGAAATTTTTGTGATGATTCAATTTAGTAAATGTATATATGTCATATTATCTGGCAATTAGAATTCAATAATTTCCTCCATGAACATTACTATGATGGATCTGAGAACTTTTTGCTCAAAGGCATCTGAAGTAGAAATAGAAAAGTCTAAAAATATGATGAATTATTAAAGGCAGTATATGTGCATAACAATTTATACCTATAATCCTCAATTTTTAGACCCTGAGAAAGGGGAGTTAAGTCTTAACCTAGTCTAGGAAAGCCACAATGTGAGAACCTGTCTTAAAGGAAACAAAAAACCAAAAGTATTAAATATGTTTTTAATCTAAAGAAATACTTTGAAATAATGATACTTAGTTATGTAATTTCATGCTGGGCAATAAATCAGTTTCTTTCTGGAAGTATAAGAACATTCTACTGTACCTCAAACTTCCTTTCAGTGATTTTTCTAGATACTTCTTCATGTTTCTGAAACTCAATGGAAAGAAGTTTGAATGGATCAGTGAAATGGGCAGATTCCACTTCATCCATTTAAGCACATAGTTGAATTTTACATTTCGAATAATCCTCAGAGCTGGGCAATGGCTTCTCTCACATTCAGCTGATGTTTTTTTGGTCTTGCTCTATGTATCTTGCTACCTCTGTCTTCAAAACACATATTTTGTTGTTTTTCATGTGTGTAACTTTTCAAAATATTAAACATTTTTCCTGTGCACAAATATGTATGTATATATATATTTATATAATTTATCCTCTTCTACTATGTCAAATAACACACATATACTGATAATGACCAAAATTGCCTTAATGTATAAATTTCTTCCCAGAACATCCCCTCCAGTTATTAAGGTTAGAGGACTGTGAACAGTGAAAATTTATCTACATTGCTTTGTCATTATGGACAGTATTTACGGTAATATGGATAACTGTTTAAGTTCCATTAAAATTTGTTTGTGGAAGACTAGGCTAGAATGTGATGAAATTTCAGGGAGGCGGCTTTGTGTAATGGTAAAGTTATGGCAACAGAGGCCTCACGAATAAGGTTAATGTGCTTATAAGAGAATACTGGAATAGGTAATTTCCCCCATATAAAGATATAATAAAAAGATAGTCATGTGTAACTTAGTAAGAGTCCTCCTTGGATGCTAAATTTGCCTACATCTTGGCTTTGCACTTCTATGTCCCTCGAACTCGGTGACTTAAGGTGATTGTAAAGCACCTACTCTATGGTATTTTGCTGCTATTAATCAGGACAGAAGAGATATTACGCAACTGTCACTACAGACGCCTGTAGAACCAAGGAATGCCCTGCTTCTCCATTAAGGTGGTTCAGAATCATTTTATTTGTCATTCATTTATTTGTTATTTATTACCATTTATTTACTTTGTATCTCAGAGTAGCCCCCTGCCTACTTTTCTCCCCCCCTCTTCTTCTCCTATACTCCTCCCCTAGTCGGGAGGTCCTCCTCCTTCTATCTGACCTTAGCCTATTAGGTCTCATCAGGACTGGCTGCATTGTCTTTCTTTGGGGCCCTGTAAGGCTGCCCCCCCATAGGGGAAGTAGTTAAAGAGGCAGCCACTGAGTTCATGTCAGAGACAACCCTTGTTCCCCTTACTAGGGAACCCACTTTGATACTGACCTGTCATGAGCTACATCTGAATAGGGGTTCTAGGTTATCTCCATGCATGGTTCTTGGTTGGAGTATCAGTCTCAGAAAAGACCCTTGTGTCCAGATTTTTAGGTTCTGCTGCTCTCCTTGTGGAGCTCCTGTTCCTTCCAGGTCTTTCTATCTTCCCCTTCTTACTTATGCAAGACATCTTAGATGTCCTGCACTCTGCTCAGAGTTTGGTTATGAGTCTCAGCATCTGCTTTGATACACTGCTGCGTAGAGTCTTTCAGAGGCTCTCTGTGGTAGGCTCCTGTCTGGTTCCCTGTTTTCTCTGGCTTCTGGTGTCCATCCCCTTTGCCTTCTGAATGAGGATTGAGCATCATTCCCAGGATCCTCCTCATGCTTAGCTTCTTTTGGTATATAGATTTTATTAGGTTTACCCTATATTATATGACTAATATCCACTTTTAAGAGAGTATATACCATGTGTGTCTTTCTGCTTCTGCATTACTCAGGATGATCTTTACTCTTTCCCACCATTTGCCTGCAAATGTCATATATTTTTTTAAATTGCTGATAAGTATTCCATTGTGTCAATGTACCACAAATTTTGTATCCATTCTGCAGTTGAGGGGCATCTAGGTTGTTTCCTGTTTCTGTCTATTACGAATAGAGGTGCTATGATCACAACTGAGCAAATGTCCTTGTTGTATAGTTGAGCAAATTTTGGATATATGCCTAGGAATGGCATAGCTGAATTTTGAGGTGGCACTATTCCTTATATTCTGAGAAAGAGCAAGATTGATTGCCAAAGTGGCTGTACAAGTTTACATTTCCACCAGTAATGGAGGAGGGTCCCCCTTTGTCCACATCCTCTCCAGCATGTATTGTCACTTGAGTTTTGGATCTTTGTCTGGCTATAAGATCAACAATCAATAAATGGGACCTCATTTATTTGGCATTTTTATTATAGACCTATACTCTAAGGACTCCTGGGACAGTGTCAAAGGAGACACTGTTCCACCTATAGGCCCATTGTGCTCATACTAGGTCTGCCTTCCAATCTAAGGCCTACACCTAGTAGGAAACGCATTTTGCAGATATTCCCGTCTGTCCTAAATATAGAACAACACAAAAGGAACAGAAAACTGGCACCTACCAAATGCCAAATTTTCTCATGCTTTAAGTATGGATTTCTTACCCTCCAGAATTAAAAGAAACGAATTTCTGTTATTTGATTTACCTATGTTATCATATCTTACTATAGACATCAATCTGAACTGACAGCAGGGAATATATTGGAATGCTACAAACAAGTAATTGCCTTATTTTCCCCAGCTTGTTTCTTGTTCTAAGTAGCACCATGACTCACAACTTGCCAAATTCAATATATTGGAGAATGCATTCAATCTTTTCACTACTTCTTCTTCATATGACCTAATCACTACTCTATCAATATTACCTCTTTAAAGAGCCACCTGCATTTTTTAATATTTTTATTCAGGTTAACCTTATGACCTTATCCCTACATTATGATAATAGCCTTAGCTCATCTTCCAGAAATATCCAGTTTTACATACATTGCACCTAATGTGAACACTCAGGGTGAATTCTTCTCAAAGGATAACACACACACACACACACACACACACACACACAAGAGATAGGGGAAGGAACACACAACTTTCATTCCTAAAGTTATTAAAAGTCAATTATTTGTTCTAGGATAAAATCCAAATTTTATTCCTTTAATAACTCTTCCAGCCTCATTTCCCATTCTGTTGTCCAATCAAGCTAAGTAGCTTCCAATTCTGGGCACTCTTGACCCATCAGTGTGCAGAACATAGCTTGAGCCTCAGAAGATCTTAATGCCAACTCCTTAAGTAATGACTTGTATTGGATCTATGCTTAGCCATTACCTTGAAGGAAAACTTACCTTAAATTTCTTCAGGAGAGTCAAGCACTGATGCTTCCCTTCACCAGAACACAGAGAAGGCGTTCATTTTATCTTTCAGTGGTATCATCCTGTGTTGTTATTGCTTTCACTGGGATATGCTATAGACAGAGTGCAGGCAGAAGCTGTGTTTTAGTCATTGATATATTCTCAGAACCTTGGACAGTATTTGGCAAATAATCAACACTTACTACATATTAGTTAAAAGAATGTTATGTAGACATAATGCAAAGGAGCCTTTGGCCGAAGCAATGATCACAGTATTTAGACAATCTGTGCTGTTTTTTTTTTCCTTGAGAAAAGTTCACATTGATTTATCTTAAACTGTTATGCAAGCTGTAACTAAAAACAACTGTGCTTGACACTGACTATAAAAATACCACTGTACAGACTGTGTTTTTAAAAACTAATATTGAAGCTCAAATCATTTATAGTGATGTCCATATTAGACTCTCCCTATGTTCACTAAGTGTTGAAAGATTTAATTTTTACAATTTCCTACAGATTTCTCCTCCAGATGCTACCGCCATAGCTTCTTTTCTAGGTCCCCACTGTTACTAAATGCCCCCAGACCAGACTGTGTCATAGTTCACTTGATTGCAGGACCGAGCAGTAGCCAGTGAATCATCAGTTGAGGCATTTAGCACAGCCCCTCCGTTATCCTCTAACCCTTGGAGGTACAAGTCAGAAGGGGTAGCTTGACCTGTGGGCAGGAGTGGCCACATCTGCACTGTGATCTTTCAAGTCGAAAAGGTTTACGTATTTTATCACCATCTCTTCCTAAGTTATGGATGGAAAAGATTTTGAATTCCATATATTTCTTGACATATGGATTATTTATTTCATTAGTTATATTTCTTTGAAGACTAGTTCTTTCTTTGTGATAAAAAATACTGTATTGGTGCTGCAGTGGAGCGGAAACCAAGTAGGTAGGTACTATACACACAAATTGTTACATTTTCTACATAAAACTTAGTTTATGGACAGTAAATATTGAATCATAACATATCACACATATCTTTAATTATTAAAAATAACAACAGTAGGATCTTTAAATTATTCTGAGAAAAGCAGTGTGGCCAACAATATGTGTAGTTCCAGAGATTAGAAATTTGGCATTATGGACAAAAGTGTACTACTCTCTAATTTGTTTGTAGAAGCACCAGTTAACTAAAGGACTGGAGATTTGCCCATTAAAGTGGTAACTAACTGAATGTACCTAAATTTTTTAAGGATGAGAGCCCATGTACACAAAGAAAAGCCCATATCAATTGATGCTAAGATAGAACCCAAATACAGTGTGGTTCCTGGAGCAAAGAACTGTGTTGACACATAATTCTTTTGGACTTCAGCATCCATACCTGGAAGAAAAATTTTGTTTCTTAACTATCCAAAGTTGAGGTGTTTTACTGCAGCAATCATAGGGGACTACAGCGGCTTTGTTTCATTCTTGATTTCGATACAACTTTATCCTGCATCTATCATCTGTCACAAAGAGATAAATAAGAATATAACCGTTATAGGTTCATTGTGAGATAATGAAACAATATTTTGGGTCCATTAAGATTTTTAAAATGTCATTTTCATTATTTTCTGATAATGATATTCACTAAGTTATGCATCTGTTTTTCCTTCAATGGAAAGGTTTATAATTCTATTTTGATTAATACTAAGCTTTCATTTTGGAATATAAATCAGAATCAAGAAATCTCATAAAAATAGTTTCACCTTTTCCAATTACTATAGATATTTCTTATCAAGTTACTAGATCTCTCAGAATTCCCATTTCTTGTTTTACAAAATTAAACTAGTTAAACATCTATAACACAACTCACTTATGAGACTAGAAAAAAAAACTTAGTTCTGGAGTGTGGCTATATCAATAAACACTGTGTTGATGTAAGTGAAAGTGTCTTTGGTACTGAGTCTACAGTGTGTCCACCATATGGGGAGCACTATCTAAATATTACTGCAAAACACCTTTTTTTCTTAGAGAACGAAGTACCAGCCACAGTGCAGCTAAGCTTTAGTCGGGATGTGCAAGTGGCAAAGCACCATAGCTGAAATGTTCCAACAAAATAAATTGTACTTCATAAATCTCATTTTGAACCCAATAAAATGGAAGCTAAAAGCAAGGCTATCAAGTTCAATTTTGTCAAATATTAAATGGGATATATTTTTATTGAAACACATTTATTGCTTAATTGAAATATAACACCTGAGTATGTGTTTTAATCCAGCAACAGAAGCCCAGAAAGATTAATTTAGTTGCCAAAAGTTACACACAAGACAGACTTTCGGCTCTTCCATTCCAGCCACAGAGCTGAGAATCAAATCCTGATGGTTATATGTGATTTTAAGGAAAGACTGTTTGGCTAGCAGGGAAGAAATTGAGCTAAGAATTTGCCAAGCTGATAATTGGAAAAGGTTTATAGATTGGACCGATTGTAAATAAGGTCAAACAAATGCTCTGGGATAGCTTCTGCCCTGACTGGAACATTAGGGCCCCAATTAGTTGGCAATCTGCTTTGACATCAGGAGCAGAACAAAGCTTAAAAGCAAAGGCTATAGCTAGATCCCAGAAGAGGATATTGCAGCCAGTCCTGATGAGACCTGATAAACTAGGGTCAAATGGAAGGGGAGGAGGTCCTCCCCCATCAGTGGACTTGGAGGGGGGCAAGAAGGAGATGAGGGAGGGATGGGGAGAATAGGAGGGAATGAGGGAGGGGCTATGCATGGGATAAAAAGTATCTAACCTGTGATTAATATAAAAATAAATTAATTAATTAAAATAAAAAGCAAAGGCTAGGATCAGATGGAAGGAGAGGAGGACCTCCCTTATCAGTGAACTGGGGGACAGGTATGGGAGAAGAGAGAAGGCAGGTGGTATTGGGAGCTGTAGAAGGAGGGGACTACATCTGGGATACAAGTGGATAAATTGTAATAAATAAAAATTAATTAATTAAAAATTAAAAAGCAATGTTGTAAGGGTTCTTCTCTGTCTCTCTGTCTGCCTCTCTTTCTCTCTTTATTTTGAGAAGTTAAAAATATCTTTATTTTTTCCTTGCATTGGAAAACATTTCCTGAATTGGAAATAATGCTGCAGCCAAAATAGCTGCATACAAGTTACAAAATGTTTGTTAGGGAAGCTCCTTGGAAAGGAGTGATGTTTGTGAGGACTTGCCTGTGGTTCTCAGGGAACCAAAGCTGAAGTTGTCCTCTGTTGGGACAGGTCATTACAAATTTAATTTGCTTTTTTTATTTTTTGCCCATAAAACACAGAAGCAAACCTTGGCTACACACCAATCTAGAGCTCTGATTATTTCACCAACTACAAAGTGAAAATATTAATCCAAACCTCTCAGTTCTCATTCCTCATAGCAACAAAAGTAGCCAAAAAGTAGACAGAGATCCAAAAAGGGACATTTTCTAAGAGAAAAAAAAGTTTATCTACTTAATTTATACAGTTTTTCTTTCCATCATAGAGAAGCTATTTGTTTATTTATTTTTAGGAAAACCAGGGGGTGGCTTGACAAATATAGTTACTCACCTGCTTAGCACACTCATATTTAAATAAAAGAAAGAGAACAGAGAAGCTAAAGCAAGCTTTAAATATTATAAAAATTAAAGCAATATGTGAATGACATGTGAAAGCTAAGAGAATTGAAAACCATCACAAATTGATTCTCTGGATGATAGAGATCACAGGTTTAAAAATACATAATCAACAGCAACAAAAGAAAACACATTTCAAGAAACATTTAATTTCACTATTAAAGTGTTAACATATAAAAACCTAAACTCCTTGATCACCTTTAGTTGTCTTCTTGCTCTAGTAAGGACCTCAAGTACTATGTTAAAGAGATATGGAGACAGTGGGCAGCCTTGCCTTGTCCCTGATTTCAGTGGGACTGATCGAAGTTTCTCTGCATTCAGTTTTATGTTAGCTATAGGCTTACTGTATATTGTCTTAACTATGTTTAGGTATGTGCCTTGTATCCTTGATCTCTCCAACACTGTAAACCTGAATGGGTGTTGGATTTTGTCAAATGCTTTTTCGGCATCTAGGGAGATGATCATGTCTTTGTTTTTCTCCTTCAGTTTGTTTATATTTTTAATTATATTTTTTACATTAATTACATTTTATTTGCTTTGTATCCCAGCTGTAGCCCCTCCTTCATTCTTTCCCAATCCTGTCCTCTCTCCCTTGCTCATCTCCCATGCCCCTCTCCAAGTCCACAGATAGCAGAGGTCCTCCTCTCCTTCTATCAGACACTAGCTTATCAGGTCTCATCAAGACTGGCTGCATTATCCTTCTCTGTGGCCTGACAAGGCTGCTCCTCCCTTGGGAGGGCAAAGGGGGAGGTAAAAGAGCCAGCCACTGAGTTCACATCAGAGACAGTCCCTGTTCCCTTTACTAGGTTACCCACTTGGATACTGAGCTGTCATGGGCTACATCTGAATAGGGGTTCTAGGTTATATCCATGACTGGTCCTTGGTAGGAGTATCAGTCTCAGAAAAGACCCCTGTGCCCAGATATTTTAGTTCTGTTGCTCTCCTTGTGGAGCTCAAGATAAAACCAGACACACTAAATTGGACAGAAGAAAAAGTGAAGAAGAGCCTAGAACTCATTGGCACAGGAGACAACTTCCATAACAGAACACCCAATAGCACAGGCTCTAAGATCAACAATCAATAATAAGAACTCATGAAAATAAAAAGCTTTTGTAAAGCAAAGGACACTGTCATCAGAACAAAACAACAGCCTACAGATTGGGAAAGTATCTTCACCAACCCTATATCTGACAGTGGGTGATATCCAGCATATATATTAAAGAAGTTAGAAAGTAACAAATCAAGTATTACAATAAAAAATGGGGTATGGAGCTAAACAGAGAATTCTCTGAAGAGGAATTCAGAATGGCAGAGAAATGCTTGAAAAGAAATGTTCAATATCCTTAGCCATCAGGGAGATGCAAATCACAATGACACTGAGATTTCACCTTACAACAATCAGAATGGCTAAGATAAAAAACTGAAGTGACAGCACATGCTGGAGAGTTTGTAGAAAAAGGAGAACCCTCCTCCAATGCTGGTGGGAATGTAAACTTGTACAACCACTTTGGAAATCAACCTGGTACTTTCTCAGACAATTAGAAATAGTGCTTCCTTGAGATCCAGCTATACCACTCCTAGGCATCCAAAATATGCTCAAGCACAGAACAAGAACATTTCTTCAACCATGTGTGTAGCAGCTTTATTCGCAATAGCCTGAACCTGGAAACAATCCAGATGTCCCTCAACAGAGGAATGGATTCAGAAATTGTGGTACATTTACTTCAGTTTGTTTATATGGTAGATTACATTGATGGATTTCCGTATATTGAACCATCCCTGCATGCCTGGGATGAAGCCTACTTGGTTATGGTGGATTATATCTTTTATGTGTCTTTGGAATTGGTTTGCAAGTATTTTATTGAGTCTTTTTGTATCAATGTTCATAAGAGAGATAGGTCTGAAGTTCTCTTTGTTGTTGTCGTTGTTGGGTCTTTGTGTGGTTTAGGTATCAAGGTGACTGTGGCTTCATAGAACAAATTTGGTAACGTTCCTTCTATTTCTATCTCATGTAATAGTTTGAAGAGGATTGAAGTTAGCTCTTCATTGAAGGTCTGGTAGAATTCTGTGCTGAAACCATCTGGCCCTGGGCTTTTATTGGAAGGGAGACTATTGATGATTGCTTCTATTTCCTTGGAGAATATAGGACTATTTAATCTACTTACTTGATCTTGATTTAATTTTGGTAAATGGAATCTATCAAGAAAATTGTCCATTTCACTTAGATTTTCAAATTTTGTGTAAGACCTAATGATTGTTTGGATTTCCTCCGGGGTCTATCATTATGTGTCCTTTTTCATTTCTGATTTTAATGATTTGAATAGTTTCTCTCTGCCTTTTGGTTGTTTTGGCTAAGGACCTCTGAAAGACTCTACATGGCAGGTTATCAAAGCAGATTCTGAGACTCATAGCCAAACCTTGGGGAGTGCAGAGAATATTATGTAAGAAAGGGGAGATAGAAAGAAATGGAGGAGACAGGAGCCCCATTTGTGGAGAGTAACAGTACCAAATCATCTGGGTCCAGGGGTCTTTTCTGAGACTGATACTCCAATCAAAGACCATGTATGGAGATAACCTAGAACTCCTGCACAGATGTAGCCCATGGCAGCTAAATCTCCATTGGGTTCCCTAGTAATGGGAATAGGGACTGTCTCTGACATGAACTCAGTGGCTGGCTCTTTGATCATCTCCTCCTGAGGGGGTGCAGCCTTACCTAGCCACAGAGAAAGACAATGCAGCCGGTCCTGATGAGACCTGATAGGCTAGGGTCAGATAGAAGGGGATGAGGACCTCCACTCTCAGTGGACTTGGGGAGGGGAATAGGGGAGGAGGATAGGATTCTTAGAGCATAAGGGAGTGGCTAGGGCTGGAATACACAGTATATAAAATGTAATTAATAAAAAATAATGTTTTAAAAAGGAGAAAAAAGAAAAACAAAACAAAACTTTAAACTCATTTTTAACATCTAAACGGATATCCTGATCTGACTTCCCCAGCTCAAACAGAGCAAAACCAATCATCATTTATAACACAGAACAAGTATAACTTTTATATTCTGTCCTTAGATGTCAATAGAGATATCCATGGGTGGATGAAGACAGGGTGTATAGGTTGAGGACACTTGAGGGACCAGGATAGATTTCTAGGACCCACATGGAGTCTTACAACCATCCTTAACTTCAAAGGTAGATGATGAACCACAAAAAAAAAAACAAATAAATCAATCTTTAATAAAACATTTGAATAGAAAATTATAGCCCCTTATATCACTTCATTTTTACATTTTTAAAGAAGAGCTGAAATTGTCTACTCTTTAGAGTCTAAGCTGGATGTATAAGTCAGTGGACTCTCTGGATCTGGCCTTCCCATGTCCCCAGCCTTAATTCAAGCATCTCTCCTCCTTTTGGTCTTTATGCCCCTCACCAGCCTGAATGTGATTCATCATCTTTAGAGGACATTGGTGCCTATTTCCACTTTCCCTTTGTTACATTGCTGTTCATCTAGCCCATCACTTTTTCCTAAAGCCTGTCTTTGTTCAACTTAAAGATTTTCCTCTCCTTAGTCTTTGTTCCATTCAGCATACTATTTACTATCCTTTCACATATTAGGGCCCATTTACCAAATACTCAATTTGGGTGAGAAACTTCCAGAAACATTAATTCTGAATTCCCATGACCTAGTTTCATTTACTCCACATAGCCTGTTCTAAATAGCTACTGGCAGAATGAAAAAAATAAAAGAATATTTGTGCTCTCTCAAGTAGTCTAAACAACAGCCCTTGTTTGGTTTTCACTTATGTCTGTTTGTTTGTTTGTTGACACAGAGTCTTACTATATAGCATTGGCTGGCTTTGAACTCACACAGAGTACTCCTCTTGCCTCAGCCCCTGAGTGCTTTGATTCTAGCAAATTTCAATATCCAGGATTTTAGGCAATGTGACAGCTGTTGCCCAGGGAAACATTATGCACTCACATGATTTTTTTAATGGCTGAAATTCAGTGAAGAAAGAGAATGACTTCTATTTACCGAGGTCAGCCATGGTTGTCAGGATGCTGTAGGAGGTGTAAGGGGCTACACCACTTGAAAAATATACACAAACTATTAATTCAAATGTTAAATTTTAGGTTCATTTCAGAACAGCTTTAAACAAATATTGAAAAGTTTTTGTAGAATTCACAAGTACTCTGAAATAAGATATTGATTTTGTATCTTTACTAAATATATTATTTGTTGACATTTTTGTGATTGGGTATGAGTTTGATGAGTGCAAGTTAGTCCAGAGTAAGAGCATCTGGAGTGTAACTAGGAGCCTTAGTATTGAGTGGATAGACACAGGAGAACTGGCCACAGGGAAAGTAGACTGATAGCCAAGGTGTGTTTCTAAAAGTATACTGTATATAATGGTGGGATGATGTTAAGAGGGGTAAAATCCAAAACAGACTGATATTTAAATTTAGTATCATTTATTCATTGGGCATAGCTGAACAATGCGACATATAAGCTAGATTGACTGTACTGGTATTGATATTATTTGGAAATATTTGGAAAAACAAAACTAGTCATTTCTCCATAAGAAAGAAACAATATCTCCTGACATTTCATTTTGGTTTAAGTACACAAAGCTTTATGCACATGGGATTAAAAGTCAAAGTGACCCAAAAGTTATGAACACTTAATCTTCCTTTATTCACTTTGTTTATGACTCATATTTCCCAACTCTTGTCCATAACTTCTTTTATTTATTCCTTGTGTTTTGTTCTACTTTCAGTAAAAGTTAATTGTTAATGGCAGGATATACTATATTCTCATGAAAGTATCAGCTGAATGTCATTTCAGTTGCATGAATTTATTATTTATAGTTTCTGCAAATAAGCATGCACACATATGTGCACACATATGCACATGCATGCCATGGACATCAGAGATTCTCTGACTAGGGATTGAACTCAGTTCACCTGTCTCAGCAGCAGGTGCGATTAGTAATGGCTCCCCCACTGGCCCTCAGTACTACTTTCAAATATACAATAATAAAATACATATGTTTTCAAGTGAGTGCATTTCGTATTTTTGCCATCCTTCATATCACATCCTCTCCGTACATGGGCACAGATGTGGACACATATTTACATGCACATTTATACATATCCTTCTAATAAAAGACAAAAATTAAAAATAATTAAAGAAAACAACTTAGAAACTAGGAACTTTTGGGCCATTTTCTTTTTTTTTTAATTTATTCATTTTTATCTCAATCACAGGTTAGGTACTTTGAATCCCAGGCGTAGCCCCCTCCCCCATTCCCTCCTACCCTCCCACTCCCTCCCTCATCTCCTTCTTCCCCACTCCCTCCAAGTCCA
>CM053743.1:84509563-84538298 GCA_028658305.1 Pachyuromys duprasi | reverse complement strand
TGTGCCCAGCTTCGTGCTCTGTGCTAGAAGCTGTGAGCACTGCAGGCTGGTCACCCCTCTGGTCTGGAGTCTTTACTCCTCTCTCTGTTCTAGAGTCTGAGTGTCCAGTTTTGAGATGTCAGCTGGGGGCTGTGGACTCCGCCCTGGGCTTGCTGCTAAGGGCTCTCCCCTGGAATGGAGATTTGGTGCCTCCTTCTGTGCCAGGGGCTGTGCACCACGGTCTGAGATGATATTTGGGGCACACACAGTGGGTTTGGGTTTGTGTGCATCCGCTGTATGCAGGGCTGTCAGAAATGATGCCTGAGGCCTTTTCTGTCTGGCTTGTGGACAGACACCTGAACTGGGGTTTTCGCTGGTGGATGCGTGCAGCTTTCGCCCTCAGTGTGCGGTCTGGTCAAGATGGTCCCAGGATCTTCTCAACCGTGGGTTGAGACAGAACTCGGGTTCTTCCCAGATCCACAGGCGGACTCACACACTGAGTGAGTTTTTGCTGGCAGAAGCGTTTGGCCTGCGCCCCTGCAGTGTGTGGACTAGTCAGAATGGTCCCCCAGTCCACTCAGTCTGCGGTGGTTCCCGCGATTGGTTGGTGCCCACTGCACACCCGTGGGTTGATGCAGAACTCGGGATCCTCCCAGATCCCAGTCCACTCAGTCTGTGGTGGTTCCCGCGATAGGTTGGCGCCTGCTGCACACCCGTGTGTTGATGCAGAACTCGGGATCCTCCCAGATCCGCAGGCGGACTCACACACTGACTGAGTTTTTGCTGGCAGAAGCATTTGGCCCGCGCCCCTGCAGTGTGCGGACTGGTCAAAATGGTCCCCCAATCCACTCAGTCTGTGGTGGTTCCCAGGATTTGTTCGCGCCCACCGCACACCCGTGGACTGGTGCAGAACTCGGGATCCTCCCAGATCCACCGGAGGACTCACACACTGACTGAGATTTTGCTGGAGGAAGCGTTCGGCTCGCGCCCCAGCAATGTGCGGACTGGTCAAAATGGTCCCCCAATCCACTCAGTCTGGTGTGGTTCCAATGATCGGACCGAACCCGCAGCACACCCGTGGGTGGAAGCAGAACCCCGGTGCAGTGTGTGCTCGTAGGGCGCAGTTCAGTGAAAACGGCACCTGGTTCCTCCTGAGACTGCCCGGGAGACTGTGTGATCCAGTCTATAATGGCGGGTGCGGGCGCCCAGCGCAGCTGCTCGTCCAGATCAGAGCTGTGTGCCACTGGTCACCGGGAAATTTCTCCAGGTAATAACTGGGTGTCCCTAGGGTTTTCCCACTTGATTTTCTCACCGTAGGAGTTCCGCTCACCTGGCACTCACAATGCTGGCGTTATAGGTCCCAGAGTTCAGTCTCCTGGTCGCTGCATTGTTTCTGCTCTCCTACTCCTCAGACACAGTGTTCTCTCGTGGCAGCCATCTTGGGTCTCCTTGCCATTTTCTAATGTTAAGATTAACTCAATATTAAACAAGGGTTTTCTTTTCATAAACTCTGTGTATCATGCTGATTTTTTACTTGGAAACTCCAACAATTCCTGATCAACTTCTACTTTTTTTAACTTCAGAAAGAGCTGAATCAAGATCGTAACATCATTTCTCTCCCTCTCTGCCACCACCCTTCCTCCCTCTTCCCTCTACCCTCCTCCTTTTTTCCCTTCACTTTTCCTTCCTCCCTTTCTCCTCTTTCTCTTTGTCTCTTCATGATCATATATATACTGGAGATCTGTCCTTGTGTAGTTCAAACAATGGGACTCCATCTGCATCTAATATGTCCTGCACCCAGAAGCACAGGATGCTCCAGTTTCTATGGCTGGTGTCGCAGTACAGCTTCTGTGGATAAACAGTTGCTGGAATTTTCAACGTTTCCAGGAGCCTAAGTATGGCACACATGTATTCCTCAAGGACAAGTGCTACTATGAATGCTACCCCTAAGAAAAGATTAATTTAGGGGAAAAATGCTGTTGTTCATGTATCACTTAATGTGACTGCATTTAAGGTTTTCTATTCATGCTTATGTGAATTGTACTCCAAGCTTTAGTACAGAAAAGATTGTATCTTCTCACATGTGACATCACGTTCTGTCAGCATGGCGAACAAATGGAATGCCTGTTATACACACAAATCTAGGGAAAGAATTTTTAAGCCCTCACTAAAACTTTTCTTGTTGAGTTCTCATCACAGCTGTAGAATTCTTCCTTTCAATCTAAGTGTATTGCAGCATAGTTAATACCTGAGAATTCATGAAGGATCTTAATGTCACCTTTCCTAGTCTTCTGTGGATGAGGGCAAGCAAAAGGCAGTAAAGGCCTTCTGTGTGGGTGAGATATTAAGTACTGTGCGTATTTTGGGCCACGTGATCTTATATAACTACTCAACCAATTTATAACATGAAAGCCACAAATGCATAATCATTGTTGTGTTTAAGCAGCACTTTTTTATTATGGTAAGTAGCAGTTCAGGTTTATCAAGAAGTGTGTTGTTTGCTAACCTTTAACTGTATGTTCTGGATTGGGTTTAGTAATATATACAGAGCTTACTACAGATATCAATTTATCAGTGTGATCATTTTCTCTGTTAATAATTCTTAATATAGCCATGTGATCATCTCAGTAAAACACACAGAACAGGCGTAGAAGATTTGGAGTAGAGACTAAACATAGCAATAATTAGCACAGCTTCACTCCAGACAGCAATCACCTCCTTAGACAACTCCACTGTTTGTTTTTTTGTTTTCTAGTCTTGAGTTACATTATCGCTAAATCCTATTACTGCTACAGAAATATTGATTATGACATGTTCTAGAGTGTTTTTGTATATACATATGGTGGTTTGACCGGAAAAGGCACTCATGACTCATGTGTTTGAATGCTGAGACCATAGGAAGAGGCACTAGTAAGAGGTATGGCCTTATTGGAGGAAGTGTGTCACTGCAGGGGAGGCCTTTGAGGTTTCCTGTGCTCAGGTTTTACCAGTGGGGCACACAGTCTCTTTCTGCTTCCTGCAGATCAAGATATAGAACTCTCATTTCCTTCTCCAGCCACATGTCTGCCTGCACACCGCCATGCTTCCTGCCATGATGATAATGGACTAAACATCTGAAACTGTAAACCAGTCCCTGTTAAATGTTTTCCATTATGAGACTTGCCATGGTCATGTTGTGTCTTTAAAGAAATAAAAACACTAAGACAAAAAATGTATAACTCAAGACTTGCATTACTCATTTTACTTAGAAAATATAACATAAACATTTTGGAACATTATAAGACCCATAAATCAGTGTCTTGCTTAACCATCATCAGAGAAACTTCTTCTTTCTGTAGATGGAAGCAAATACAGAGACCCACAAGAGGACATTGTGTAGAGGGAGAGAGTCTTTGGAACACTCATAAATGGCATGTTTTCTTTAATCAAAAACCTCCCCATGGGGCTTAATGAGCTATGTGGAAGAGGAAACAGAAAGATTAAAATAGTCAGAGGGGATAGATGACTCCAAAGAAAACAAAACAACACAAACAAAATGAAACAAACAACAAAAATAAAAGTGTCTTCCAGACACAGAAGGAATGACACACATATAAACTCACAGAGACTGTGGCAGCATGCACAAGGCCTGCTCAGGTTCAAGCCAGACAGGATCTAGTTCTGAGACGGGAGATGAACAGAACCTCCCATCTCTGAAAACAAGCTATTTCTAATTTACAACTGATTGCAAAAAGAAATCAGTTTTGTCCAAAGGAGCCTTAAGGAGTGTGGAAACCACACTTAATGGGCCTCATGCCCAGTAGTAGATGATCAACACAAAATGAACTCAATAGTATTTTTATAGATGTTTTTGTCAAACATTGTTTCATTTGGAATTTTTTTTAAATCTTGATGGTCTTTTGCTTATAAATTGTGAATTTTCAAATTTATGATTTTATGGTTTAATTTTATAATTTTACAATTCTATGTGTGTTGTGTTTTGCTGTTTCTTTTTCCTATTCTGATTTTTTTCTTTTATGTATTTATTTTGGTTGCTTGTTTTCTAAAGAAAGAGGGAAAGAAGGTATGGGGTTGGGCGGGTAGAGAGTTACAAAGGTTTGGGAGAAAATGGGAGAGGGAAATAGTAATCAAAATATATTTTACTAAAATTTCAATAAAAATACAAATAAATCAACATTCCAGTTTTTAAAAACTAGCTCTACAAATATATTAATACAATTAGGTATATTTATGTTTAATCAAGGAAAGGAAAAAGGAATTAGAAGTTGACAAGAAGGAAGAACGCAGAATGTGCTCGTTGATTTGCATCAGTTTCAGTCAGAGATTTTGGAACAGTGTCCCAACATTTCATGAAGGCAGTCTCAAGGCAGTCCAGCCCTCATAAAGTCATTGATGTTGGTGCCCAGGGGACTTATGCTACAAGGTTCATGAACAACTCTGTTAAAAAAAATTTTGAAGCATAAGGTTAATGTAGGGAGTTTCCACCTCTGAATACTTTACACTTTAGGGTTGTTTTTTCTCAACCAAATGGAAGAAAACAGATGCCTGTGGTCCATGATCATGCTCAACAGCTTGCCTGTGGAAAGCTGCTAATCATAGGTATGAAAATAGACTCATGTACAAGTAAATACCTACAGCCATCAAAGTGTCTCCTACTAAAGTCAATCAAAATGGATGAAGGAAGACACCAATATTCTCAGTAGTCCACAGAGATCTAGAACCTTTGAATCATTTTCTGGGTGTTTGTATTTTTCTTTCTAACCCAATAACTTCTTAGTTTCTGAAAATTTTAGAAAATTTTAGATCAAAGTTAGAAAAAGAAATGAAAGTGCTTGACAGATTTTTTTTCCTGTTTCAAATCTTTAGATTTGCCAGGTTTGAATGGGACAGTACTAAACCATTCTTTTCACATCCCCTTCCAGGATGGTGTCATTCCACACTGGTTAATCATGTGTGTATTTTGCTCTAAGATATAACAAAAAATAATCCAATTCTGTAACAATGCGATTGTGAACTTTTCTCTGAGGTAGAAATCTCCCATCTGTTTGGTTTAGGAGGTCTCTCTTGTTTCCTTTTGAAGTAACTCATAATGTCTTATTCTCTCTCTCCCTCTCTCTGATATGGGTGTAATTGAACATGTGGACTCTCCATGTTTCCCAGTATGGAACATGTATGACCCTGTTCTCAGAGATTGTGCACACATCGCACAACAATCTGTATAAGATGCAATCTATTCATTCAACAGCAAAGTCTGAACCAAGCTCTACTATCAGGAAGCTTCTGTGGAAAACATAACAAGTGGTTTTCTCTAGTCAGATATTCTTTTTTCTAAAAAGCTATGTGGTGCACAAAGATACTGTGTTTCTGGGCATGGTGTCACTATTTCTGGGATGAGTTTTAAAGATTACAGTTAGCCAGCTGTATAGGGGTCAAATGAGCTCTCTTCACCAGTTGCTTATTTTTGTTGTTGATGAATGCGAATCTGTGTTGTCATTTTGATTGCATCCATTTTTAATTTATGTGAATGAATGTGTATCTTTGTACATGCATGTGTATATGTGTGCTTTTCTATTGTATTTTCCTGAGGTTCTATTTTTAAGGTCTATGAAACTATGTGCACATTTAATCTGTTGTCATGTAATCTGTTATCTTAACTAGGTCATAGAACTTTGGGGTGTTTGTTTATCTAATTTTAATTCTCTACCTGTCCTCCCAAATAGAGATATGCTAACTCCATCCAATGTTATGAAGAGGCAAATGTTAAGACACCCTCTAATTACTTGGGGCTCAAATACACTAAACAGCTAAATAATGTCATCTGTTTTCTAGGAATGAGAGTATTTTGTATTTTGGCATTCTGCTACTTTTCCCAGCTTAAAAAAGAATAAGCTGTCACTTTGTTAAAAAAAATTTTTTTACAAATTATTCATTTATATCCCAATTGTAGCCCTGTCCCTAATCTCCTCCTAGTCCCTCCCTCCCTCCCACTTCTACCGCTATGTCCCTGCCCTAGTCCACCGATAGGGGAGGTCCTCCTCCCCTACCATCTGTCTGACCCTAGCCTATCAAGTCTCTTGGGTCCTCTTCCTTTATGGTCTGGCAAGGATGCCCCATAAAGGGGTGAGGGAAACAATCAAAGAGCAGACAACAGTGTCAGAGACAGTCCCTGCTCCGTTACTAGGGAACCCACATGGAGACTGAGCTGCCTATGGGCTACATGCGGGCATGGGGCTGGTTCACCTCCATGCATGGTCTTTGGTTCGTGCATCAGTCTCTGTAGCCAAGCCCTCCCACCCACTCCTGGGCCAAGAATTATTTGCTTTGTTGCTCTCCTGCTCCCTCCATGCTCTTCTATCCCCCACTTCCTCCATAGCGCTCCATGCATACTTCTATGCAGTGCTGGTGGAATCTTTCCGCTCCTGTCCTGTTCCTTCTATTCACCACTTCAGGTGTCTATCCTATTTTCCCTTCTGTTTGAGAATTAAGCATCTTCTCTAGGGTCCTCCTTGTTATTTGGCATTGTTGGGTCTGTAGATTTTAATGTGGTTATGCTATATTATATGGCTAATATCTGCTTATAAGTAAGTATATACTATGTTGTCTTTCTGCTTCTGGATTACCTCACACAGATGATCTTTTCTAGTTTCATACATTTGGCTACATTTGTTTTTAATAGCTAAGCAGTATTCCATTGGGTAAATGTATCAATATTTTCTTTATAAGTTCTTCGGTTGAGGTGTTGAGTGTGGTTTCCTGATTCTGGCTATTATGAATAAAGCTGCTATGTACTCCCAAAATGGCCATCATCCCCAAAGCTATCTACAGATTCAATGCAGTTCCCATCAAAATACCAACACAATTCTTTACAGACCTTGAATAGCAATTCTCAATTTCATATGGAAAAACACACACAAAAAGAAACCAGAATTGTTAAAACAATCCTCTACAATATAAGATCTTCCAGCGGTATCACTATCCATGATCTCAACATGTATTATAGAGCAACAATAAAAAAAAGAAACTTCATGGTACTGGCATAGTAACAGACTGGTGCATCAATGGAAATGAATGGGAAACCCACAATTAAACCCACACAACTATGGGAACCTGGTTTTTGACAAAGAAACCAAAAATATACAATGGAAAAAAGATAGCATCTTCAACAAATGGTGCTGATCTAACTGGATGTCTTCATGCAGAAAAAATGCACATAAACATATATTTATCACCCTACACAAAATTCAAGTTCAAGTGGATCAAAGACCTCAACATAAAACCAGACACATTAAATCTGTTAGAAGAAAAAGTGGGGAAGAGCCTAGCACTCATTGACACAGGAAACAATTTCTTAAGTTCAGGCTCTAAGATCAACAATCAATAAATGGGACCTTATGAAACTGAAAAGGTTCTGTAAAGCAAAAGACACTGTCATCAAAAGAAAATTACAGCCTAAAAACTGCTAAAAGATCTTCACCAACTCTACATCTAACAGAGGGCTTAATACCTGAATGTATAAAGAACACAAGAACACCATAAAACAAATAATCCAATTAAAAAACAAGGTACAGAAGTCTCTGGAAATTCTCAACAAAGAAATATTGAATAATGGAGAAATATTTAAATAAATGTTCAACATACTTAGTCATCAGGGAAATGTATATCACAATGACCCTGAGATTTCACCTTATACCCATCAAAATGGCTAAGATCAAAAACTCAAGTGACAACACATGCTGGACAGGTTGTGGAAAAATGGGAAGCCTCCTCCGTTGCTGGCGGGAGTATGAGCTTGTACAACAACTTTGTTACTTTAATGTTCATTTTATAGTTGCTTTTAAGCATGTTGCTATGTTTGTTAATCATTTCCCTATTTTTCTTTTATAAAGCTTATGTTCACAGCATTGCTTAAATGTTTCAATTTTATTGAGCTCAAATTGACAAATAAAAAATTGTTGTGGTGGATCCAAGATGGCGGCACTGGGAGGCTACCCTCTCTGAGGAGCAGGACAGCAGTGTTGGCATAGCAACTAAGAGCCTGAACTCTGGGCCCTAAAACACCAGCAATTGTATTTTCCCGGTGAGAGGAGCCCTACAGTGTGGGAATCGATCAGTTCTCAGGTCACCCAATAGTTCCCCCGGTCTGGGCAGGCACTGGGTCACCAGCCCAGAGCCACACGCCTACGTGTCCTGATCACTTTCCCAGGGTGAGCTGTGGGTACCAAAACACCAGAGACTGGGATTTCCAATCTCGAGAAAACCTCAAAGGGAAGGAAGCAAATGGGACTGACCTCAGGTCATCAAGTCATTCCCTGGAAAATGTCCTAAGGACCAAACCTTGTTGAGCACCCAACTCTATCACAGGCAGAACTGTGTGGCCCACAGCACCAGAGACTGGGGTTCCCTGTCTGGAGAAACCCGTCCAGTGAGGGAAACAGCAGGTCCGAGCTTAGAGCACTCAGTTGATTACCACCACCACCACCACCACCCAAACGCACATGGGCAAGTTCTCTGGAAAAGTTCCCAGGTTCCTGCAGCGACCAGCTTGGAGCCACCACTTGCCTGTGTCTGCATGCTCTAAGTGCCACCCCACACGAAATTGTTTACCCCCAAATACCATAGACTGGGTCTCCCTGTTGGAAGGAAACTCCATGGTCTTGGGGAAACATATGATCCAATCTCAGTACACCAAGCTCCAGAAAAGTTTCTGGGTCCCTGCAGGCTCCAAGCTCTAGCCTCCTGCTGCCCACATGAGAGCTGTGCTCACCTGCCACTGATTAACGGTTGGATGCTGAGGCACAGAGCTCCAACCTAGGACCTACAGAAGCCTGGGATCCCCGAGATCAAACCCCAGATACTGTTCCGATGGGACAATGGTTATCCCTAACTAAACTGACCAATCTGCGGGGTACTCAGGTTCTTTAAGAGAGCTGGGCATAGAAAACAGTTTAAGAACAACAGCAGCAACTCACTTAATTGAGAGCAAAAACCCAGCAGCAGGGCACCTGTCTACAGGACTTCTCTGGGTGAGAGGAGAGCCCTCCGCCCCCTCCCCCCCAACAAAGACCACGGTTACCGCTCAGGTCTATATGCCTGAGGTGAGCTGTGGCAATTCCTGGGAAACACTGGCTATTCGTTGACCATACCCAAAAAGCTGAAGAGGCCTCCATCAGGAAATATCATCTTCCTGCCAAGGGGATTCTTCCCACCCCAGGATTTCAGTAAGCACCAGAAACTAACACCCAACACCTAAGATAGCTCAATGGGTAGAGGCCAGAGTAAAAAACGTTCAACCACCAAAAGACAGAGCAATATGGTATCTCCAGAACCCAGTTACCCAAGGGCGAGCAGCCCTGGGCACACCAGCATTAGTGAAATTCAAGAGGATGACCTTATATCTATGCTTATGAAGAAGATAATAGAGGAAACATATAAAATGCATAAAGAATTACAAGAAGATAAAGTAAAACTGATTACGGTCATCCTAAAGGAAAAGAGGAAGATAAAGACAAACAGATTATGGCCATCCATAAAGAAATACAGGAAGATGCAGAGAAACAGTTTGTGGCCTTCAGAGAAGAAATAATTAAATCACTGAAAGAAATAAAAGAAACAGAGACATTTTTCAAACAGCTGAAGGAATTGAAGGAAAATGCAGTCAGACAGTTGAAGGAAATCAACAAAACAGTTCAAGATGTGAAGATAGAATTGGAAAAATTAAAACATGAACAGAAAATCAGGTAAAGGAAGAATTTAGGGAAGCAAGCAGAGACTACAGAGGTAAGCATAACCAATAGACTATAAGAGATGGAAGAAAAAAATCTCAGGCGTAGAAGATACAATAGAAAAACTCAATTTATCCAGCAAAGAAAATGTTAAATCTAGAAAATTCCTGACACAGACAGTCCAAGAAATACAAGACAACATGAAAAACAAAACTTAAGAATAATAGGAATAGAGGAAAAAGAAGATTCCCTTCTCCAAGACCCAGAAGATATTTTCAACAAAACCATAGAAGAAAATTTCTCCAACATAAAGGAGATGCCTATAAGAATACAAGAGGCCTACAAGACACCTAATAAATTAGGCCAGAAAAGAAAATCCTCTCACCACATAATAATCAAAACAGTAAGTATACAGAACAAAGAAAAAAAAATACTAAAAGCTGCAAGGGAAAAAGGCCAAGTAACATATAATAGCAGATCAATCAGAATCACACCTGACTTCTCAACAGAGACTTATGAAAGCCAGAACGGCCTGTTCAGATATCATGCATACCCTAAGAGAACACAGATGCCAGCCCAGGCCACCATACCCAGCAAAACTCCCAGTTATCATAGATGGAGAAAACAAGATATATAATGACAAAAACAAATTTAAACAATACCTACCCACAACTAAATCATTACAAAAGATACTAGAAGGAAAAAAAAAAAAAAAACAGGCAAGCTAACTACATTCAGGAAAACACAGGAAATAAATAATTTCACTACATGAAAGCTAAAAGTAACCAAACACACGAATACAGTCAACATCAATATCAAAGGATCTAACAGCCACTGGTAATTAATCTCCCTCAAGAACAATTGTCTCAACTCTCTAATAAAAATACACAAACTAACAGAAAGGATACATAAACAAGATCCAACAATCTGTTGCATACAAGAAACATAACTAAATCACTAGGATAGATATTACCTGAGAGTAAAGGGCTGAAAGAAGATTTTCCAAGCAAATGGACTTAAGAAGCAAGCAGGAGTTATCGTTCTAATATCTAATAAAATAGATTGTCAACCAAAATTAATCAAAAGAAATGGGAAAGGTCTTTTCATACTCATCAAAGGAAAATTCCCCAAAAGAAGACATCACAATTCTGAACATCTCTGCCCCAAATACAAGAGCACCCACATTTGTAAAAGACATTAACAAAACTGAAACCACACATATATCCTCACACATTAATAGTGGGAGACTTCAACACCCAACTCTCAACAAAGGGCAGGTCAATAAAACAGATATTAAACAAAGAAGCAATGAATCTGACAGAGGTCATGAATCAAATGGACTTAACAGATAACTGTAGAAACTTTCACCCAAACACAAAAGAATTCACCTTCTTCTCAGCACCTCATGGAAACTTCACAAAGCAAGCCTCAACAGATACAAGAAGATTGAAATAACCCCTTTTATCCTACTTGACAACTATGGAATAAGCTGGACCTCAAAAACAACAGAAATAACAAAAAGCCTACACACACATGGAAACTAAACAACTTGCTACTCAATGACAGCTAGGTCAGGGGAGAAATAAAGAAAGAAATCAAAGAATTTCTAGAATTCAACGAAAATGAAAGCACAACATACCCAATCTTATGGGACACAATGAAAGTAGTGCTAAGGGGAAGTTTCATAGCACTAAGTTTCTTCAAGAAGAAATTTGAAACATATCATTCAAGCAAATTAAAGGCTCACCTGAAAGCCCTACAAAGAAGAAGAAGAAGAAGAAGAAGAGAAAGAGAGAAAGAAGCAGACATATCCAAGAGGAGGAGTAGACGGCTGGAAAAAGAAGCAAACTCAGGGCTGAAATCAATACATTAGAAACAAATAAAACAATTCAAAGAATCAATGAAAACCAAGAGCTGGATCTTTGAGAAAATGAATAAGATAGGCAATCCCTTAGTCAATATAAATAAAAGGCCGAGAGACACCATCCAAATCAACTAAATCAGAAATGAAAAGGGGGACATAACAACACACACTGAAGAAATCCAAACAATCATTAAGTCTTACTTCAAAAGGCAATAAGCCACTAATTTTGAAAATCTAAATGAAATGGACAATTTTCTTGATAGATTCCACTTGCCAAAGCTGAATCAAGAACAGGTAAATCAATTAATAGTCCTATATTCCCTACGAAAATGGAAGATGTCATCAGAAGTCTCCCATCAAAAAAAGGCCCAGGGCCAGATGGTTTTAGCCAAGAATTCTACCAGACCTTCAAAGAGAAGCTAACACCAATACTTTTCAAACTATTCCACAATATAGAAACAGAAGGAAGACTACCAAACTCATTCTATGAAGCCACAGTCACCTTGCTACCTAAACCACACAAAGACCCAAAAAGAAAAGAGACTTCAGGCCAATCTCCCTAATGAACATTGATGAGAAAACACTCAATAAAATATTCTCAAACCAAATCCAAGAACATAACAAAGATATCATTCAAAATGACCAAGTAGGCTTCATATCAGGCAGGCAGGGGTGGTTCAATATACAAAAATCCATCAATGTAATCCACCATGTAAACAAATTGAAAGAAAAGATCACATGATAATCTCCTTAGATGCTGAAAAAAATCTAACATTTGATAAAATCCAATATTCAATTATTTTAAAGGCCTGGAGAGATCAGGGATACAAGGCACTTACCTAAACATAGTAAAGGCAATACACAGCAAGCCTATAGCTTACATCAAGCTAAATGGAGAGAAAGTTAAAACAATCCCACTGAAATCAGGGACAAGGCAAGTTTACCCACTCTCTTTAGACCTCTTTAACATAGTACTTGGCATCCTTGCTAGAGCAATAACACAATTAAAGTAGATCAAGGGGATTCAGTTCAAAAAGGAAGAAACCAAAGTAGCGCTATTTATAGAAGATATGATGGTATACTTGAGTTACCCGAAAAATTCTACCAGGGAACTCCTTCCACTGATAAACACCTTCAACCAAGTGGCTGGATACAATATCAACTCAAAAAAATCAGTAGCCTTTCTGTATACAAAAGACACAAGGACCTGGAAACGATCATCCTGAGTGAGGTATCCCAAAAGCA
Source organism: Pachyuromys duprasi (assembly GCA_028658305.1). Taxonomy (NCBI): domain Eukaryota; kingdom Metazoa; phylum Chordata; class Mammalia; order Rodentia; family Muridae; genus Pachyuromys; species Pachyuromys duprasi. Next base: position 84,525,488 of record CM053743.1, on the reverse strand, counting down.
GAAAGACGAACATGGTATATACTCACTTATATAGACCTATAAGATAGGATAAAATTACAGAAATATACCTAAAGAAGATAAACAAGAAAGAGGACCTGGGGTAAGAGGATTAATACTCACTTAGAAAATCAAATGGGACAGACATTGGATTTAGGAGTAAACAAGCAGCAGGACAAGAGCCGGCCACAGAGGGCCTCTAAAACACTCTTCCTAAGCAGTATACCAAAGCAAATATTAAGAAACATAACCAATCCTTTGGCAGAGTGCAGGGAATCATATGAAAGAAGGGGGAGTTAGTATGATCTGGAGAGGATAGGAGCTCCGCAAGGACCAAATATATCAGGGCACAGGGGTCTTTTATGAGACTGTTTCTCCAACCAAGGACCATGCATGGATATAACCTAGAATGCCTGCTTGTATGTAGCAAATGGTAGCTCAGTTCCCAAGTGTGTATACTAGTAAGGGGAACAGGGACTATTTTGGACATGAACTCAATGGCTGGCTCTTCGACCTCCCTGTCCCCCAAGGGAGGAGCAGCCTTGCTAGGCCACAGAAGAAGACATTGTAGCCATTACCGAAGAGACCTGATAAGGTAGAGTTAGATGGAAGGGGAGGAGGTCCTCCCCTCTCAGTGGACTTGGAAAGGTGCAAGGAAGAGATGAGGAAGGGAAAGGGGGGATAGGGAGGGAATGCGGGAGGGGGCTATGACTGGGAAACAAAGTACATAACCTGTGATTAATATAAAAAAAGAAAATAAATAAATAAATCATAAAAAAGGACACAAAGGCTGAGAAAGAAATTAGGGAAACAACACACTTCATAATAGCCCCAAAGGACATAAAGAACTGTGGTGTAATTCTAACCAATCAAGTCAAAAACTTTCAATCTCTGAAGAAAGAAATAGAAGAAGATATCAGAAAATGGAAAGATCTCCCATGTTCATGGCTTGGCAGGATTAACATGGTAAAAATGGCCATCTCACCAAAAACAACATACAGATTCAATGCAATTCGAATCAAATTACCAACACAATTCTTTACAGACTTTGAAAGAAAAATTCTCAACTTCATATGGAATAACAAGAAACCCACAATCCTCCACAATAGAAGATCTTCTGGAGGTAACTCCATCCCTGATCTCAAGCTGTGCTATAGAGCAACAGAAATAAAAAACTGCATTGTAATGGCATAGAAGCAGACTGGTGGATCAATGGAATCTAATAGACGACCCAGAAATAAACCCACACATTTATGGACTTCTGATTTTTTAAAAGATTCCAAAACCATACTATGGAAAAAAGACAACATCTTCAACAAATGGTGCTGGTCCAACTGGATATCTACATGTAGAAATATGCAAATAGATCCATACTTATCACCCTTCACAAAACTAAAGTCCAAGTGGATCAAAGACATCAACAAAAACCAGATATACTAAACCTATTAGAAGAAAAAGTGGGGAAGACCCTTGAACTCATTGGCACAAGAGACAACTTCCTGAACAGAACACCAACAGCACAGGCTCTCAGATCAACAATCAATAAATGGGACCTCATGAGACTGAAAAGCTCTGTAAAACAAAGGACACTGTCATCAGAACAAAATTACAGTCTACAGATTGGGAAAGGATCTTCACCAACCCTATATCTGGCAGAGGGCTAACATCCAGAATATATAAAGAACTTAAGAAGTTGAACAGCAACAAATCAAGTCATCCAATTAAAAAAATGGGGTACAGAGTTTAACAGAGAATTCTCTGTAGAGGAATATAGAATGGCAGATAAACACTTAAAGAAATGCTCAATGTCCTTAGTCATCAGGGAAATGCAAATCAAAACAACCCTGAGATTTCACCATACACCCATCAGAATGGCTAAGATCAAAAACTCAAGTGACAAATCATGCTAGAGAAGATGTGTAGAAAGGGGAACCCTCCTCCATTTCTGGTGTGAATGTAAACTTGTATAACCACTTTGGAAATCAATCTGGTGCTTTCTCAAACAATTACGAATAGCCCTTCCTCAAGATCTATCTATACCACTTCTAGCCATATATCCAAAATATGCTCAAGTGCACAAGGACATTTGTTCAATCATGCTTGTAGCAGCTTTATTTGCAATAGCCAGAACCTGAAAACAATCCAGATGTCCCTCAACAGAGGAATGGATACAGGGATACAGAAATTGTGGTACTTTTACACAATGGAATACTGCTCAGCAATTAAAAACAATGAAATTATGATATTTGCAGGCAAATGGTGGGGTCTAGAAAAGATCATCCTGAGTGAGGTATCTCAGAAGCAGAAAGACAGACATGGTATATACTTACTTACTTATAAGGGAATATTAGACCTATAGTAGAGGATAAACATACTAAAATCTGTACACCTAAAGCAGCTAAGCAAGAAGGAGGTCCCTGGGTAAGATCATTAACCCTCACTCAGAAAGACAAACAGGATGGACATTGTAAGAAGAAAACAGGAAACAGGACAGGTGCCTACCACAGAGGGCATCTGAAAGACTCTACCCAGCAGTGTGTCAAAGCAGATGCTGAGACTCTTAACCAAACTTTGGGCAGAGTACAGGGAATCTTATGAAAGAAGGGGAAGATAGTGGGACTTGGAGAGTTCAGGATCTCCACAAAGAGAGCAATAGAATGGAGCACCTCAAGGAGAGCAACAGAACAGGAGAGCACAGGGGTCTTTTTTGAGACTAATACTCCAAACAAGGACCTTTCATGGAGAGAACCTTGAACCTCTGCACAGATGTAGCCCATGGCTGCATAGCATCCAAGTGGGTGTCCTAGTAAGGGGAACAGGGGCTGTATCTGATATGAACTCAATGACAGGCGCTTTGAACACCCATCCCTGAGTGGAGAACAGTCTTGCCAAGCCATAGAGGAGGACAATGCAACCAGTCCTGATGAGACCTGATAAGCTAGGTCAGATGGAAGTGGAGGAAGACCTCCCCCATCAAGTGGACTTGGAAAGGGGAATGGGAGGATATGAGGGATGGAGGATGAGATTGGGAGGGAATGAAGGAAGAGGATGCAACTGGGATACAAAGTGAATAACCTGCAATTAACATATAAAATAAAATTTAATTAAAATATTGTTCTGTATTCAGCATTAATAACAATATATATTGGAGTTTGTGTGTTTTCATACATAAAGTCATTGCTTTCACACATTGCATATACCCTTCTTTAATGTTTTATATGTTTGCTTTTTCGTATGAAATATTTTTCATCATCCATCATTGTACAAGTTTATTTTTTTACAATGTTTTAAAAAGTTTTATTTTTAATGTGTGTGTGTGTGCATGGGTGGGTATTTTATGCACATGTGCATGTAGATTTCCTTGGAGACCTGACGAGAGTAGCAGAGGTCTTGTTGCTGTAGTTACAGACAGTGAACTGTACAGCTGCTGAGACTCAAACTCAAGTTCTCTGAAAAAAATCTCAAAGGCATTAATTATTAACTCAAATCTCCAGTCTGTTTTTTTCTATACATTTTATACCAATGCAATAAGTTTTTAACTACTTTCAGTGCATCGACAAATGCAGAGTTGACAGTAGACTGGATTTTGTTCCATGAAATAAACTAACTCCCCACACACAATATTTCGGAAAAAATTCAAGTTGAATAAATCATGTATTAATTTGATAGCGTATATTAACTTATGATACATGTTTCTTTAAAAGGCATTGATTCTTCAGTTGGTTCTTATGCTAATATATAGCCTTTGTTGTGAGATGGAAAAGTCTTCATTCATTATTCTTTTTAAATGACTTAATATAATCTAAGTGCTTTTATCATCTATATAAGTTTTCAGTATATTTCTTAAATCATCCAATTGTAAATAAAAGTAGACTCTGTTGAATTTGTATATTTATTTAGGGGAAATGATATTTTATAATATCAAGTTGTCTTATTCAAAAAGTTACATTCTTCTTTACATACCATTTTATGTAGCCAGCTTCAAATTTTTCTTGATGTTTTTATTCATTACTATTATAAATCTAAATTTTAAGTGTATAATTTTAAAACAATAACTTTACAATTATACTCCTTTTACTTGGATTATACATCACAAAATTAAATAGTTCATTGTTATTGTTAACTATATATTGTTTATACATGTATATTAAGTATATTTCTGTTTCTTGTATGATTTCCTTTATATCCAAAATAGTTAAATAAGAATATTACAAAATGTATAGCCCAGTGTTTCGAGACATACTTTTAAATAGCCATTACTTGATTTTATATTTGCATTAGGTTTAAAATCATAATTAATAGTTAATATTTTGTCATTTATTGAAGTTAATATTATATTTTAACATAATCAATTATGGGTTATTTGTTAGCCGCAGTTTCTTTTGTCTGTAATATGTTCTGTGTCACATCAACAATAAGACAGCACAGAGGCGCACAGGTATATCATGTCTGGCCATGATTTATATAGTCACGAAACATTCTCTCTGGCATGAACCGGGGAACCTCTGGGGAGTGCTGCCTTGCTAGGCCACAGAGGAAGACAATTTAGCCATTCCTGAGGAGACCTGATAGGGTCAGATAGAAGGGGAGGAGGACCTCCCATATCAGTGGACTAGGAGAGGGGCATTGAGGGAAAAAAGGTGTGATTGGGAGGAGACAAGAGAGGGGGCCACAGCCTTGGTACAAATTGAATAAATTGTAATAAATGATAACTTTTTTTTAAAAAAAAGAAAATGTGGGACATTTCTCCAAGAAATACAAGACTGAGTTCTGAAAAGCTTCTGACCACAATTTTAGCCACTGATCAGCACAGAACCTTATTTTGTATGTATTTATGTTTTTTATGTATTTCTGTATTGCTGTGTCCATTGGTTTTTATTAATACTGTTCTCAGACTAATAGCACTGTTTCCTCCTCGGTCAGAGCTAATCTGCATGAAAGGCAGCTTTCCTGTCCTAAAAAAACAAAATTAGATAGTACTTCGACACCATGCTTGAGAGCATTTTATCCAGAGAATCAACAAGATGATAGGCATAGAAACATGTGGCATTACAGACTATAAGAAGGAGTCAGGGACAATACTGCACATCTTTGATGCCAGCCCTAGCAAGCAATGGGAGGTAGATGTCTGGGTTCGGGGACAGCTCCTCTGTGTAATAAGTTACAAGCCTGATAGGGATACATAGTGAACCTGTATCCAAAATAAGAAGGAAGAAGATTTGAAAGGACACGTGATTGCGGTGCTGGAGATGACAGAAGAAGGAAAGGTAAAATCGTGTTCAGTTTCTGTGGAAATCATGGATGTCAGTAGATGCAACTTTTCACTTATCTGCACCTATTCACAGATAACCATGATCATGTTATTAATAATGTACAGTGAAGAAATAAGTTTTCAAATATAGGCTCTATATATAAGGAGGATCAGATCACAGAGACAGGGACAAATTTTGTCATATAAATTATCTGTCTGTCTTGTCTCTGTCTCTGTCTCTCTCTCTCTCCCTCTCTGGAAAAAATTTACTCACACTTTGTGGGATATTTTTCTTCGGGAAAATATGAGTGAAAAAATCACTTTCATTGTTCTGCTTAGTTTTAAAGTTTTCTGGGTGTGGCCTAAAGGCCAAGCAGCATTACCTGTGATACATCTTTAAGATAAAGCAGGCAGGCCAAGATATAGCCACCAGATGACTGGGAATAAATGCAAACAGAAGTTAGCATGGAGATGCAGCTGACAAAGAGAAAAAAGGATAAGTTAGACAGCTAGGTACACTGCGTAAATATTTGTGAAACATTTGTGCCTGTATGATTCCTTCAAACTTTACTACTTCAGTGATTCAAAATGGTAGTGATGATGGCCAAGAACTATTTTTATCCAATATTGATGACAATTCTTATTGCTTGAGACCAAGTTAATTTAGTTTAAACTTCCACAAATCTTGTGGTCTGAATCATTTTATTCTCCTAAGATAATGAAGACCTGGATAAGAGAATTGTAGTCTTTGACATGGGCTGGGCAGTCTCTGCATAATGCTGTTCTTACTTACCAGAATGATTTTAGCCAACTACATTATAAATTACCTTCTCCTTCATTTAAAACAAAACCAAACATGTTTCTTTGAAATTTTATTTTTAGTATGTTTTCTTCTTGATACAGCTATTGGAAAATTTAATTATTTATGAAGACATGAGTCAATAGCAAATTTGTATAAATTGCTATGGTATCTATCCAGAGAAAATACTATATATTTTCCTAGTTATTTTTTCCTCCAAAAATAAAGCCTTCACTTAGCTTAATTAAATTAGGTTTGTGGAACAAGGACTTCTGTTTTACACAGTTCCTTTTATTAGAGTTGCCTCACCAATTATATTGCCAAGCAAAATACCACTGTCTTGAGATTTTTGTCTTCACAATGAATATATTTTTGAAAATTAATTTAACTATCTTCAGAAACAGCAGTAATAATTGCCTTTGACGCTTTGATTCGTTTCTGGCTGGGTTCAGCTTTTCACTCTCTCTGCAGCAGTGTAAATATGTAACCCATGCCACCACCTTCGTACAACTCAGAAAAGCATAAATTCTCCACAGGCAGAATGGTCAGATGTTATGAATATAGTCATATTTACAAATGCACCTTTAGCTGCCAGGGGTTAGAACTCTGTGACCTGAATATTGAGAAAAGGGTAGGTATTTGTTGTACAGCAAATTGAAATCTGAGTAGTAGGAATTTAGCTTAAAGGATGAAAGAAGAGAGGAAATGATCACTTTTTTCAGTGAGTATTGAATCACTTGAAGGACATGTTTTTACCTAAGTAACAATATATGATGTCTCAACTCTTAGCAGTTATGCTTTCAATAGTAACATTTGCTTTAGTTTTGAGAGATCTCTAAAGTTTGTGTGAAAAATATGTTTATTTTGGCGGTTAAAATACTGGTTTTTATCTCTGAATCAAATCGAGTATTTTTCAGTGCAAGAAATCATGATGATTTAAATTTTCAATTCTTCAAACTGGACATTGCAAACAAACGGGTTTGGAGTTTGTAGTAGCAGAGTCAACTGAGAGGACCCAATTTCATCCAATTTGTAGCTTGATTTCATCCAGCAAGAAATACTTAAGCATAAAGACCTAAAAGTGGTAGGTGTTGTATTGAAATAGCATCACACTTAGGGAGCAGTGAGGCATAAAGCAATGCTGAATGCTTTACATTCCCTACCATGACATTATTCCAGCATGACACACAATCCAAAGCCTTTGCAATTACAGCTGTGACCCCAAATTAGATTTTTAAAACATGTATAAATGTACATGCATTTAAATTTTTTTCTTCTTTTTGTCCCCTAATAGTTGGAAATGTGAATTGTGGTTGCTTCTTAAAATAACCCTCTTCACACAAAATGGCATCCTCAACTTCCTCTACTCTGATGAAATCTAATTTCTTCAGCTGGAGGTAGACATGAGCTTGGCCTCAGGAACACGGGCCAAGGAGACTCTCCTTCTGGCCCAGCTAAGCACTGTAGTTGACCTGAAAATAACTTGATGATTGTTGCCCTGAGATTTTGCTTGCCCCCCCCCTCTGTGAAAGAGAAAGAGAGAATGGGTATGAAAGAGAGGGGGGCTTAAATAAGATTTTTTAAAGCACAATACTGGTAACTAACAGCCTGTAACAAGTTCTCTTTTCCGCACCTCTGTCAAGATAAAGTTACCTCCAGGCTGTGAATGGCATGATCTCAGAGCAGCATGGTGGCATTTTATCGGGGATTCTCGAGGCTTTTTTTTTTCTTTCTTCCAAAGGTGCATTATACCACTGGGGATCTCAGAACTGGGATGAACCTCCTGATTTCCATTTGCCAGGATCCCCACAGTACTTGCCACTTGGATCGACATTCAGATTGTGGAAATATGCATGATGTGTGAACATTTCACAGTGCCTATGTCCCACAGCTTCTGCCTCCCTTAGAAGATTATATAATCACTTATCTTTTCTATTTTTAAAGTATATTAATTTGATTTAGTAGAAAGGGAACAAGGGGAAAAGAAGGAATAATAGGAGAAAGCCAATATTATTTCTTTCAAAGCAGTTTAGAGTCATTTTAATAAGTCTGGAAAATTAGAATTGGAAAAAGAAAATCAATTGTGGTGCTATACTGTAGTTTGAAAGGGAACATAAATCCACACTGCAAGTACTTCCTAGTGCTAGATAATTAGGCTTCCTTTGTTCTCACGTGGAAGAGGCCAGGGATTCATTTGTTTTATAAGTCCATTATTATTATTAACAATATTTTATATACCAAGAATTCTCCTGAGAATGCAAGATGTTCACTGGGTACATATACTATGCCTGCAAAGACTAAGCAATGCTTCTACCACTGGGAAGTGCAGAGAAGGCAGATGTACCCAGGGCCCAGGAGTCCTTTGGCCTAACCCTCTCACTTGTTGAACTTCAGAATAACTTCCCATTTTGTGTTTTTCCCCAGTGGACAATTAAGATTTTATCCTCAAGTCTTCTTGTAGAGTGGTGTAACAAACACGCTCTTTGGTGCCTGAATTTCAGTACAATCTAAACTGATTATCATTCAAAGGCAGAGCCGCCACACAGTGTTCTTGGAAGATACATCCTTAATTTATAGAACTGAGAAGAGAATTCTATTGCAAATTTTTAAGGGAGGTCAGGTGCCTGTAGTTATGAAGATGATATTTAGTCAAGCCTGAGGGAAGTTTACATGTTAATGATCAAAAAGTACAAAAATTATGACTGTACAAAAATTTCCAAGGTCTAACCTAATTTTATATAAAATGAAAGTTTACAAATATACCAAATGGGAATCTTGTAGAGTGTGTGTGTGTGTGTGGTGTTGAAAGCTTCCTAGGATAAGACAAATGCTAAACAGATGATAGCTGTTATTATTTCATTAAATTAGATATAAAAATTTGAAGGGCATTTAAAGTTAAGAATTCAAGTCAATGATTAAAAGGTATGGTTTGTGAATAATGTTTTAAGAATAAAGGAGGAAGTTGGGCAATTGGATGTAGCCATGGTAGCTCAGTAACCAGGTGGGTGTCCCTAGTAGGGGGAACAGGAACTGTTTCTGACATGAACTCAACAACTGGCTTTTTTACCTCCCCCCTCCTCCCACCTCAAAGGAAGAACAGTCTTGCTAGGCCACAGAGAAGTACATGACAGCCAGTCCTGAAGATACCTGATAAGCTAAGGTCAGAGGGAAGGGGAGGCGGTCCTCCCCTATCAGTGGACTTGGAAAGGGGCAGGAAGTAGATGAGGTGGGGTTGGGAGGGAATGAAGGAGCGGGATACAAAGTTAATAAAATGTAACTAATAATAAAAATTTAAAAAAAAACAAGAAGAAAAAGATGCTGGAAGTGTAATTCCCACCCCCTGTAATGCCCCCAATGCGAGGTCTGGGTCCCCTGGGCGTGGTGCCACCAGATAATTGAGATTTCCTTTTTTCCTGAAAGATATTTAGTAACTGGAGTGCTAAATTCCGTTTTGAATGTACTGTGTTTGCATAATGTCATTCCTTACTCTCACTGTTAGTTAGTGACCTCTTCATCCTCACAGTGAACTTTTATCCAGGGAGCTTTTAGGAAGAGAGAAACAGCCTCATTCTGTTGCTGAGTTCCTCAATATTCACAAAGAATTAGAAACAAGAAGCAACCCACAGTGAACCATTGCAAAACTCTATAGACATGAAAACTGTGGAAAGTCTGAGAGAATGACAGAGTTGGGAAGGGATTTAGAAGTGGACACTCCCTGTCTCAGTGAGAGCACTAATAAACAGTCCCTTTGGCAAAACCAGTTTCCTATGGCTGTCAGTAAAAATGTTTCTGGGTTAAAGCCATGACCAATACTTTTAGTTTTATGGTAATAAGAATGAGGAAAGACACTAACTGGAGACTATTTTTTATTTATTTGTTAATTAAGAGAAATCACCCTTTCAACTCTCTTTGGCATAGATCCTTATATTCTTCCTTGGTGCTCTCCAGGGAAATTCATGCCTAGATATATTAAGCTGTATTCAAAAGTTAACAAAAGGCAGAGATCTTCTATTGCTACAATCTTGTAAACTGAACCAAATATAGAGAGTGCTTAGAAGTATTACACCATCCAAGAGACACAGAGAGTGTTCTCTATTTGTGACATTTTTTATACGAATCGAAAAGTCATGTCTTTAACCAGATCCTATGGTGTCAGAAAACAAACTAAGAACCACTCTAAACTTATTTTAAGCTATTTAAGCACCAACAACCTGGCTTAACTCATTCATTCTTATCCACCACTACAATCAGGCTTGGAAACTTTTGTCTCACAAATTAATTATTTGTTCATCACTAACAATAAAATCAAATAGATTAATTATATCATATTATTTGTGGAGGGTCAAAGTATTTTTTTACAGTCCTTTGGGTTGAGTTTAACTTAAACAAAGAAATTGATTTTCAAACTAGATTGTGGTATAGAAAATCTTTAGTAGACTTTTCCTAGTTCAGAAGTGTCTGCAGCTTAAATTTTAAGTTGTTTATTTTAAACATCCTTTATGTAATTGTGGCATCCTACTCCAATGTAAGCTATACATTGAAGGAAAGAGGCTTGGAAAAGTAAAGGATAAAACTACATTGAAAAATCCATTTTCAACCTTCTAAAATTTAACTTCATTTTGCCTTTGATTAACTAATGCTTCATTCAAAGTTGTTCTGCCAAATTAGTCATTTAAAATTTAGGATACACAGCTCATCGAGTCTGAACCACCAGCTAAAAGAGCATTCATGGGCTGGACCTAGGCCCCCTGCACATATGGAACAGATGGGCAGCTTGGTCTTCATGTGGATCCCTGAAAAACTGGAGTGAAAGCCCTCTCTGATTCTGATATTTGCCTTTAGATCCCATTCCTATGACCAGGCTGCCTTGTCTGGTCTCAGTGGGAGAGGATGCACCTAGTCCTGCTGTGACTTAAGGGTGACATTGTGAGTTGGTACCTATGCGAGACCTTCCCCTTGTCTGAGAAGACTAGGGAGGAGATCGTGAAAGGGGGGACTGGGAGGGCAGGAGGAGGGTGCAAGCAGGATATAAAAGATTCAGGATACACCTTCATTCATAAAGTAAGGATCCAAAGAACATTGGTGAGAGGAAAGGCAGGGATTCTCAGCAACTTTCCTTTCTCTTGCATTCTCTTACAAATGTGATCTGGGTCTGATGCATCAACTCAGATGACCATGGAAAAGATACTTGTGAACAAAAAATGTCCATTTCAAGTTCTTTCTTATTTACTGCAGGCTTGTAAAAGTAAACACACACACACTCTCTCTCTCTCTCTCTCACACACACACACACACACACTCACACACACACACACACACACACTAGAGAGAGAGACAGAGAGGCAGGCAGATAGACAGATGGACAAAGAGCTCAGATGGGCCTAGCAATGCAGACTATAAGTAGCAGACATTGCTGAATAATGCTAGAGTACAGTCAATCCAATTTTAATCCAAAGTTGTCTTCATGATCCTAGATTTTCTACCCAAATTCATTCGATCATTTAAGCAGAATAGGGACCCGGTGGTTTATAATCAGATAAGATGTAAAGAAACCCATTTTTCCAGATAGTGTCTTTCAAGACATTAAGCTAGTTAATTGTGGCTTGATTTCAGTAAATAAATTTGCCCCCTACAAGTGTGTTCTAGTTATCTAACCTGTTCTTTCTTTGAGCACATGTATTTGCTAATTATTCTTTTTAAAAGTATTTTTTACTTTTATATTAATTACAGTTTTTTCACTTTGTATCACAGCTGTAGCCCCTCCCTCACTCTCTCCCAGTCCCACCCTCTCTCCCTCATCTTATCCCAGTCTACTGATAGGGGAGGTCCTCCTCCCCTTCTTTCTTATCCTAGCCTATCAGGTCTCATCAGGACTGGCTGCAATGTCCTCCTCTGTGGCCTGGCAAGGCCACTTCCCCAGCAGCAGGAGGTGATCAAAGAACCAGCCACTGAGTTTATGTCAGAGATAGTCCCTGTTCCCCTACTAGAGTACCCACTTGGATACTAAGCTGCAATGGGCTACTCCTTGGTTGGAGTATCAGTCTCAGAAAAGACCTCTGTGCCCAGATTTTTTTTGTTGTTGTTTTGTTTTTTTGGTTCTGTTGCTCTCCTTGTGGAGATCCTGACCCCTCCCGGTCTTACTATCTCTCTACTCAGCAGTGTATGAAAGCAAAGTGCCCATTCTTGTCAATAGGTAGTATTTCCCCAAAAGATGCTGCAGGTGTCCTTAAAAGATTAGGTGATATACAGCATGATATAGTGTACTATCTCCATTTGGAAAAATTAATGGCTAAAAAGTCTCTACAGTTCTTTTTTTTATTTTCAAAGGTATTGGTATATAAATAAAGGCAAAACATACCTAGATAACTGTCTAAGGATGAAAACGAATTTATGTAGTGTGATGACACATTGAAATTAAATGTCCTGGTATTCTCATATTAGTTGGTATTATTCACTGAGAGGTAAACGTGTTGGACTTTCTTCATATATGATTTATTGTTCAAATAATATAAGCCTTTAAATTTTTGCTCAACTTGAGCCAGATTAATTTTGCTGTTGTATCATGACTGAATTTTACATAGTAAGAAAATGGAAGAAAAATACTTTGAGGTAGGGAGAAATTACAAACAGTGATTCATTTCTGGTGAGAATGTGGCACCCACAACACAAACTGAACAGACAATTGCAATTCATATTAGCCTTATGCTTCTTCCTCTCAGTAGAATGAGGGAAGTTTTCTCCTCCAGCAAATCAGAGGTTTGGTTTGTCTGTTTGTGTGCTTATGTTTCTATTAGTGACAGCCTCTAAGTATTGTCTCACATGAGACCACCTCACACAGGACCACAGTATGAGTCATAGCTACGTCAGCAAAAAGGAACATGAGCTGGGTAGCAAAGTTACCAACGTTATGTTGGGGAAATAATAATAATAAAATAAATATGCACAGTAAACATCCTTTAAAGTGAGGGGAACCAAATAACTAACAGCCAATATTTAATCAAGTTTTTATCAACCACAGGAGGAGCAATTACAGAGGATAAGCTTATAGATCATGTTACTCTTCTCAGTTTCACTTGTGTAGGATGGTGAATCAAGAACAATTCCAATGTAAAAGAGGTCGTGATATGTTGGTGACGCAAATAGTATGATTTAGACTATTGTGAACCACCTAACTGCTACTTTTCAAGTCAGTTGATGTAACAAATGTGAGATTTTCTGGCATTGATACTCCTTACATTTCCATCTGCCTTTCAAACAGTAACAAAAACAGGTTTTTTCCCCTCAACAATTTCTCTTCTTTTCGGATGAATGATTTGAGCAAACAGTTTAGAACAAAGAAAATAGTTATTATCAAAAGGGGAGAAAAGAACATTTCCTCTCAATTTTGTTTGGCTTTGTTGTATACTCACAACAATATTAAATAGATTTTGACAATTGTTGCTTTAATTCATGGAATGATTATCTGTGTACAATAATGATCCATCAGCATTCATAGAAGTGGATTTAAGACCTGAGGTGTTGGACTGAATGATGTTTTGCTGATGATGATGTACACTCAGAAGGGCATTGATGCTTTAATTGGACTCCAATAAAGTACCACAAAAATACTTTTATTTTCAAGCAATTGAAGTTCTAAGAAGCGCCTTAAATAACTGGCTATGGTATAGCAAGATACTGTACTTATAGTAAGACTACAACTGTCACTTAGAGCTTGTTCTAGGTGGGTCTGATTAACTTTTTTGGGCTTCCTTCATAAAATAGCACAGATTGAATGGCTTAAATAATAGAAATGCATTTTCTCACTTTGTCCAATATCAGGATGCCACTAAATTTCTTTTGAGCCTTCCTTTTTTGGATTTCACATGGCTACTAACAACTTATAATTTTCACAGAATTTCTGTGTTCTGATGCCATTTTCTTGCAACAGTACCAGTTATAGTAGAGGAAGTTTACCCCAATGGCCTCATTTTAGTTACTATATATATTTCCAAATTCACTTCCACTCTGAGGTATTTGGGATATAGGAGTTCATCTCAGCCTTTAACAATGGTGTATAATGATTTCTTCTTACTACCCATTACAAATGAATGTTTGTTTATCTAAAATTTCCACTGATATCCTAGCAGCCAATATGTTAGGCTCAGAAGGTGAGACTTTTGAATGTAAATAGTCATAGGAATGGAATTTTCCTGAATGGAAATCCAATCATTATATTGTGATAAAAGAGAGTGCTTGTTCTCTGTTGTTGGGATCTAAAGTCTTGTCTAATTTAAGCCAGGAAGAGGCTCCCTGATTCCAGCCTTCTAGCCTTCTAGCCTTCAAGCCATTAAACGCTCTGACAATCTGAGCTAAGGTACCACCATCTATATTTTTAGGAAATACAGACTTCACTTTGTTATATTCATTAATTTCAACATAAAATAAAAAAATGAAAAACTAATGGGAATATATAGAGAATTTTGTTTGGTAAGAGTGTTAATGAGACTCAAATCTTACACAATTTCTTATAGTTAGCACAGTCAGATACCCAAATCCTTTGACAAAATAATAAAAGGGTAAAGCTGCCATAAGTTTCACTTTTCTTTTGAGATTTTCTTCTAATTTGATAATAATATGTGAAGAAATTAACAGTATTTAATATGATTAATTTGTATCAAATTGACACAACTAGACATTTCTGGAGATAAAGAATTTCAATGAGAAATTACATCCATCAGCTGCTGTGGCCATGTCTCTCGGGCACTGTTTTAGCTTGTTAACCTATGCTGGTGTCACAGCTCTCTGTGGAGTTAGTGTCCCTATGTAAAGGGGCCCGGAATGTGTCAGGAGTGGGGGCTGCTTGAATGAGACAAATCAAGCCAGCAAGCAAGACTCCTTCATGCTTTCCAGTCATTTCCTGATTCCACTTTCCTCTCTTGAATTTGGGCCTTGGTTCCTTCTATGTGACCTGTAAGGAAAAACTGAAATAAACACATCACAACTAGGTTTTAGCCACTGTTTTATTACAACAACAAAAACTAGCACAATCCATATTTTTCACTTGTTCAAAAAGGAAAGAAAAAGAATTGGAAGTAATTATTTGACAGCATTGAATTACAGTTTAAATGAAATGAACTTTTCAATTCACTTTTTGGAAACAAAATGCATATTACATGTATTAATTGTAGAAAGATATATTTGGTTGAATATACCAATCCATTCAATATGTCAGATTTCTAAATGAAAACAAGTCATTTTCTTTTGTGAAATTCTGAAATGGTGAAGATTGTTTTCCAGTCTGTAGGCTGTCATTTTGCTTTGTTGACTGTGTCCTTTGCTTTACAGAAGATTTTCAGGTTCACGAGGTCTAATTTATTAATTGTGTATCTTAGATCCTGAGCTGTTGGTGTTCTGTTAAGGAAATTGTTTCCTGTGCCAATGAGTTCAAGGCTCTTCCCCAATTTTTTCATCCAACAGATTTAGTGTGTCTGGATTTTTGTTGAGATATTTGATCTACTTGGACATAACTTCAGTGGATGGTGATAGATACGGGTCTATTTCCATTTTCTACATGTAGACATCCAGTTAGACCAGCACCATTTGTTGAAGAAGCTGTCTTTTTTCCATTGTATGGTTTTGTTCACCAACCCTACCTCTAATAGGTATAATATCCAGAATATAGAAAGAACTTAAGTAATTAGACACCAACAAACCAAATAATCCAATTTAAAATGGGGTACAGAGCTAAACAGAGAATTCTTTTTTTTTAATAGAAAATTCTTTTTTTTTCTATAGTTCTTTTTTTTTAGTATTATTTTATTAATTTATTTATTTTTATATCAATCACAGGTTAGGTACTTTGCATCCCAGACATAGCCTCCTCCCTCATTCCCTCCCAC
>CM053743.1:84492063-84509063 GCA_028658305.1 Pachyuromys duprasi | reverse complement strand
GTGCCCGAGACCTTCTCTGTCTGTCCTGTGGACCCACACAGGGACTGAGGTTTTGGCCCTCAATGTGTGGTCTGGTCAAGATGGTACTGGGACTTTGTCAGTCTGGGGTGGCTCCTGAGAGCCGTGCACGCTCACCGCGCACCCGTGGGTTGAAGCAGATCTCAGTTTCCTCCCAGACTTGCCCTCGGACTGGCACAAGGACTGAGGTTTTGCTGGCAGAAGCGTGTGGCCCGTGCCCACAGAGTGCAAACTGGTCAAAACGGTCCCCCGCCTTTCTCAGACTGGGGTGGCTCTGGCGATCCGTTCGTGCCCGCAGCACACCCGTGGGTTGAAGCAGAACCTGGGTGCAGTATGTGCTCGTAGGGTGCAGTTCGGTGAACATGGCACCAGGTTCCTTCTCAGACTGCCTGCGAGACTGTGTGATCCAGTCTATAATGGCAGCTGCAGGCGCCCAGCGCAGTGGCTGCTCGTTCTGATCAGAGCTGTGCGCCGCTGGTCACCAGGAGGTTTTTGCGGGGAATAACTGGGTGTCCCTAGGGTTTTCCCACTTGATTTTCTCACCGTGGGAGTTCTGCTCACCTGGCAATCACGGGTGCTGGCGTTTTAGGTCCCAGAGTTCAGTCTCCTGGTCGCTGTGTTATTTCTGTTGTCCTACTCCTCAGACACAGTGTCCTCTAGTGGCAGCCATCTTGGATCTCCTATCAACAGAAAATTCTTAACAGAGGAATATCAAATGGCAGAGAAACATTTAAAGAAATGCTCAGCAACCTTGGTCATCAGGGAAATACAAATCAAAACAAGACTGAGATGCCATCTTACACCGATCTGAATGGCTAGGATCAAAAACAAAAGTGACAAGACATGGTAGAGAGGATGGGGAGAAAACAGAGCTCTCCTGCACTGCTGGTGGGAGTATAAACTTGTACAACCACTTTGGAAATCAATCTGGAGCTTTCTTTAAAAAATTGGGAAAAGCACTATCTCAAGATCCAGCTATACCACTCTTGAGTATATACCCAAAAGATGTCCCACCAGCTAACAAGGACATTTGCTCAGCTATGTTCATAGCAGCTTTATTTGTAATAACCAGAATCTGGAAACAACTTAGATGTCCCTCAATTCAGGAATAATGCAGAAATTGTGGTACATTTACATAATGGAATACTTCTCAGCTATTAAAAAACAAAGAAATCACGAAATATGCAGGCAAATGGATGGAACTAGAAACGATGATCCTGAGTGAGATAACCTTGAAACATAAAGACAGTCATGGTATACACTCACTTAAAAGTGGCTATTAGCTATATAATATAGGATAAACATACTAAAATTTGTAGACATAAACAAGATAAACACTAAGCAGGACCCTGGGGAGGATGCTTAAATCTCATTAAGAATGGCAAACAGTACAGACAACAGAAGAGTGGAAGAGAGGAAGCAGGTTGGGAGCCTACTATAGAAGGCACTCTAAAAGGCTCCACCCAACAGGGGATTGAAGCAGATGCTTCACTCATGGCCAAACATTGGGCAGAGTGCAAGGAGTCTTGTGGAAGTAGGAGAGGAGGGATAAAATGTCATAGACAGGACAGGAGCGCCATAAGGAGACCAACAAAGGGGGTCTTGTAGAGACTGATGCACCAACCAAGGACCATGCATGGAGAGGGACCCTGCTCAGCTGTAGCAGATTGGCAGCCCAGTCTCCATATGGGTTATCTAGTAAAGGGAGCAGGATCTGTCAGACATTAGCTTGTCTGCAAGTTCTTTGCACTTGCCCCAGGCAATGTAGTCTTGACAGACCACAGAGGAAGGTGATCCAGGCAGTCCTGATGAGATTTGAGAAGCTATGGGCAAATGGAAGAATAGGATAACTCCCCATTTCAGTGGGCTAGGGGAAGGGGATGGGGGGAGAGGGAGGGAGGGTGGAACTGGGAGAAGTTGAGGGAAGGGGCTTCAATTTTTTTTTAAGATTTATTTATTTTATGTATATGAACACTGTTTTTCATGCACAGCAGAAAAGGGATCCAGGTTCCATTACAGATGGCTGTGAACCACCATGTGGTTGCTGGGAATTGAACTCAGGTCCTCTGGAAGAACAGTCAGTGCTCTTAACCCCTGAGCCATCTCTCCAGCCCTGGGGCTTCAATTGTAATGAATAAATTATGTAATGAATATGATATGTAATGATATGTAATGAATAAATTATGGGGAGAAACAACAACAACAAAAGAAATTCTAAAATGGATATCAGTAAGAGTGTACAGTTTCGATGACTTTGAAAGCCTTCACCATCTTTTCAAAACTTTATCTGCTCGTGAAACACATGAAGGCAATGTAAAATCTGCCACTTATTTAGCATCACATAATAATTTACCATGCCTATTCTAGTTAAAAAGTAGCAGTGATGTTAATATGTTTATATTGACATAAATATACATGGTTATATTAACATACATATTTATATAAACATAAATGTAAATATGTATGTTAATACATAATGTCATATAAATTTCATCTAGCCAAGGAGTAACTTATACCTAAAATTATCTGTTACTCTATTCAGAGTGAATGCTGTTGAAACACAAGACAAATTACAAATCTAGGCCAAACATTTGGAAAATTGAAAATTTAGACCATGGCACTAGAAAATGTTTATTTATACCTATTGTAAAGCAGACTTCTATCTGAATGGCTACTGTCCCATAAAAGTCACACTTGGACCACATAAAGATGGTAAAATATTACTTGCCATAGGATTAATTGCAGAAGCAACTAGGTGGTACAGTGCTTATATGAAGGATGCCCTAGATTCAACCCTTAGCACCACCAGCATCAGCAACACCAGTATCACCACCATCATCATCATTTCCATCATTGTTATCATCACCATCATCACAAAAGTGTTCTGCATAGTTTTTACTGGTGCTTATGGGAGATCCTTATTTGTTGGTCCACCGAGACACATATTGGGTATGTTTTTTTATATGGAAGTGGAAGGTAGGCAGTGGAAGGTAGGTGCTACTGGCTTTGAGATTAGAGCCTAACCAATATAGATTGTTTTAGACTTACCAAAAATATGTTTGTTTTAAATCATCCTTGTTTTCTATTATCTTGAGAGAAGTTCTTTGAGGTTTAGATACTGAAAGTTAAGAAGATAACAGACAGATAAAAGTCTGGGGAAATTATAGGAGAAATGAAATGAAAGAAATGTGTTTTCTTGGAGCCAAAAGTACACAAGATACAGTTTTTGCAGAAAGAAAATAGGGGAGTTCATCCTTGAGTTATATCACCTACTACTCTAAATGCTGGCCTAAACTAAGGGGGCATACTGCACGGATGCCTAGGGCACCCAGAAAACAGGTACTGCTAGAGCAGCAAATGCATCCCAAAATTGTGTTCACCTGGTGGCTGCTGCCTGGTGCAACTGTCACAAAGTATGAAGGCCTATGAAGAATGGAAACAACTAGATTATCAGAAAATATGGTTTGCCAAAACTATAAATAAAGATTATTTTCTGACCCTAACACAAGATGTGTTGATTTAGTAATTGTAATAAGTGACACTCATTTCCACTTTCTAAATTTCCACATCAAAAAATGAAGAAAAATTAATTATTTAAAATGTTTTATTTATGTCAAATAATTGATGCTAATTAAACTATTAAACCTGTGGCATAGAAATTGCCAAGTATCACAATTCTGAAAATGTATTGCTAAATTCTATTAACAATGGTCACGTATTCAGTTATCCAAATCTAACAGATATTTGGTGAATTGTGTTCAGCTGAACTATTCAGAGGAAAGTTTATTGTTCTTTCCACAGCAAATTTCTTGAGGAAGGGAGGAGAATTAGAAAAGTGTTGTGGGGAAGGGAGGCTAATATGATCAAAATAGGTTATATGAAACTTGAGTAACTAATTTTGAAACTCAAAAAGCTGAAGTTTTATATTTTACATTGAATGTGATTGGCTTGCATACTTACTGTCAGGTTTATTGAGAGTGTTGCTGGAATCCTGTGGGCAAGGTCTGAGAGGCAATGTGGTGGCATGAATTCAGTGCTCATGGCAACTCACTGTGACTCTCAACTCTAAGCACTGACTCACTCAACAGAAATGAAGTGCTGTGCTTTTTTCCATGGCATTAAAACAGCAAACAATAGCAGTGTTTATTTAAAATGTAAAAGAAACGCTGGTGTTAACATATGCAAAGCATTGAAAACATTGCCTGACATACTGGAAATGTCAGATTTTTATTATTGCCCAAGTACCCTGAAGCTGAACTCAGCTCTTGCCTCTGTCTCTCATTTCTGTTCTCAACTAGATAGTTTTCTGATGGCATCTGAAGGAACTTAACAGCCTGACTTGAAACAGAGACAAAGGAACAAACATGGTCTTCATTAAATATCTTGAAGATAAATTTATCTCACACACAGCCAAACTACATCTAATGATGAGTCCCCAGGCTGATCCATCATCCAGAGTTTGTAGCTCATTTTCTCCTTACCCAGGAGTAAGGCTTAAGGCATTTTTTTTCTTTAAAGTAGACATTAATTAAAGTAATCAAAAGACTAAAACATAACTGCTATTTTAAAGTGTAAAGAATATTACAAATATCAGTGAGAACATAATAAAGAGACACAACTTATTATTCCTTGTTCAGCAGAACAAAATAGAAGAATGTTTTTTAAAAACACAGAGTACTTAGAGTCAGAGCAAATACACTAGGGAAACTGCACATCCTCCCTAGACAGTTAATGCATACAACAAAAAAATGTGTATACAACCTTTGAATCTTATTAAAAGTCAGGAGGATTAGCAGTCATATTCTATACAGCAGTTAGTTTTATTTTCTTCTCAATTAAACAGAATTTCAATATTTTAAATTTTCATTTATGTACTTTAAATTTTAACTAATTTTAAGTGAAATAAAAATACAGCTCTCCTCACCTATACTTCCTCCCCTCAAGCCCTCCCAGGTCCCCCTCCTTCCAATCTTCCTCATGCCCCCCCTCCTAAATTGATTGCTTCTATTTCTTGATTTTACTATTAAATACATACATATAACATATACAATCTGAATAGTCCTTTACTGTGCCTGTGAGTTTGTGTTTGCCAGGCTAACCACTTCTTTGGGGTAACCAATTCGGGCCACATCTGTGGGAAAAGCTGATTTTCTTTTAAGAGTCATTATTTGACTATAAATCTTTGTCTAGATTTTTCATTCCACGTTACCAAGTCTATTGATTTCTTCACTTTCTGGGTCTTATTTAGGCTGCCATATTATTAGAGTATTGTGAATATAGTTTCCCTCTCATTTCCAGGAAAAAGACTTTGTGGTCTTTTGGCTTAGCATATTTCTGCCTGCTCTTCTGTAAGGTTCCCTGAGCCTTAGGTGCAGTAGTCACACTGTAGACATATCTTCTGGGTCCAAACTCTCCAAGAGCCATTGATCCCCGCACTGTGTCAGATGTGTTTTTCTTTACTGGCCTGTAATTTGCTGTAATTTTCTTGTAATATGCTGTAAAGAGAGAGTGAATATGTTGATGAGGAGTGAAAACCACACTTATCTGTGGTCATAAAGATAAATTTTAGCTTGAAGGAAAAGGAAGGGGCAGTGGAGGTGGAGAGAGGAGATGGGGGAAGGGACTGGGAGGAGGGGAGGACGGAGGAGCTACAGTCCAGATGAGAAATACGAGAGAATAAACACAAAAACAACATCAAGTTTCAGACTTAACAATGACTCAAGTAGAGTTTCTCATATCCGATACATTTTGGGGGGAGGTGGGCTGGAGGAATCTTGTTAGGAACATTGTCAGCTTAAGTAGCTTAACTCTCATATATACATTGGATAATATATGTGTGTATACTGTTTATAATTATAGGTAGACATAAATTAATGTTATTACTTAAAATTTTAAAACATTCTTTTAAAAATAATTTATTTATTAACATTTTATGTACATTGGTGTTTTGCCTGCATGTATATCTGTATGAGGGTATCAGATCCCCTGGAACTGAATTTACAGGCAGTTTCGAGCTGCCAAGTGGGTGCTGGAACTGAACCTGGGTCCTCTGGAGGAACAATCAGCTCTTAACTGCTGAACTATTGCTCCAGCCCTATCGAACATTCTTAGTGTTGCGTATCTCTCCCTTTCCTACTGTATCGGTCCTCCACATTGTGGACCTTCCTTGTTTTTCCTGTATCACCTATATTCTGCTATCTCCCTCTCCCTAATACTACTTCCTGGATGTTCAACTAGGTTGAACTACTCCTTTTTTTTTTTTTTCAGTTGTCCTACTAAAAAGCAAAAACAAAAAACAAACAATGCCAGTTAACCTTGCTTATGCTCATTTATTGAGTATAGTCCTTGATTCCACTGAGAGTTCTTACACCCAGCAGATCTTTCTTGCCACCCTGTGACCTTATAGCAATCTACAGGAGCTATTTCTGTTTTTTTTTTTTTTTTTGTATGAGGTAGTATAGGATGATGTTTACAAGACAAGCATTAGAAGCAAGTGACTTGTGTGTAAAATTGATCCTGTTATGTAATCTTCAATTAGTTGCTTTTTGTAAAACAAGGATGAAGATAGCACACATTTCAATGAGTTGCTATAAATGTTACTGCAGGAGAGCATGCAAAGAACTTGATAGTGCTCTGCTTTGGAAGACTTGCACAGGTAACTATTTTTCTTGGTGTTACTAGTGTTGCTGCAGTGAGCACCGCTGCAAGCAGGTCACTATGACTTCTTTTTTTGAATTATAACAGCAAGCGCTCAAGCTTCAGTTTCTCCCATCACCATTCATCCCATACAAAATCACTGCCTTCACCTACTGGCTTCCTATCTCCTATCGCGTATCTGTCTCTTGTACCAAATTGTTGGTCTTGGTACACTGTATCCTCTACTCTACAACAACCTCTGTTGCTTATTGTTATTCACTTCTTAGATGCTGTCATTGTGACATGGTATGCTATCAGAGGTGTGCATGATTTCCGGAAAATACTGATACTTTCCACTTTTGAGATTTGTCTATATAATGATTTCTGCTTAGATTCAGTTTGATAATTGGTATCTGATAACAATTATCTAAGGGTTATATCAAATAGCACATATTTATTAACTCTTCTTTAGGTTATTTATCTCTGCTTGTAATATACACTGCAATTCAGGTTAAATTGTGATTCTTTCCAAGATTCCATAATTAAGTTCAAAGGGTGGATTAAGTCACTTTTGATCACCTAGATCAAATTTGAATGAAAGGAGTTTTGTCTTCAGAAGGTAATTAGAATTAGATGTGTTTGTGGGTATGGGACTTGTGTGATGGGATTGGTAACTATAGATGAAATACAAAGGAACTTACTGTTTCTCCAGAACATGAGGCTATGCCCAAGAGACAGATGTCTGGAATCCATCCTGATGGCTTGCAATGTCTTGCTATGTTGGCATTCTGTCTTGGACTTTAAGCCCTACATGACAAAAAAACAAAATCTTTTGTTTAAGCTTCCCAGTTCAGGATCTTCTGTTATAATGTAAGAATTTAAGTCATGTGATTTGGTCTAACTTTAAAGATAGAACCATGTAGAGTGCAGGGAAGTGTCTGGGAGCAATTGAGATTTTAAAGGTCTTTTCTATGAAGTGTATTGTTTCTATGGCATCTTAACCATTACTAATGGCATGTATGTATCCTTTCAAAATTGTGCTAGCTGCTTCTGAAAACACAGATAGATGATGTTTACCAATGGTCATATAATAGACAAAGATTAATTTTGTCATGTTCTCTAAAAGTGAATTTATCTCTATATTTTAGCAATACAACAAAGCCCTGAATACTCAGAGATCAATGTGATTACTTATTCTATTTTCAAGCATAAATTAACATGTCTAGCCAACTGATTTAGTTAGTTAGAGGAAGATGCTATTGTACATAGGCAGACATAACTAACTAGGAAGACCAAGTACAAAAAAAGCATTTAAAATTGAGTTTAGGTGTTTTTTTTCTAAATATTGTTTATTCAAAAAGTTTCTTACATGCCATGAAAATATTGTCGATATACCTAAGAATGATCTGAACTGATCTTTCTGTCTCCATCTTCAAAATTCTGGAATTACAGACATGGGCTAGCACTTGTTCAAATATTATGTAATATTTTAAGTATTTAATACATATTGAGGTTATAGCATTAATGTATATACTAAAATTTGTGTACTTATAAATTTAAAAACTAATGGTTTTTAAAAGTACAGAAAGTTTTCAAAATAAATGATTTTCAAAATACAGATTTTTTGAAGTATGGAGATTTATTCATGTTTGGAAAATTTTTCAGTGCTCAGTGTGGACTGTATTTTTTTCTCTATTAATAAAATTGTTGGAAGCTTTCTTCCTAACATTTTATCATCACAGCATGAGACACAAGAAACTAATATTTGTGACAAAAGCCATTCTAAGTTGTGCCTGTTTTTCATTGTTTTCTGGGAGTTAAGGAGAATCGATACACACTAACAAAATGAAAGTAAAAGACAGTATTAATTCAGAAATAAACCAACAATCAACAGAATCACCTAATGCTCATATTTAACAAAGTACACATCTACTTTTTAAATAAAAAGTGAACCAATAATTAAAAACTTTGACTCTATATATTCATTACATGGGAACTGCCACTCTGACGGGGTTTCATGTTCACAGATTTGGAAGCATTTATTTGATGAGGGATGGTGTCAAAAAAATCAGAGTTGCAAATGTGACAAGCCCTCTACAAATGTATATAACCTAGCTCAAAGTGGGATTTTATGTGTATGGGAGATGGGTTAGCAGGTAAAGGCTCTTGTTGCCAAATTTGAAGACCCGAGTTTAATGCCAGAACCCACTTGGGCAAGGTTAGAACCAGCTCCTGCAGACTGGCATTCCATGTCACATGTGCCCCTCCTCCACTCCACACACACATGCACACATGCACACTCACAAACCAAATGTAAACACATTTTAAAATAAAATAGTGACAAGTTAAGCCAGTCAAAAAGCAACTGTGCACTGAATATAAATTACTTTCCCACAAGCAATTTTTTCAAATCTTCAAGTCGTATGCAAAAATACTGGCAGATTTGGTCATACAATTTCCTGGAGTCTTATTTTTCTTCAAAATTTTATTTCTCTTGGCATTCAAGAGAATACTTGCTTTCTCCAATCTTGTATTTTCTGTAGAGTGTCACAGAAGAGTAGTTGTACATTTTTATGCACAGTATTATTTAATCAAAGCAAGAATGGCTAAAATATTTTATCACATAATATTTTCCTGGAAAAGACTAAATTATGAAGGCTCTACATGTAAAACTACATTAGTGTTCTCAAATGACAAGAAGTTTTCTAATAGTTATTTTCATTAATTTTATCTCCTTTGGTTCTTTAATTATGTTTTTCATTTCAAAACTGGTACTACGCTTCCAGCCTGAAGACCTTATGTATCGCTTTGTTATTTTTCTTTCATTGTAACACTAGGTCTACATTAGATTAAACTACATACCTAAAATATTGCCCAAACTAAGTAAATAAAATTTGTTTTTTATGAAAGAAAAAAAGATTACTAATTAAAAGGAGCAAGGAACTGAAAATTATTCTATGGGAAAATACCTTCTTCCTAGTGAAGTGGAGACAAGCAGCAACTGATTGGATCACAATCACATCTGAAATCAAATGAGACTGTGCAATGATAAACCAGTATTAATATGATTATGTTTTCTACATAAGAGACAGACTTAAGGCAAGTTACATAAATCACAAGTACAAAACATGTTTTGTAAATGCTTGAGGTCATCTGGGCATACAAGACCATTTTCAATGTTCTTTTCAAGCTTATATTTGTGTATAGGAAAAATGGCTAGCTCCCTCATAAGACAATGACAGAATTGGGTTGTGGATGTGTGTCTATGTCCAATCACCATTGATATACATAGGAATATGAAGCACAGCTTGTGTAATGAAGTTCCCAGCGTGCAGTCTGGAAAGGTATTCTCCAGTGTGTAGGGTGATTTATTTCCTCTGTCACGAGGCAGGACAGCACAGACTTGGTGCTTCCTGTTCTACCTGCAGAAATATTCTGTCATTTTAGGAGGTGGTAATGGATTCTGCTAGTACCGTGCTGGGTATTGTTTTGGACCCTCGATTAGTTGGGCTCTTTCCCACCTCTTTTAATTATGTGACTGGAGCACTAAAGGGAATTTCATAAAAAAAACAAAGCCATCTTTAAAGAGTAGGACTACTATTGTACTATTGCCTTGGAAGTAATATTTATAATGAATAAAAAAACCTCGTGCTTTTATAAAGGGATAGAGAGAGCAGAAGAAAGGACTTGGCATATAATTTAACAATGTTCTCAGTAGTAGGGATAAGAAGAATAAAAATAGTGTAAACCTCTTAAAAATTATCGGACTCTTTTTACATTGACATTAAATTAACCATTATTTCAGGTGTTAAAATGTTCCTACTAACTATATAATTTTCCTTGGTCATTTCTACTAGATTTTTTATCTAGAATTTTAATTTAATTCTTTTAAGGACATGGAAAATTTCAATCAGATTTTTCTAAAAATCTTACTGAATTATTTTTATTTAGTAAAGCTGAATAGTTACATTTTCACTATATCTTTTATCTTATATTTAAGATCTTAAATTATGAGTGAGTATATACCATGTGTGTCCTGCTTTTAGTTACCTCACTCAGGATGATCTTTTCTAGTTCCATTCATTGGCCTGCAAATCTCATGATTTCCTTGTTTTTAATAGGTGAGTAGTATGCCATTGTAAAAATGTACCACAATTTCTGTATCCATTCCTCCATTGAGGGGCATATAGCTTGTTTCCAGCTTCTGGATATTACATATAGAGCTACTATGATCATGGTTGAGCATGGTTGTCCGTGTTGTATACTTGAGCATATTTTGGATATATGCCTAAGAGGGGTATAATTGGATCTTGAGGTGGCTCTATTCCTAATTGTCTGAGAAAGCACGAGAATGATTTCCAAAGTGGCTGTACAATTTCACATTCCCACCAACAATGAAGGAGGGTTTCCCTTTGTCCACATCCTCTCCAGCATATGTTGTCACTTAATTTTTTGATGTTAGCCATTTTGATGGATGTAAGGTGAAATCTCAGGGGTTTTTTATGATTTGCATTTCCCTGATGAGTAAGGATGTTGAGCACTTCTTTAAGTGTTTCTCTGCCATTCAGTATTCCTCTATTGAGAATTCTTTGTTTAGTTCTGTACCCGATTTTTAAATTGGATATCTTGGATTGTTGGTGTTTAACTTCTTGAGTTCTTTGTATTTTCTGTATATTAACCCTAGGTCAGATATAGAATTAATGAACATCCTTTGCCAATCTGTAGGCTGTCATTTTTTTCTGAAGACAGTGTCCTTCAGTTTACAGGATAAACATAGTAAAATATATACTTCTAAAGAAGCTAATCAACACGGAAGACTGTGGAAAAGATACTCAATCCTCATTCAGAAGGACAAATGCAATAGACATCAAAAACAGAGGAAGACAGGGAAAAGGACAGGGCCTACCACATAGAGCCTCTGAAAGACTATTAATCAAGATATCTAAGCAGAGGCTGAGACTCACAGCCAAAGTTTGGGCAGAGTGCAGGGAATTTTATGAAATAAAAGGGAGATAGAAAGACCTGGAAGGGACAAGAGCTCCAAAAGGAGACCAACAGAGCCATAAAATCTGAGCCCTGAAGGCCTTGAAGAGAATGATACCCCAACCAAGGATAATTCATGGAGAGGACCTAAGACCCTGCCTCAGATGTAGCCCATAGACTCAGTCTCCAAGTGCAATGTGTAGTAAGGGGAACAGGGATTTTCTTTGGCATCAACTTTCCCTGGCAGACATTCTGATCATCTATCCCTGGGGGGTGCAGTCTTGCCAGTCCACAGCGGAAGGCAATGCAACCAGTCCTGATAAGACCTGTTAGGCTAGGGTCAAATAGAATGGGAGGAGGACCTCCCTTATCAATGGACTAGAGGAGAGGTATAGGAGGAGAGGAGGGATGAAGGGTAGTACTGGGAGGAGACAAGGGAAGGGGCCACAGATACAAATTGAATAAATTGTAATAAATGATAATAAAGAAGAAAGATCTTAAATTATAATGATCAGTAAAATATAAAACATGTTTTCAAAAGTTTGCGGATAATGAGAATAAAATTAAAAACAAGTCTATTGGTAACACTGATATAATTTATTCCTGACACAAGGATAGGATAGTTGATAACAAATATAAGCATTTCTCTGGGTCTTTTTCCACAGACTTATTTAGAAAATTGTCAATGTCAAATACTTATTTCTAATGAGTCTATAATTGTGAAGTGTGGCAGTTATTTTACCAAATCTCTTCAAGAAGCACCAAATTGTATCAAAATTCTGGGGAGGCATCTATTTAGATTCAGACTCTATTGAGTTAAAGAAGCGTACATATATGTACATATATATATGTATACATATTCTTGCTGCTTCCTTAGAGAACTTGAATATTTGATTATTTAGATCTTTATCTATAAAATATAGTGATAATCTCTTGGTTATTGTTTAATTAACTAGGTTTTAAAAGAGAAAATGTGAGACACTGTCTCATTTTTTCCAGACTTGCCTTGAACTCATTATGAAGCTGAGGATGACCTGGAATTTATGATTCTCTTCCCTCTACCTCCTGGGTGTTGGAGTTACAGGTATGTTTTGCTGTTGTTTTATGGCAGTTTCCATAGAGATGAATGTCCACAGTTTAAAAGTAAGCTTCTTAAGATTCAAGATGTTCTAAGAAAATTCAAAACCATATATTCTACAAGGAATATCCTTAATTTCAGGAAGTAAACAATTCAAAGGTTTCAGGAAGTCCTGAAACTGACCATATTCACTAGGTCTCACCTTTCCCAAGCATGTTAGCAGTAGGAACTGTTCTATTGAAGATGTAATAAAACAAAGTAAACATTTGGGGAGAACCAGAGACAAGCCTGAACATAACTCAGGTCAACTTAATTACCCAGAAAGGACCAACTTCAATCTTTTGAGCTTCTTGTAAATTGTTCAATGTGCTCTAGGGTTCTAGCATTCATGAGCTGTCATCTATACTGAGGTGGGCTTTTGGTGATTAAGCTATTTTTGAGTAATTTCCGCTCCTGTAAGTAAGGTTTCACCTGTTTTACTGTATATAAGCTCCGTAAATCAAGTTGAGCATTAGAAATATCCATACTTTAGTCTGCCATTGATTCCCTATTTTAAGTGAGTGGATATTTGTTTGAATCTCCTTTAGAATAGTTCACTACCATAGCCACCATATCTGCTTTTATGTAATGCTAGAGATTGAACACAGACACATGTGTATGCTAGATACATACCCAAACAATGTAGTTTTCTAAATAAATAACTTTTGTAGAGTATTTGGAACGGACACTTGCACCCAATGAGTTTGACATGCATAGGACATCCAATGAGACACTTTACATCTGATCTAAATATTGTCATATATTTTCTGCTTTAACCCCAAGATAAGTTATATTATTTTTTAATTTAAATTTTATTTTGTATTAATTACAGCTTAGTCACTTTATATCAAAGCTGTAGCCCTCTCTTTTCTTCCCTTCCAATCTCAACATTTCTCCCTCTTCTCCCTTACATCTCTCCAAGGCCACTGATAGGGAGGTCCTCCTCCCCTTCCCTCTGACCCTAGCCTATCAGGTCTCATCAGGACTGGCTGCATTGTCTTTCTTTGTGGCCTGGTAAGGCTGCTTCCACCTCAGGGGGAGGTGATCAAAGAGCCAGCCACAGAGTTAATGTTAGAGAATGCCCTGCTCCCCTTACTAGGGATTCACTTGGAGACTGAGTTGCAATGGGCTACATCTGTGCAGGGGTTCTATTTTTTCTCCATGCATGGTCAGTGGTTAGAGTATCAGCCTCAGAAAAGACCCCTAGACCATGATTATTTGGTTCTGTTGCTCTCTCTGTGGAGTTCCTGACCCCTCAATGTCTTTCTATCTCACCCTTTTTTCATAAGATTCCCTGCACTCCGCCCAAGGTTTGGCTATGAGTCTCAGATCTGCTTTGATAAATTGCTGGGTAGAGTTTTTCAGAGGCCCTCTGTGGTAAGGTCTTTGTTTGTTTCCTATTTTCTCCCTCTTCTGATGTCCATCCCGTTCACCTTTCTGAGTGAGGGTTGATCATCTTGCCCAGGGTCCTCCTTCTTG
Organism: Pachyuromys duprasi; assembly: GCA_028658305.1. NCBI lineage: Eukaryota > Metazoa > Chordata > Mammalia > Rodentia > Muridae > Pachyuromys > Pachyuromys duprasi. The sequence continues at coordinate 84,494,830 of CM053743.1, read as the reverse complement.
CTTAGCTTCTTTAGGTGGAGAGATTTTGGTATGATTATCCTATATTATATGTCTAATATCCACTTATAAGTGAGTATTTACCATGTGTGTCTTTCTGCTTCTGGGATACCTCACTCAGGATGATTTTTTTTTCTAGATCCCACCATTTGCCTGCAAATTTCGTGATTTCCTTGTTTTTTAATTGCTGGGTAGTATTCCATTTCTGTATCCATTGCTCAGTTGAGGGGCATCTAGATGGTGTCGAGGTTCAGGCAATTATGAATAAAGCTGATATAAACATGGTTGAGCAAATGTCATTGTGGTGTACTTGAACATATTTTGCATATATGCCTAGGAGTGGTATAGCTGGACTTTGAGGAAGCACTATTCCTAATTTTCTGAGAAAGTGGCATATTGAATGACAAAGTGGTTGTACAAGTTTACATTCCCATCAACAATGAAGGAAGGTTTTCCTTTCTCCACATCTTCTTCAGCATGTATTGTCACTTGATTTTTTGATCTTACCCATTCTGATGGGTGAAGGTGAAATCTCTGTGTAATTTTTATTTGCGTTTCCTTGACTAGATATGTTGAGCATTTCTTTAAGTGTTTCTCTGCTGTTTTATATTCCTCTGCAGAGAATTCCCTGTTTCGCTCTGTATGCCATTTTTTAATTAGAATACTTGATTTGTTGCTTTTTAACTTCTTGAGATCTTTATGTATTCTGGATGTTAGCCCTTTGTCAGATAAAGGATTGGTGAAGATTCTTTCCCAATCTGTAGGCTACCATTTTAGTCTGATGACATTGTCCTTTGCTTTACAGAAGCTTTTAAGTTTCATGAGGATCCATTTATTGATTGTTGATCTTAGAGCCTGTGCTGTTGGTGTTCTGTTCAGAAAGACATCTCCTGTGCTATGGAGGTCAAGGCTCTTCCCCAGGTTTCCTGCTAACAGATTTAATGTGTCTGGTTTTATGTTGAGGTCTTTGATATGCTAGGACTTTAATTTGTGCAGGGTGATTAATATGAACCTATTTGGAGCTTACTGCATGTATACATCCAGCACCATTTGTTAAAGATGCTATCTTTTTTCCATTGTATGGTTTAGCTTCTTTGTCAATAATCAAGTATCCACAGGTGTGTGAGTTTATTTCTGGGTTTTCTTCACTATTCCATTGATCCACCATTCTGTTTCTATGCCAGTACCATGTAGTTTTGTTACTATTGCTCTTTAGTACTGCTTGAGGTCAGGGATGGAGATACCTCCTGACGATCTGTTGTTGTACAGGATTGTTTTTGCAATTCTGTTTTTTGTTTTGTTTTGTTTTGTTTTCCATATGAAGTTGAGGCTTGTTCTTTCAAGGTCTGTAAAGAATTGTGTTGATATTTTGATGGGAATTTCATTGAATCTATAGCTTGCTTTTGGCAGGATGGCCATTTTCACTGTGTTATCCTAGTCCTTTGCACCATCTCCCTTCTCCCCCTAAGCCTTTTCCCTAGTCCACTGATAGAGAAGGACCTTCTCGCATTCTCTATGACCCTAGTCAATTAGGTCGCAACAGGGCTGGTTTCATCATCTTCCTCTGTCGCCTGGCAAGCACTCCCCAGAGGGAGGTGTTCAGAGAGCCAGCCACTGAGTTCATGTCAGAGACAGCCCATGCTCCCTTTACTAGGGAACCCTTATGGAGACTGGGCAGCCTTTGGGCTACATCTGAGCAGGTGGTCAAAGTCCTCCCCATGCATGGTCCTTGGTTGAAGCATCTGTCTCTGCAGGAAGCCCTGGGTTCAGGATTTTAGGCTGTGTTGGTTTCTTTATAGAGTTCCTGATCCTTCCAGGTCTTTCAGTATACATCTTCTTCCATAAGATGTCCTGCACTCTGCCCACAGTTTGCCATCTCCTTCAATACTCTAATTGGTGGAGACTTTCAGAGGTCCCCTGTGGAAGGCTCCTGTCCTGTCCCTGGTCTTCTCCTACTGCTGATGTCTATCCTGTTTGCCCTTCTGAATGAGGATTAAACATTCTGGCTTTCATAGTTTCTGATGAGAAGTCTGGTGTGAGTCTGATCGGTTTACCTTCATATGTTACTTGACCCTTTTCCCTTGCTGCCTTTAATATTTTTTCTTTGTTTTGTAGGTTTAGTGTTTTGACTATGATTTGACGAGAGGTATTTCTTTTCTGGTCTAGTCTATTTGGTGTTCTGTAGGCTTCTTGTATGTTGATGGACATTTCTTTTTTTAAGTTGGGAAAATTTTCTTCTATGATTTTCTTAAAAATATTTTCCGGTCCTTTGAGCCTGGAGTCTTCTTTTTCACCTATTCCAATTATTCTTAGGTTTCGTCTTTTGATGGCATCCTTAATTTCTTGGATGTTTTGTGCTTGGGATTTTTCCGATTTTTTATTTTCCTTGAGTGAGGAATCCATTTCAGCCAGCGTATCCTCAGCTCCCTATATCCTCTCTTCCATCTCTTGTATTCTATTGTTGATGCTTACTTTTCTGGTTCCTGATCTTTTCTCTAAGTTCTCCAGTTCCAGGTTCTTCTCCCTTTGTGTCTTCTTTATAGATTCTAATTCCGTTTTCATGCTTTGTATCGTTTCCTTCAACTGATTGACTGTGTCTCCTATTTTGGATGTTTCCTCTCTGTTTATCTTTGATTGTTCCTGTATGTGGGCAGTTAATTTCTTCTCCATTTCTTTGAGGGCCTTGTTCATTTCCTCTTTTTGTCTCTCCTCTTGTTCCTCCAATATCTGCATAATCAAAGCTTTAATATAATTTTCCTGTGTCTCCGCT
>CM053743.1:84452568-84491563 GCA_028658305.1 Pachyuromys duprasi | reverse complement strand
GAAATAAACCTACATTTATCACCCTGCGCAAAACTAAAGTACTAATATATCAAAGACCTCAACATAAAACCAGACACACTAAAACTATTACAAAAAAAAGTGAGTTCGAGCCTTGGCATCCTTGGCACAGGAGACAACTTCCTGAACAGGAAAGCAAAAGCTCTGATTTTAAGATCAATAATCAATAAATGGGACCACATGGATCTGAAAAATCTTCTATAAAGCAAAGGGCACCATCAACTGAACAAAACTACAGCCTACAGACTGGGAAAGGCTCTTCACCAGCCCTACATCAAATAGAGGGCTAATATCCAGAATATATAAAGAACTCAAGAAGTTAAACACCCACAAACCAAGTAATCCAATTAAAAATGTACCAGGATTTTTCACTCACTAACTCCTTTAATCTTCAACACAGGCACACAAGTGAATGTCACTAATCTTGTGTGTGTCTTTGTTCGTCTATTTATTTGCTGTTTGTTCTGTACAGGCACATAATAGAGTGTCAATAATCTTGTGTGTGTATGTTTTGTTTGTTTGCTTGGTGCTTTTTTTTTTTTTGAGACTTTAGAGAACTCTTCCATTTTACCTAATTCTTGTAAAGGAAGAAAAAGTCAAGCAAGTCTTTTCTTTCACCATGCCCACATCTGCTTTTAAGATATGGACTAGATCAGGCTTATAAGTGGACATTAGCCATATAATATAGGATAAACATACTAAAATCTATTGTCCTAAAGAGGGTAAACCACAAGGAGGACTCTAGGGAAGATGCGTAATACTCATTCAGAAGGACAAATATGATAGACTTGGGAAATAGGGAAAGGCAAGGAACAGGATAGGATCCTTCCACAGCGGGCCTCTGAAAGACTCTACCCACAAAGGTTTGGAAGGAGATCCTGAAACTCATAGCCAAAGTTTGGGCAGAGTGCTGGTAATCTTATGGATGAAAGGGAGATAGAAAGTCTTGGAAGAAGCAGGAACTCCACAAGGAGACCAACAGAGAAAAACCAAAACAACAACAACAACAAAACCTGAGCCCAGGGGGTGGGCTGCAGAGATTGATACTCCAACCAAAGACCACACATGGAGAGGATCTAGACCCCCTGTTCAAAGGAAGAGCATTGTCTGCTCAGTTTCCAAGTGAGTTCCCTAGTAAAGGGAACAGGGACTGTCTCTGACATGAACTCAGTGGCTGGCTCTTTGATCACCTCCCCTTGGGGATGGAGGAGCAGCCTTGCCAGGTCACAGAGGAGGACAATTCAGCCAGTCCTGATGAGACCTGATAGGCTAGGTTCAGATAGAAGGGGAGGAGGACAAAAGCAGCCAGCCTTGATGAGATCTAATAAGCTAGGGTCAGATAGAAGGGGAGACGGTCCTCCCCTATCAGGGGACTAGGGAAAAGACAAAGGGTCAGAAGAGGTAGGGTGGGTGAGACTGGCAGAAGATGAAGGAGGGGACTTCAGCAGGAACACAAAGTGAATAAATTGTAGTAAATAAATGTATAAATAAAAGTAAATTAAAAAACATTAAATGAAAGCAACAACAAGAGATAGGGACTAGAGACCATTTGTGTTTCTTCCTATACTTAATTTAATTTTAACAAATAAAGCTGTGTAGAGCTAAAATGATTCATGCTATACAGCACTTGGGTGGTAGATATGAGAGAATCAGTGGCTCGAGGCCAACCTCAGATACAGTTAGTTTTACATCAAATTGGACTGCATGAAACCCTATATTAAACAAACAAACAAGATGCCTAATCTCTCAGTTGGAATTTATTTAAAAATGCCAATATCCTTAGGTAATTGTAGACTGGTGACATTCACTTGAAGTAGTTTCTGTGACAGAGCAGACAACATTTAGGGTGAAAGAATCCTACTCAGAATCATCAAAGATTTTACACTATTATTGAAGAAATCTTTGAGGCCAAGACCAAAAGAAAGCCAGGAGGTCAAAGATTATATACTTGTATCAATTAAGCAATGATGATAAAAGAAAGCCCTGTAAGCTGATATTTTAGGTTGCTGTCTACATCTGGAAAATCAGTTTGCAATCACAATGACAAGGGAAGATAGCTGAGAAGAGCATTTTACCCATGGAGCTATTTTCTCCAGGAAAATATTGTGGGTAGAAATATCATCTGAAAAGAAAGTAGGAAAGAGAGAGCCTTTAGAAAAAAAATCACATGACCTTTGATAACCATATTTTTCTAATTCTCAAATATAAATATAGTTATTTTCTGTGAATTGTGAGGGATAGTCCACCGAGTACACATTTCCTGGTTTATATGTACATAACCCAAAACATAACACCTGAAGGGAAGAAGACACAAAGATTTTCAATATTTTGTAAGGATTTTCGATCTACAGTTTAGGATTTCTTCAAAACAGGATTTATCAAATATAAAAATGTTTTACTCGTAGCAGATGAGTACATAGGACCTCAACAGCTATATCCTTTATAACCCCAAATTTAAATTTTGTTTACTTAAATTAATCAAATTCTGAATGTTTTAAAGTTTAATATGTATATGCATAATGAATATATACACTGTATTTTATTTCTAAAATTTAATTAATAATATTGAAGATGCACAGGAAGATCAAATTGGTTTTATAATCTGTAATTTCAATTGAACAGAGTTTTAGAATAGGGAAATGTACTGAACATCATATATATGGACCATAACTAGCCTGTTCGGTACTTGAAGAATGTGAACTGTATTTCAGTTTGGTTTTATTTATTTATTTTTCACTTTGAATCCCCATCATAGGCTCTTCCTCCTCTCCTTCTATTCCCACCCTCCCTCCTTCTTCTTCCTATCGGAGCTTCCTGACACCTCATCTAAGGGAGCTTCCCTCCTTCCAGCTCACACCAGCACATAAGGTCAAATCAGGACTTAGTCCATCTTCTTCCCCTGTTGTATGGCAATGCAGCACCACAAGGGGGGAAATGATTGAAAAGCAGGCAACAGAGTCCATGTCAGAGACAGCTCCTTCTCCTCTTTCCAGGTGACCCACAAGTTGTCTAAGCTACCATTGGCTACATATGTAGAGGAGGACTAGCAAAATGTGTATGGTCCTTGGTTGACACTCCTCAAGCCCCCTGGTCCCAGGTTAGTTAAAAGAAACACATGGTATATAATCACATACAAGGGGGTATTATTAGCCAGATAGTACAGGGTAGCCATACTACTTTCAGGACCTTTTCTTTTTCCTCCCACTATTCCCAAGATTCCCTGCACATCTACAAATGTTTGGCTATGAATCTCAGCATCTGTTTTGAGGCACTACTGGGTAGAGCCTCTCAGAGGACAACTCTACCAGGCTGCTGTCTGCAAGCCTAGCAGAGAATTATACATAGAGTCACGACACTGTCCCATAGTGTAGGTCTTTGTTGAACCAGGCACTGGGGTGGGCCTTCCTTCAGTCTCTGCTCTATCTGGTCTATCTTTATTCCTGCGCATCTCTTAAGCAGGGTGAATATTGGGTTGAAGATTTTGTGGGTGGGTTGGTGCTCCGTGCTCTTTACTAGAAGACTAATCTAGTTACAGGATGTCCTCTTCAGTCTCTATGGCTTCTGCTACTAGGAGTCTGCTTGAATCTCATTCATATCCTTCGAGAAGCCTATCCCTGATTTAGTTCTCCAGCTTGTCACAGAATGTCCCCACCTTCAGTTTCTATTTCCTCTACAATCCTTCGGTCCTCTTGTCCTTACTCTCCTCGGGCTCTTCTCGTATCTTGCTCCCTCTCTTCAACCAGTACCTCTGTCTATTCTACCTCTATATTATGAGTGAGACTTATGCATCCTCACTTGGGTACTTCTTATTACTTATCTTCTTTCGGTATTTGAATCAAGTATGCTTATCTTGACTAAGCACATGCTTATAAGTGACTAGAATCCACTTATAAATGAGTACATACAATATGCCTCTTTCTGGGGCTGGGTTACCTCACTCAGGATGATCTTTTTTAGTTCCATCCATTTACCTGCAAATTTCATGATTTCCTTCTTTTTAATAGCTGAGTAGTATTTCATTGTACCACAATTTCTGTATCCATTCTTCAATTGAGGGCCATCTTGGTTGTTTCCAGATTCTGGCTTTCATGAATAAAGCTGGTATGAACATAGTTGAGCAAATGTCCTTATTGAATGATGGGGTATCTTTTGGGTATATACACAAGAATGGTATATCTGTGTCTTGAGGTAAAGTTATTCCCAATTTCCTAAAAAAGCACCAGATTGATTTCCAAAGTGGTTGTACAAATTTACACTCCATGTACTTTTGAAACTTCACATTTCAAAACCTCTTGTGATGCCACTCCTCCAACAAGGCCATTTCTCCTGGTCTTTTCCAAACAGCCCTGCACACTGGGGACCAGTAATTCAAACATATGAGCCCATAGGGATCACCACATGTAAAAAGCTTGATGCAATAGAAAGATAAATCCCAACATTATAGTGATACAAACGGTCCAAAGTTGGTTTTCAGTCATTGCCTTCTGATAACAGAATGACTTTTATATATCAATAATGATTGCTAGTACTGAAAAAACTGATGAGATAAGAACAATGTAATAAAATATCTGCTTTGTGTTTTATCTATTGTGTCAGGACTCTATAGCTATGCCATGTCATCTGTGGACACTGGTTTACAAAGAGGAAAATAGAAAATATTAGTTTAGGAAAACTTTTGTCTAATTCTGTTTTTGAAAATTTATATTCTAGTCTATGTACTGACAGGGTTTTAAATCTCAAATTAAATGAGACATTTTGATTCATAAATTTGTTTAAAATAAATATTTTAATAACAATTAAAGACTATTAATATTGTAAACCCTTTAAAGTTGTGTGTTATAGAAATTTGTTTATTTGGTCCTTGCGGAGCTCCTGTCCTCTCCAGGTCATACTAACTCCCCCTTCTTTCATGTGATTCCTTGCACTGAGCCAAACGGTTAGTTATGTGTCTTAATATCTGCTTTCCAAGGCCCTCTATGGTAGGTTCTTGTCCTGCTACTTGTTTACTCCTACATCCAATATCCATCCCATTTGTCTTTCTAAGTGAGGACTGATCATTTTACCCCAGGTCCTCTTTCTTGTTTATCTTCTTTAGGTGTATAGATTTCAGTATGTTTATCCTATCTTATAGGTTTATATAAGTGAGTATATACCATGTGTTTCTTCCTGCTTTTGGGATACCTCACTCAGGATGATCATTTCCAGGTCCCACCATTTGCCTGTGAATTTCATGATTTCTTCATTTTTAATTGCTGAATAGTACTCCATTGTGTAAAGTACCACAATTTCTGTATCCATTCCTCAACTGAGGGACATCTGGGGTATTTCCAGGTTCTGGCTATTACAAATAAAGCAGCTACAAACATATTTGAGCAAATGTCCTTGTTGTGTACTTGAGCATCTTTTGGATATATACCTAGGAGTGGTATAGCTGGATCTTGAGGAATCACTATTCTTAATTGTCTAAGAAAGAGCCAAATTGATTTCCAGAGTGGTTGTACAAGTTTACATTCCCACCAGCAATGGAGGAAGGTTCCTCTCTCTCTACATCCTCTCCAGCATGTGTTGTCACTTGAGTTTTTGATCTTAGCCATTCTGACAGGTGTAAGGTGAAATCTCAGGGTCGTTTGGATTTGCATCTCCCAGATGGCTAAGGACATTGAGCATTTCTTTAAGTACTTTTCTGCCATTCTACAATCCTCTACAGAGAGTTCTCTGTTTAGCTTTATACCCCCTTTTTTAATTGGATTACTTGATTTCTTGCTTTTTAACTTCTTGAGTTCTTTATATATACTGGATATTAGCCCTCTGTCAGATATATGGTTGGTGAAGATCCTTTCCCAGTCTGTAGGCTGTCATTTTGTTTTGATGACAGTGTCTTTTGCTTTACAGAAGCTTTTCAGTTTCATGTGGTCCCATTTATTGATTGTTGCTCTTAAAGCCTGTGCTCCACAAGGACCAAATGTATCAGGGCACAGGGGTCTTATATGAGACCGTTTCCTCAACCAAGGACCATGTATGGATATAATCTAGAATCCCTGCTTGAATGTAGCAAATGGTAGCTCAGTATCCAAGTGGGTACCCTGGTAAGGGGAGCAGGGACTATTTCGGACATGAACTCAATGGCTGGCTCTTTGACCACCCACCCCCCTCCCCTGAGGGAGGAGCAGCCTTGCTAGGCCACAGAAGAGGATATTGCAGCCAGTCTTGAAGAGACCTGATAAGCTAGAGTTAGATGGAAGGGGAGGAGGTCCTCCCTTATGAGTGGACTTGGAAAGGGGCAGGGAGGCGATAAGGGAGGGATGGGAGGGATAAGGAGGGAATGAGGGTGGGGGCTATGGTTGGGATACAAAGTACATAACCTGTGAGTAATATAAAATAAAAATGTTTAAAAAAGGTATCTGTTTATACTCTCTCTCTGAATCTTTTCAGAATATGAAATTAAATATTTTATAATACAATATTCCCTAGGGTGACATTAAAAATATTAGTTTTTTATTGAAATAATATTTTGTCAAATTACAAATATTAAATGATTGACAAAGGACATTTTAAATACATGACAAGTTTTCAAAATAGTTGGATTCTGTGAAGGAATCCTGGAGTTAGAATTTTAGAAATACTAGTGTGGTTGAAAGTAGAATATGAGAGTTCAATTTGATTCTACGAAAAGTATTCCATTGACTTCTACTTCAAAGGCCACAATGTGTTTGTGGTCTTCTAACTATGGAAACTTTTCAATTAAATTATAAAAGAGAAGTTATAATTGGATGCTCTAAAAATCTCTATTACAATTTTGAATAATGCACAATGAATCCATATTGCATAACAGATGTAGTCAAGTTGCTGATGACTCACTTAGAGAACTGTTCTGGGGAGATTAACACCTCAGTAAAATCTGATTCACATTGCATTTTATTTCCCCCTCTCTCCCTCTCCCCTCCTTCTGTCCCTCCCTCCCTTTCTATTTACATATTCTAATAACTAAGCAAAACTGGACACTTGAATTTACCTGTCATATATGAGCTTCTTGCTCAATCATTGAAGCAGGCAGAGTTATATAAAGGATAGCACTTATCGGTGTTGAATAATTTTGGCCTGCCACTATTATTTTTTGAGTTGTAATATAATTTCAGTTATGATTTCTTTGTGTTTAAATGAGGCAATAAAATTTTAGAAAACACCCAGTCCTTTCTCTTACCATTATATCTTTTGTGTGTTCTGCAATACAGGTTCCTGTGTACTTGGAAACTCTATCTCACTGCTAGATTTAATCCTTATTAAATTCAGTATCTTTATTTCTAGTGAGTCTACTGTTCGACACTGGAGTTCATTTTTGCTTATATCTTAAAGATGCCAACTTTTCTACATATCAAAGAAAGTTTGTTTGCTCTGTTATCAAATCAAGAAATATCAGAAACCAAATTGCAGGAAGAATGGTCTCTGGGGCTATTATGTAAGATGAGTTGCTCAGAGTAGTTCCAAAGCCAGGAAAATAGTGGCTAAGATACTTTCAAATACATGTGGAATTTTTGTTCTTTCTTTGATTCTTTCCTGGGCAGTCAAGTATTTTAGTAGAGAATTTAAATATATTTTCAATTTAGGAAGAAAAGTGACTTAACTAAGTTTATATACACAGTTATTTTAACCTATAACAGTTTCAGAAACTGTACTTACAGAAACTAAACAGAACCAGTTGCAGCTCTTCCAAGATTACTTGTTATTTCATAAGACTTTGAAAGTTTGGTGAGTGTTTAGGAGTTACAAAACAAATATGAGAACAAATTACTATGTAGGTTGTGCTTGATTCAAATAACTGCTCAGTCGCTTTAAATGTTTCAGTGTTAGCTGTCTGCTTCAGAAAGAAGACACGCTTATTCATGCTGTATGTGCCTCAGTGATAGAACTGCCGTCTGATCACCAAAGCAAGGCACACCAATGCCGCATGTGTAATTTAAACCCACTAGATTTTCATTTAAAGAACTTTTTATATTCTCTTCATTACCCTTAAATGACAAAACTTCTGTCCTCTAGCCCATCTCTCTCTCTCCTTCTCTATTTTCTTTTATTTATTTATTTATTTATTTATTTATTTATTTATTTATTTATTTATTTATTTGCAAGCAGGCATAGAGTAAACGAAATTGAGGAGATTTGTTTTACTATAGACTTCAAGACTGGAGAGATGTGTGAGGAATGAAACACATTGACCCATATCTATTTTGTCTTTTTTTTTTTATCCCCTGCTCCTGTACAAGAAAAGTCCAACAATAAAACCATGGAAAATAACTAAGTGTTCATCCGTTAGCATTTTACCACTCAGGTACAACTAATACAAATTTAAAAAATGCTAATAAAGTCTGAAATTTCCCAGTAGGGGAGTAATGGAACACTTTTTAAAAAGGCACTTTCAGTTAATGACTAAGGCATTTTTTGCTAACAGCAATTTTGGCTTCTTATCCCAGGTGGAGAAAAATGCATTAAACAAGAGATTAAAATGTCCTTTCAACTGCTTGGTAATGCCAGCTGCTGCTGCAGGCTAAGGCATCCATGAAGTGGCACTTATTTGACGGTGGTTCTGTTCCAGGGATGGAACTAGCATGAAAATCCCTCTGGATGGGGGTCTCTTTAAACATGCTGTGTACGCACAAATAGCAAGTGTAGGATCTCAGCTAGGATGGGAAAATGTACAATCTGTTCATTGCATTTTGGTTGCTAATTAAGAGGTGACATGCAGTATGAATGCACAGAACCTGTTGAAATTCTGTCAGGGTCTGTCTTTCTTTCAGATATTTGAATGCTGTTTAATAAGGCATCTTAATTGAAAACAGAAAAATACATAAAAGTATAATGCAAAACTGTTGGATTACTCTTCTGTAACAATGTGTGTTTGTGTGTGTGAGTTTTCATGATTTCTAACCCCATGAAGCCCCTTAGACAGCCACTCTACTATATAAGCATAGAATGCAAATTCTGTGATTTTTTTTTCCTTTTTCTTGCTGTGGGGATTAAAACTGGAGTGGAAAGTTGGAAACAGAACTTGCAAACACAAATGTGAAATTCATGGTGACTCTGACATAAAGGGAAAAAAAGCTGTTTTTCTTGCCAGGAAATAGCAATTTTATGAGAAGTGTTTAAGCAAAGAAGAAAAAAATGGGAGTAGGTCACATATTTTACAATATATTGCATGAACATTTTAATAATAAATGCACATTTTCTCTTGACCTTTCTTTAGTATGTAAAGGCAAATTAATGCAAGCCTTTATTTTCTACAGATTCTGTTCACAAATGAAACATAATGAAAGAGAAAAATTATAACTATAGCTGAAGCACTTGATCACTTAGAGATTATCAAGACCAGCATCAACCTGGTGCTGACCATCGGTGTCACAGTATCTGGAACTGAGACTTCTAGCTCCATGCATTAGTTTCCTGTTTTCATGCGAGGAGTTGCTGCGAGAAAACTGCATGTGGAACACTTTGAATTTGCCTGATATGTAGAACGTGTCCAACAACGTTTTGTCTTAACCGTTGGGAACACCAATGGACTTAAGAATCAAAGTTTTCAATCACTGAACTCTCATTGCCTATGTTTGTATATTTACTAACTTCATCTGAATTTGTTTTCATAACAAACTAAACATTCTTCTATCTCTGCATGTAGTTGAATGCCTCATTCTTTATACATACACACATATCTAGTAATCTCAGAATGATAATTTCAGAAGATATTAGTTATACTTTCATGTATTATTTTTCAGAAGGAATTATAGTTAATTCCAAATCTATGCCTTTAAATGTTATTTATTTTTTAAAATTTAATTAATTTATTTTTATTTATTACAGTTTATTGACTTTGTATCCCAGCGGTAGCCTCTCTCTTGTCCCTTCCCACCACCACCATCTTTCCCTCATCTCTTCCCTTGCCCTTCCCCCAGTCCACTGATAAGGGGGTGGGTACTCTCCCCCTTCCATCTGACCCTAGCCTATCAGGTCTTATCAGGACTGGCTGCACTGTCTTCTTCTGTGGCCTGGCAAGGTTACTCTCCTCCTCGGGTGGATATGATCAAAGAGCCAGCTACTGAGTCAGTGTCAGAGACTGCCCCTATTCCCCTTACTAGGGATTTCCACTTGGGAGACTGAGCTGACATGGGCTACATCTGTCCAGGGGTTCTAGGTTATCTGGATGCGTAGTCCAGGATTGGAGTATCAGTCTCAGGATTGGAGTACCTTTGGGCCCAGATTTTTTGGTTCTGTCACTCTCCTTGTAAAGCTCTTGTCCACTCCAGGTCTTTCTGTCTCCCCCTTCTTTCATAACCTTCCCTGCACGCTGCCCAAAGTTTGGCTATGAGTCTCAGCATCTGCTTCAATACCAGCACTGGGTATAGTCTTTCAGAGGCCCTCTGTGGTAGGCTCCCATCCTGTTCCCTGTCTTCCCTTGTTTCAGATGCCTGTCCTGTTTGCCTTTCTAAATGGGGATTAAGCAACTTCCCTGGTGTCCTCCTTCTTGCTTACTGGTTAGACCTGATGGGCTAGGGCTGGATAGAGAGGGAGGGTGACCTCAGATATCAGTGGACTGGGAGAGGGGCATGGGTGTAGAGAAGGGAGGGAGTGTGGGACTGGGAGTAGAAAAGGGAGGGGGCTACAACTGGGATGCGAAATGAATACATTGTAATAAATAAATAAATTTTTGAAAAAAAATATGGTTTAAAAAAGAAAAAAGAAAACTATACTCACATCCAAAAAACCCAAAAAAACAACCCCCCCCCAAAACAAAAAGATAACTCCATATATCTCCCTGAACAGAAATTATTTTAAGTGAAACAACAACAACAACAAAAATAATAAGATTCAATGTTTTGACTGTTATGTGATGTGAGGAGTTTCTTTTCTGGTCTAGTCTATTTGGTGCTCTGTAGGCCTCTTATATGTTTAGGGACATATCTTTCTTTAAGTTGGGAAAATTTTCTTCTATGATTTTATTGAAAATATTTTCTGGAGCTTGGAGCCTGGAATCTTCTTTTTTCATTTGTTAGTATTATTCTTAGATTTTTTTCTTTTCATGATATCCTTGATTTCTTGGATGTTTTGTGTTTGGAACTTTTCAGATTTTACTTTTTCTTTGAGAAATGTATCAATTTCTGCAACTGTATCTTCAGCAATTGAGTTTCTCTCTTCCATCTCTTGTATTCTGTTGGTTATCTTTGTGGTTCCTGATCTTTTCTTTAAGTTCTCCAGCTCCAGGGTTTTCTCTGTTTGTGTTTTGTTTATTGATTCTAATTATGTTATCATGTCTTGCACCATTTTCTTCATCTGTTTGCATATGGATTCCTGTCTTTCTATGGTGGCTTCTATATTTTACCACTTCCAGAAATATATCCATATGCTCAAGTATTCAACAAGGACATTTGCCCAACCATGTTGATAGCAGCTTTACTTTTTTAATTTTTTATATTAATTACAGTTTATTCACTTTGTATCCCAGCTGTAGCTCTTCCCTCATGCCCTCCCAATGCTACCCTTCCTCCCTCATCTCCTCCCATGCTTCATGCTCCTCTCCAAGTCCACTGATAGGGAAGGTCCTCCTCCCCTTCCCTCTGACCTTAGCCTATAAGGTCTCATCAGGCATGGCTACATTGTCTTCCTCTGTGGCCTGGCAAGGCTGCTCCCTCCTCAGGGGGAGGTGATCAAAGATCCAGCCACTGAGTTCATGTCAGCGACTGCCCCTGTTCCCCTTACTAGGGATTTCCACTTGAGAGACTGAGCTGACATGGGCTACATCTGTGCAGGGGTTTTAGGTTATCTCAATGCATGGTCCTGGGTTGGACTATCAGTCTCAGAAAAGACCCCTGTGCCAAGATTTCTTGGTTCTATTGCTCTCATTGTGGAGCTCCTGTCCATTACATATCTTTCTATTCCCCCCCCCTCCCTCTTTCATAAGATTCCCTGCACTCTGCCCAAAGTTTGGCTATGTGCCTCAGCATCTGCTTTGATACCAGCGCTGGGTAGAGTATTTCAGAGGCCCTGTGTGATAAGCTCCTGTCCTGTTTCTTGATTTTTTCCTCTTTTGTAGCTTTATTCTTAATAGCCAGAATCTGGAAACAACCCAGATGTCCCTCAACTGAGGAGTGTATACAGAAATTTTGGTGCATTTACACAGTGGAATACCACCCAGGAATTAAAAACAAAGAAATCATGAAATTTGTAGGCAAATGGTGGGAATTAGAAAAGATCATCCTGAATGTTACCCAGAAGCAGTAAGACACACATGTTATATACTCACTTACAAGTGGGTGTTAGACATATTATATAGGATAAACATACTAAAATCTGTACACCTAAATAAGCTAAGCAAGAAGGAGGACCCTGGTAAGATGATAAATCCTCATTCAGAAAAGCAAATGGGATAGACACAGAAGAAAGAGAAAACAGGGAAGGGAACAAGACAGGAGCCTACCACAGAGGCCTCTGAAAGACTCTAACCAGCAGGGCATCAAAGCAGATGCTGAGACTCATAGCCAAACTTTGAACTGAAGGGTTTTTAATTTCTGCTTGTTTTAGTCCCATCTCCTCTGTCTTTTGGCTCACTGCTTCATTTGGTTCATAGAGTTTAATGTGTCTTAATTTGATGCCCAGATTTGTTAACATTCCACATGCAATTCCAATAACATCTAAGCCAAACAAATACAAAACCTCCTGTTGATACAGGCAGTTACTCTGGAGAATTCATCTCATTTGAGATTCCTAAGCTCAGAATTACAGACTCAGCTTATATTCGAACTACATGGGAACTGAGTTAAGAGTGGGATGTCTTAACAACCATCTATTATTACATAAATAACTACGAGGTAACTCAAGTAAATGACTCCAGCAAATGTGCTACTTGAATGTTATTTTTAATCATCTCACCCACAGCCATCAGACGTAAGTTGCACCTTCTTTGGCATGAAAGGTTGGGAATTTAGAGAATGAGAAGACTGAACAGTGATCTGTAACTATTTGAGTAGTCTAGAGACAGGGAGGAGATCAAGAAGAAGGCATTCTCTTTTGAGATATGTTCCAACACCTGGAGCCAAGATTCATATACTTTCAGTTCAAGGTTCACTGTTTTTAAAAATCTATGCATCAAATAATCAAATTCTTAATTCTACTGCAAAAATTCTCTACAAGTTCACTAATTCCTTGTGGAACAGTAGATATATAATTTTTATGTATATTGTTCTTAGGAAATTTGGAAGGTAAGCATTATTGTCCTGGGAACTAAAAACAAGATAGGCTGACATGATATCCCAGATGGCTCTTAACTGTTCTCCTTTCCAACAATAGTGCTGAGTTGGCGATATGCATTGATCTTTATACCAAGACACTGAATTTATTTCATATGCTTAGTAAGACTGTAAATATTATTAGAGACTCTATAACTCTAATCAGTAAGAAAATAAAAATCATACTAATGCCTTTAATTACAAGCCATTTCAAAATCTCACTGAAAGAATTTAGTTTTCCTTGGTAAATGGCAGTTAAAAACATAGCAATTACATGTCATTGCAGATTACTTGGTGACTTTGTTTCTAAAGTTTCTCTAACTTGCCCTCTGGTTTACATGAAATAATCATTTTAACCTATAATTATTTGCTGTGTAAATACCCATCGATAGAGGGTTGACTCTGGGCATTTTCATTTAATTAAAAGTTCAACACCAATATACAAAGTACTCTTTATTTAATAATTGTATTTGTGCCTATAACCACACAGGTAGATTAGGATCCAACGCAAACTGATTTTTGCTGTGATGTGCTGAGACAGAAGATATGAATGATACCATCAGCCTATAACAAGTTCCCTCATGGTGTTTGTGGATAATAATAATAACACTCAATAAATGCACATAGAAATGTTGTACATAAATTGTTAATAATGTTTACATTTTCTGAATTTCTGTATAGATCAAATAATAATGAGTGAGAAAAAATCATTCTGGAGATATTTTACTCAAGTTCTAAATTGTAATGTCTGTCTGCTCTTGTCATATGACTCCTCTGAGCACAGCAGAGAAAATAGAAAGAAGAAATGGTGAATAGATGTACACAACTTATTCCTCTGTTCCTATGAGCCTGTGTGCAGATAGAATGGTGAAATGGGGCAAAAGGGCCACAGAGGTCATATGGGTTCCATGGCTGGAGTAAGGAGGAAGTAATTGAATTTTGAACTTGGGAGATGCCAGGATCAGAGGAGAAGAAATGTTCAGGTCTGTCAGCAGAAGACTTAACTTAAGAAGTCTGAGCAAGTTCACATTCTGGACGTTTGAATATTTACACATTGCACATTTTGACTTCTGCTCTGTTCTTTTTAATAGGATTTATTACTTGTTGCCCTAGTAAACAGTCAACAATCATCCTGTCAACTATTCAACAAATACATAAGCAGTGTTCCACCTCCTTTTCACCTCAAAGAATAACATGGAGATTAATATAGTTATGATCATTATTTTTACAGCATTCCTGGCTCACAGGCACTCTTCCCCTGGAATGCTTTAGCTAAGTGTAAGACACATAGTAATGTGGGCTATTTGGATGTTACCTGGTACTTAATTTAAAATCATCATGAATGTCAATTCACAATTTAATGTGAAAGAGAATACCATGATTCAGTTTTGCAAATCAAAGGCCCACTTTAAGTAGGCTTCAAGAAAAGAAATGGTAGCCTTCACAGTTTGGGGAGGGTTGGTAGTGGGAAAAAGCTTCATGCTTGTTTCAGTTACCAGGGAATGAAAAAATGGTACTTTTATTTGAATACTAGTGGCTGACAGGCAGCATGTTTGTGCTCCAGCAGTCATGGAGAAGGCAGAGTATTCAGGAGTCAGGTCTGTCCTTCACCTTGCGGATCCTGCCATCAAACTCACTTGTCAAGTTCAATACAAGTGCTCTTACCTTGTGAATCAGGTTTTCTGGACAGGAAAAGGAAAATGCAGTTTGCACCTCAAGACATTTGGCTACTTTGACTATTCATGAAATATTTCATCATTGATTTCATTGAATGTAGCTTTGTTCATAAGTGATGTGAGGTACCCAGCTATTGCATGCAGAAGGAGAAACTTCTAATGTGGAACAAATGAAAAGTGGCAAGAGAAGCCCTCCACGCTCATTCTCATTAACCTTCCTTTCCTTCACTTTTTTCCTGCAGCTTGAGTTGCATATATATATATATATACATATATATATATATATATATATATACACATACATGTGTGTGTGTGCGTGTGTGTGTCTTGGGAATGAATGAATATAGACTTGAAAATAACAGACAGGGAAATGTAGGTCATGAAAATTTCAAGCCTGATAGAAATAGTTAATGCTCATTTATGCAATGACCTATGTTGTTTAATTTATTTATAACTTCTAAATGTTATAACATTCTTTTCAAACTTGTCTCCTGACAGTTTTCCTACAGTGCCCTAGGGAAATTTTTAAAATTGAAAGTTTCAACATTGTAGATTATCAAAATGAAAGTACTTCTCAGATTCACTTTTCAGTGTGTTTCACGGCTTTTTTTTTCCATTCAAAAACTAATATCATTAAACATGTAAAGAAAATCTTCTTTGAGAAAAGTCACCTCTAGGCTGAGGCCTTATTTGGAGAACTACTGCCCAGTGCATCCAATGATATTTATATAAGCAGGAGAAACTGGAATTTACAACTGAAATTATTTAAATGACAAATTTTGCTAAAAGGGCTGCTATGATAATGTCTGAGGAACACACACATTTTCTAACTAAAATCAGAAAAATGCTCAACTAACACCAATTTATAGTGGAGATGCTTATATCAGTAAGTGTCTGCATGGCAACCTGTATTCTGCTTTATCATATCATTTTTCCCCAAAGGAAATTGTTGATTCTAAATGAAATCCATCAATAAAATTGACAAATGTATTTGGCCATTGTTTTTCTGTGTATTTCTTGTTTGTCAGGACAAAATAAGTACCTAAGTTGCCCAGGTTGTCCTTAGGCTAGTGATTACCTTATTTTAGACTCCTGATTTTGGCTATTAAAACTAGCTCTGCTATTCCTGACTGTGGTGAAACACAACAGGCAAATGGTCATTTCTATAGTACTCAGGGTCAAAGCCTAAAGCAATATAGACAAGTTATCTCTCAATACTTACTTTAAAAAGCATCATTGCATGCTGAGGAACCTATAAATAAATGGATTTAACATGACCCTCAGCAACTCTGTATACCTGGCTCAGAGCTAGATTCTCCCTAAACCAAGCACACTGAAACCAGAGACTTGCTAATGCTTTTTAAATTATTAATATTCAGACTTTAGCAAATCATGCTGTCGTGCCTTCCCGTGTTCTCATATACACAGAGGTCTAAGTTGCCACCCACTGATTACTATCTAATTAAACAAGGAAAGTGCAGGTAAATACACTTGTCACTAGAGAGTCTATGGACATGCGTAGTGGCTGTCACTCAGCTGAGCTAGTCCCAGAATGATTAAATTGCTGGAAGCAATACAGAAGAGATCATTTGCTTCAACACAAAAATAAGATTTTTTTTTTAGACTGGAGATGGGTGTTTAATTTATTCTCTCTATTTGTAGTCATACAATTTTGTTATTTTCAAACAATAGCTTAGTGTGATATTTACAAATATACTCATTTTAGTCCAGCTTCATTCCAGGGTACTTCTCTTAGCATTGTTCATAATCACAATTCAAACATTATGAAACAACCCAATAACTTCAAATGCGTGTTAGCTTTCTAATGAAGAAGTTGTTTTCTACAGGGAACACGTAGTTCCTCACATCCACCTCCTTGTTCTCTTAAGAGGCTTCACATTCAGAAGTGATCACAGTTTTGCATTTCTTCGTTCTTTGACCAGGTCAGAGGTGGCATCTGGTCTGAGACCCCTATGATTTTAAACCTCACATAGCCATTCCTATAATCTGTATCTCCCTGAGTCCATAGATTTTTGTGCTAGCTCAGGACTTGGTCTATCTGGAGGTTGATGCCTTCCAGTAAGATTACATTCCAGCTGCTTTGGACCCTTGAAGCCCCTGCCTCTGTATGCTTGAGCCTACTATCAGACTTGTGCTGAGTGACTATTCGGATACCATTCCACAGGTCACCATGATGCTTTTTGCCGAGGAAGAAGGGGATGGAAAGTACAGAAACTGAAAGTGAGAATGAAGAGCTGGTGATGTTAAAGGTGATGGATGGTGACTTCCAGAGGAACTTACCCACATAAGGATAAGCCAAAGTTATTTACCCTAGGAAGGTCTTTGATTGCCTACACAACCTCCATTAAATGCCTATGTTCAGGTATTCTCTAGTTACATGCAACTTTTATTCTATATGTGGCCATTTAATAGCATTGCAGCAATCAACTGCAAAGCATTAAATACAGACACGTTGACTGACATAACTTGTAGAATCTATCGGCCACAGGACCCTGGCATGGTGTGTGAGCAAAAGGCCTGAGGTTCATCCTGCAGTGGCTAGCAAAAAATCCTCCGTAGGAACAAAACAGCACAGTGGGCACTGGCAGCTAGACACAGATCACTGACATCAGCAGGTGAGGATATTTGATTTTATTATAGGTCAATCTTTGAATAGCTTTAAATTTAAAGTTATTTATATAATTATGCTTTTTTATCAACTTTGAATATACAAAGCTCAACAAAAACAGATGATAGGTTTTGTTTTCTTAAGACTTGCAATAGTGAGTGCTTGGGAACACCCGGATTTATAATGTTCTTCTGAAAACTGAAAGACCAGCTATTCCCTGCTAAATGAATACATGAGGGTTGAAGAATGTTTCATGAGAACTCATAAAAATGTGTTCACCAAGCCTTGTGCAGTGAGGTTATTGATCACTTTCAGTGAACATTATATAGAAGAATCTGTGTCTTCTCAATTATCAGTTTGATAGTTTATTTATAAAAGTGTATTCTACCATCACTGATATATCAAGCTATTTAACATATAATTTCAGGATAATTAATGAACCCTATGTCCCCTTGGTCTGCAAACTCAAAATGTTGCCATCAAGGCTGTCTCCTGCATAGGTACTTTGCTGACTTTATTACCTGGAAAGCTTTTTTCCTGGGCCATTGATTCATGAGATCCAGGTCTTAATTTATACACCATGATAGAGTCTCATGACCAACAAACTTGGCAGAACAGAGATCAGAAATTCTGAGTTTAAAGGACTGCATTTTGTGTTTGCCAGGTCACTGCTGCTTTTGCTATATTATCATCACACACATATACATATTTTACATATATATACATATGTATATATGTATATATATGTATATATGTATATATATGCTTATATATAAGCCTAAAATAAACTTACCTTCCAGTGTGAAGCATCCTGTCTTGACTATTGATGTGTTCTTACAGCATAGCTTAGGTTCAATGATTATACGAATAAACATTATTTTTGCAACTTACCATCAAAGAAATTTGTGTTCAAGTTCCAGGCCTTTGAGCTTGGAAAATGTCTTGCTGCTTACTGCATCCTCCCCTAGTAGACAAGACTGAACCTGGTTTATAACAGCGTTCGTGAGCTTGGAGCTCCCACCACATATTTAAATCCTCAAAAGTCCACTTCCCAATATTATGGTGGAATTAAATTCCAACAGGTGTAATGTTGATGGAGCTTTAATATTTAGAGAATAATGCAGGTTGAGGGCCTTAGGATAGCTTTCTACTTCTCTGGCAATGGGGAAATTCAGTATAGGTGTGCTGGCTCCAAAGTATTGACGAGTCACATCCTCAAGGAAAGGATGAGAAAGAGAAGGAAAAAGAATGATTCAAGAGGATAGTGGAACAACAGACAAGAATGCATGAAAGATAAATGAACACTTTGGTAGTTTTGAAACACCTAGCCATTCAGTTTTGTTTGTTAAAAAGAGAATCATTTAAATAAGTGAACCTGATCCTGCAGGACTGATGCACCAACGGAGGACCATGCATGGAGAGGACCAGACCTTATGTCAGGACCTCAGTTGACTGCTCTTTGATCACTGGCCCCTGGTGATGCAGCCTTGCAAAGCCTTGGAGGAAGAGGATCCAGGCAGTCCTGGTGAGACTTAACAAGCTATGGGCAGATAGCAATAGTGGAAAACTCCCCCTTTTTGTGGACTAGAGGAAAGGGATGGAAGGAAAAGGGAAAGAAGGGAAGTTTAGAGAAGGGTTCAGTCAGGATATATAATGAATAAATTGTGAAGAAAAAAATTAAAATTAAGAAAGAAAAAAAATGTGACTATGAATGTGCAAAAAAAAAAGAAAAAGGAATAAGTAAACCAGAGGATGCACTACACTGAAAGGTAATATGACTTGAATAATAACTAGTATGTAGTTAGCACTATTGAACAGGCAAAGTACACTGAGTGACTTTTCATCTGGAAATCAGGACAATCATAGATCCACTTATTTCCATATTTGTTAGTGTCATCCTTTATGCATTACTTCATTTGACACAAATCCTTGAATACTTAATGTACGAAGCCATGCCTAATGAGACAGATATGTAGTGCTAGCTACTCAGGAGGCTAAAGCAAGAGAATTCTAAGTTTCAAAACTGTGTAGATTACTGAGTGAGACTGTCTGAGACACATCTCAGGTTTAGGGTTCATGGCTACCATACATGAAGCCTTAGGTTCAATACCAATGTGACTAAAGTTGTGGCCACTGTTTTCAAATATTTTATTTGTCTACAGTATTTGTAACTTACTTATAGGATGTGTGCGTGCACTTATGAGAAATGAAAATAGATGTCATATAGATATTTATCAGACAGAAAGAAGTACTTTGATAGATTTTACATCTGATCTTAGGCACAAGACTCAAACCTCCATGAACTGTTAGATAGTATAGATTTTCAATATGGCTAGAGGTAGAGACTGAGGTAAAATCTGGACAAATAGATTTATTTAGAACACCTCAAATTATATTTAATTTAATGTACAGGGTTTTGGGAGACATTGAAGATTCAGAATAACCAATAGTCCAGTGTCTTCGAGTGAATTTTTAGGTGAAATGATTCTGATGTTTTGTCATATGCCTTGATTTAGAGAAACTGGCTAGGACATGCCTTCAGGTAAGTTGTAACAAGGATCAAAAGAGAAATATTTGTGTGAGTAGAGAACAGTATATCAAAAACCTATTCGCAAGGAAAGCCATTTATGTAGGTAGGTTGAACATATTTGGAATTCTGCAAGTTTATCATTCATCATGATTAAGAACTAAAGAGAAAGCAAACATGGGAAGAAAGTTAATAAGGGGTTTGTACTGTAATTGGTGTATGAATTTCTGAGATATTCAGAAATCAACTCAGGAGATCAGCATTTACCAGAGGCAGTAAGGAGCAAGAAAAGGGAAGGGTAGCAGAAGAAAAATAAAGAAAAAAAAAAAAAAGACAGCAAGGCTTTGAATGCCACCATTACCAAAAATTTGAAAATGATGATAAATCTACATATAAAATGGAGCAAGAAATTGAATAAGTGGATAAGGAAAACTGAAAACCCTCATGGCATGGAACTTAAAGGAGATAGAACAAGATGATATATATCAGATGGGCCATGCTGGTGCATGCTTTTAATTGCAGCACTCTGGAGGCATTGGCAATAGATCTCTGAGTTGAGGCCAGACTGATATACAGAGAAGAAGACCAAGACAGCCAAAGTTACAGAGAGAAACCCCATCAAAACACACACACACACACACACACACACACACACACACAAAGACTGACCAACAGCATGAAGAGCCACTAAAGCAACTGCTTCCTATCAGGAGTCTAGTAAGGCATGAACATATTTGGAGAACTTTACAAGTTCCTGTGCCTGAAGCACCTGAACTATCCACCTGGTGCTCATAAGCTTCCCATGAAGTGCACTTCTAAAACATTATTTCAGAAACCTTACTTAGTTTCCTAATGTTTTCGTAATATACTGAGTGCTTCTAATTAAAATTGTCTTATAAATTTTAGATTAGAAATTGAGAGATATTACTAAAGAATTTATAATTATGTTTTAATATTGAATAATATACTGAATTAAATATAATAAAATGCATATAATCATTAAAGAGTTTTATATTATAGCTGTTTCTATACAATCCTTTTTATTGGGGCTATAATTTTGATGCTGTAGTTTGTAACTTAAATGTCCTCCAATAGCTCATGTATTAAATAATGGGTCACCAGGCTTTGCTGTTTTTGGTGGGGTTAGAACCTTGAATAAGCAGGACCACAAAAAAATAAAATAAATTAAGTCATTTGGACATATCTTTAAATAGGATTTTATTGACCAAATCCCTTTCCACACTCAGATACTACTCAATTATGCCATTAAGTAATGTGTTATCACTAGATGCAAGGACAAAAGAGTGAAGGAAATATGGATTGACAAAAACTTTTCAAATTAAATTATTAATCAGATTATTTTTCATCTTTTTAATTCATCTCAGATACTTTTCCACAGCAAGGGAAAGTTCAGAAATATATCCACTGTCCACAGAAGTTATCATTGTCCAGTCAACTTGAACACTAAGCCCAGTGCATTTCTGGAAGCTTTATGTGTCCCAGGGATACTGGCCTTTTTTGGATCTAAGCTTCTGCCATATCAACTTACTTTGCAGTTCATCTCATTCCATTTTCTTCATGAAATACCCATTTCCTATTACATTTACAAAGCCACCACCTACCATCTTTGCCTGTGCAGCTACCTTTGTTAAGTTATTCAGTGATGCTAAACAATTCATACTACATTTTAATTATGAAAAAGGAAACCCTTCCTTTATAATTTTCTGAAGTGTTGGGTTCTGAGTGAATTCCTCTGACTGAAAGTCTTCAGAGCAATGGGAAATCCCAATCTCCATCTGGAGTGGAAAAAGCAATTGAAGGGAGAAGAGAGTAAGAAATGACTAATGAGTGAAGAAGCCATCTTACACTCTGCCCTTAATCCAGCACAGCAGCCATACAGTGTTGCATTAGGATAAGCCATGCCTTGTAAATGAAGGGCATGAGATGCAGGAAGGATTCCTGAGTGAAAAGAAAGAAGACAGTCCCTTCTCAAGGAATCCTAGCTTCTTAAGTTTATAGATTGATAACCATTCTCAAACCCCTGCAAAGAATAGAGTGGAAGTTGTGAGGCAGAATTTATAATTCTCTTCTAATATGCTCAAATATTTTTACACCCTCACTTACTTTAACCGCCCATCCCTTTCTTCTTTTCAAAAATCCCATCTTTTGACTCTTAGATCAGTTATCTATATGTTGCTTTGAGTTGTAGTAATTTTTGACACTTTTTACAGATTTCTGATACTTGCCTGTTCACTCATAGTTTTCATTTTGTATTATGACTTTCTACAGACATTGTTTTCTTGTTATACAGAGAGGATAACAATTAAGAATTAGCTCTTTCTGCTCCTTTTTGTTCCTCCAACATGTCCATATTCTAACTTTATTATTTGACTGGTAGAAAACATGAGCTTACTCATTTCTAAAATAACCATTTCACCTAAATCACTATGGATCATAGGGAAAAATGAAAGACGCCTCTGGTATCTAGACCACCTTGGTGAGGTAGCAATGGCTACAGCTACTTAAGCACTTTAGTTTTCACTGTTATTAAATACGATTGTCAAAGGCCTTTAATTCTTTTCTAACAATTATTGTGAATCTGAATTATAAGAAATATATCCAGGTTATAAGCATAACTGAGAATACAGGACCTCTCTTTTGAGAAATTAATAGTTCGATGTAAGATGCAGAGAACTGAGTCTGGTTTATATGCCTGGTTTTCCTAAAACCTGCTTCTTCCTTAGTCTTGCTTCCTTAGGTCTGAATTTAGTGGCCTGCTTTATTCTATTTTTTAAATATTAATCACGGGTCATTCACTTTGTATCCCAGCCTCAGCCTCCTCCGTCTTTCACTCCCAATCTCACCCTGGCTCCCTCATCTCCTCCCTGCCCCCTTCCCAGTCCACTGATACTGGAGGTCCTCCTCCCCTTCCATCTGACCCTAGCTCATCAGATATCTTCAGGACTGGTTGCCATGTCCTAATCTGTAGCCTAGCAAGGCTGCTTCTCCTTCTAGGGGTGAGGTCAAAGAGCCAGTCATTGACTTCATGTCAGAAATAATCCTTGTTCCCCTTACTAGGGAAACCCAGGTGGATACTGGGCTATCATGGGCTACATCCCAGCAGGGGTTCTAGGTTATATCCATACATGGTCCTTGATTGGAGAAACAGTCTCATAAAAGACTCCTGTGCCCTGATATATTTGGTCTGTGTGGAACTCCTATCCTCTGCAGGTCATACTAAATCCCCCTTCTTTCATATGATTCCCTGCCCACGGTTTGGTTATGAGTCTCAGCATCTGCTTTGATACACTGCTAGGGTCTTTCAGAGGCCCTCAGTGGTAGGCTCCTGTCCTGTTTCTTGTTTTCTCCTACTTCCAATGTCCATCCTCTTTGTCTTTCTAAGTGAAGATTGATAATCTTACCCCAGGTCCTCTTTCTTGTTCATTTTCTTTCGGTGTACAGATTTCAGTATGTTTACCCTATCTTATAGGTCTAGTACCCACTAACAAGTGAGTGTATACTGTGTGTCTCTCTCTGTTCCTGGGATACTTCACTCAGGATGATCTTTTCTAGGTCCCACCATTAGCCTGCAAATTTCATGATTTCCTTGTTTTTAATTGCTAAGTAGTATTCCATTGTGTAAAAGTACCACAATTTCTGTATCCATTACCTCTCTTTCTCTCTCTTTTTTGCATGTCTAAGACTGCGTTTGTTCATAACCAAACCCTTTGGCAGAGTGCAGGGAATCATATGAAAGAAGGGGGAGTTAGTATGACCTGGAGAGGACAGGAACTCCGCAAGGACCAAATATATCAGGGCACAGGGGTCTTTTATGAGACTGTCTCTCCAACCAAGGACCAAGTATGGTTATAACCTAGAACCCCTGCTTGTATGTAGCAAATGGTAGCTCAATACCCAAGTGAATACACCAGTAAGGGGATCAGGGACTATTTTGGACATCAACTCAATGGCTGGCTTTTCGACCTCCCCGCCTCCCAAAGGAGGAACAGCCTTGCTTGGCCACAGAAGAGGACATTGCAGCCAGTCCTGAAGAGACCTGATAAGCTAGAGTTAGATAGAAAGGGAGGAGGTCCTCCCCTATCAGTGGACCTGGAAAGGAGCAAGGAGGAGATGAGGGAGGGAAGGGCAGGATAGGGAGGGATGGAGGAGGGGGCTACGGCTGGGATACAAAGTACATAACCTGTGATTAATATAAAAATGTTAAAATTTAAAAATAAATAAATAAATAAAAAGAAATTAAGAGATCTGTGTATTAAGAGTAATACCACAAAGGTACTTAAACTCAATCTGCATAAATGGAAATAAAATACCTTGCAAAGTAAAAAAGAAAAAACAAACAACAACAACAACAAAAAAACAAAAAACAAAAAAACTGCGTTTCTTTCACAGAAAACTTCCAAATTGGGCTTCAGTCTTTTTCATTCTCCAGCTTACTCTTTGCTCTGCTTTTTGAGTCTTTGTCTCTGTAACTGTAACTGATCATTTATAACAGCCCTTCCAAAAATTCCTGTCTCTTGGTGTTGCTTTCCTGGGTAATCGTTTTCCTTTGTGTTTAAACTGTACCCAGTAAATTGTTTATAAATATTAGATTATAGAAAATGGATTGTTTAATTAGGTTTTACAGAGCTGTGATTTTCTTTACAATTATATAAATATTATATTTTTATAATATAATATTTTATATTATATTATATAGAGAGAGCCCCCTCTCTCATTCCCTCTCAATCCCCACCCACCCTTTCTCATTTCCTCCCTGCCCCTTTCTAAGTCCACTGATAGGGGAGGTCCTCTTCCCCTTCCATCTGACCCTAGTTTATCAGCTCTCCTCAGGACTGGCTGCAATGTCCTCCTCTGTGGCCTAGCAAGGCTGCTCCTTCCTCGGAGGCGAGGGAAGTCAAATAACTAGCCACTGAGTTCATGTCAGAAACAGTCCCTGTTCCCCTTACTAGGATACACACTTGGATACTGAGCTGCCATGGGCTACGTCTGAACAGGGGTTCTCATTTATATCCATGTATGGTCCTTGGTTGGAGAATAAGTCCCAGAAAAGACCCTGTGCCCGGATACATTTGGTCCTTGTGGAGCTCCTGTCCTCTCCAGATTTTACTAATTCCCCATTCTTTCATATGATTCCCTGCATTTTGCCCAAGGTTTGGATATGAATCTCAGCATCTGCTTTGAAACATTGCTAAGTAGAATCTTTCAGAGGCTGTCTATGGTAGGCCCCTGTCCTGTTTCTTGAGTGGCACAATCAGTTGGCATGAAGCACTTTAATATTATATATTTTTAAAGATTTATTTATTTAATGTGTGAGTGCTCTATCTGAATGTACACCTGCATGCCAGAAGAGAGCATCAGATCCCATTATAGATGGTTGTGAGCCACCATGTGGTTACTGGGGATTGAACTCAGAACCTCTGGAAGGGAACCTGTGCTCTTACCCTCTGAGCCACAATTTTATATTTTTGAGAACTTTGTGAGCACTGCATCTATATCACCTCACCCTCCATCCTTTTAATAACCATTGTGCCTATGTATATATGTGTGTGTGTGCGTGTGCTCACAATCCACTTAGAACATTTAATGTTACTTGTATCTATATGTGCCCATAACTAAGCCCTTAGGTTTAGACACTCTATCTGGCTTCTTGTTTACCTTTCTTATGCCCCACAGCTTTCCATTGGTCTTTCTGACCATAGGGAGTTTGCTTTTTCTACTACAAATTAGGAGGGTTTTGTTTGTTTGTTTTGTTTTGCTTCTCTGAAATGTAAAACTTAATGTTACCCTGTACCTATGTACTAATTTAATTTACAAGCAAACTTAACATATTTTGAGCTGGTCATTGAAGTAAGACAAATGGTAGGCAGCAGCCTTTATGACCTGCAACCATGTAAAGTGAGGTCCGTTTACGTTGCTGCAGCAAAGGGCTTCAAATTCTTCCTAAACTTTGTATTTGGCATAACTACTCTTTAATGTGTTCTCTCCTATCAATGCTTATTTCCATCATCTGTTTCCCCTGGAAGAATCCCCCACTCACCCATGCATGCTCATCCTCAGATGCAGGCTCCTATCCAAATGTTTCTTGGTAACTCATGTTCAATGATCTTCTCTGCCATGATCCCTTATTGCCACAAAACCATTGTTCACAACATGCATTCCCAAGTATAATACCAAGGTCTTTTGGAGTTAAGGTTTGATTTTACACTTGAAGAACTATATTGAAATTTCCTGTCAACACTAGGTATTTTTTTTATCATTGTCATACTGCATGCAGTCCTCAGTTAATGGTAAAATTTTGTGAATATATGGACACATTAGACATGACTCTCCTATATTTTAAATAACTTATATTTATTATTATTATTAAGATAGAACTTACATTGAGGTTTGTTTTTTTATTTTATCAAACACTACCATAGTATATTGATTAGTGCCATACATTTTCATATATAATATTTTGAGCCCATACTATATATGATAGCCACTTCATTGTACTATATAGTAATACTAGAAAAAGCAAGGCGTTATTGTTGATATGGAGTAATTGTTATATCTGAGTTTTTTAACCAAGTTTTATGAACCATTCTATTAATACTTTAAAAACTCAACTACCCATTTTGTTGTTGATTGATTTCTCATTCATCTACTCTAAAGACAATGCTACTATGTAGCATAAGGATGATACATCACTGACCTCTTTAGAAACACACAAGCAAAAAGGGCACCACATCCATGTCACAGAGTTTGTTTTCTTCATTGTCTCTAGTCCCAGTTCCCACAACATTATTGTTTCCACTAGAATCAGCCTGATGGTTTTCTTCAAGCTTTGCTCCATTGCCTACTTTCTCCCCAAAACTAATTTGAAAGATAATGCTCAAAGCACTTGAAATATTGAGTTCATCAAATTTAATTTTCCTCATTTTGTTTCTTATTTATACTCTGTAAACAAATATATATCTTTCAAATTGAGACAGACCTTGAAACATAATGTGGCTGTATATAGCTGTGATCCACCCACTCAGAAGAAAACAATTCATGAACATAGAGTTTAAAATACATCACAAACTTCACACCTCATGCTGTGCCAATTTAACAGAAGCATGCCACATCCTTTGCATTAATATCCACAGACGATGACTGATAGAGGAGGTTAATAAGAATGCAATCTTAAAGCAAAGTCAGCTTGTGGATATGGAATAATTTGAGTAATGAAATTTATATATACAACTGAACTATATCTTTACTAACACAATGATGACTTGCCTGCAATGCCATATCTGACTTACTGCTATTATCAGTAATCAGAAAAATATGCCATTTTATTTCTGAATCTAATATGTATGTATATATACATACATATGTATATGTATTTTTCTTCTGCAAGTTCATTAAAACACTAATTAGACAATATTAAATGGGGATGCAAAAATAATCTTATTTAATTCTGACTTGCTATCAAAGGCTCCTTGTACCTTCATCACCACTGATTTATGGTTGTTCTTGAGACAAGTGAAAATACTATTTTTTATAAAGTGTGAAAAATTCTATGAATCAAAAAATTATTTTGCATATTGTGAAGTACAGAAGTGTTACTCATATGCTAGCCTTAATAGAAATCACAGAGAGAAAAATATATGATTAACATTCCATGTAGGTTGTACTATGTTATTAATTATTTTAATGCCATAATGTTAAATTAAACCAAATTATAGTACTATTTCTGTATTCCCAAGTGGTTTTCCTTGTATGTTTCTACATAGCACTTTAAAGCGCTTCCCAAAGGCCACCTGAGACCAAAATTGTTCTCATTGTGTAGTCCTATGTGGCTTATAGCAGAAATGGAAAGTTCTTAGAGTAGAACACAATCAGAAGACAAATATAAGACAAAGAGAAAACAATCTCATTTAAAGTTTATTCACATCTTCAAAGCAGAACATTCTGAGATGGTCTCATCTACTTTTACAGTTCTCATTACTCTGAGAGGTAGGGAGGTACAGAGATCTAAACCTTTGCTCAATAAAAATTTATACAAATTCTAGATGGTAATATAATGAAGGAACTTTGTTACAGGGACACTTTTTAATCTGTGATTTAGTTTACAAATAATAACTCTAGCAGAAATATCCCACAAGAATATATAGGTGCAGTGATTTGAGTAAAAGTGGCCGCCACCTCTACTGTCTAAGCTCTTATATGAGGATGACTGGTCCCTAATTGTGAGAACTCGCCTAACACCACCATCTAAGCTCATATATCAGAATGACTGCTTCCTACTTAGTAGAAATGATCTGAAAGGACTAGGAGGCATGTCCTTTTGAGGGAAGTATGTCACTGTGTGTGAGCTTTGAGGTTTTAAATGTCCACAGCCATGCCCTTGCTCTATCTCTCCCTCCTTCCTGCTTATGGTCAGATGTAAGCTTTCACCCACTGCCCCAGACCTGTAACTGCCTGATTGTTGCCATTATTCTCACCAGGATGCTTGTGGTTTTACCTTAAGAAACTGTGAGCAAATCTCCATTGCTTTGGTCATGGTGTCTCTTTAAAGCAGCAATAGCTAAGGCAATTGGTTTATATAAATTAGCAAGGTCTCATGATTTGTTTTACATTTTTGTATTCTTTTGTTTCCATTTTCTTTCTCTCTTTTTCTTTTTTTTTCAAAAGAAGGAATATTTATTTTCTGATGGTTTCAAGGGTTTGAGAACACAGATGGTTAATCCTATCAACTTTGACATGTGGTGGATCAAAGTAAGTAATTTCAGAATGGCTAGGATGTAAAGAAAGAATGAAGAAGGACTTGGGCTCTCAATATCACCATGAAAGTCACATACATATACATACACATATATATGTACACATATATCATATACATATACATAAATATATACATTATATATATACACATAACTATGTATCTTTATGACATTGAATTCTTAATCTTTTTCCACCTACTTCCTAAATGTTGAGGTGATAGGTTTATCCCACTATACTCCAAGCTCTAAGCTTTGTAACATAATATTAGTTGATTCCCTTTGATTCTGCTCATATTTTACAGGTGTTGAAGAGATGGCTCAGGGGTTAAGAGCACTGGCTGCCCTTCCAAAGGTCCTCAGTTCAATTCCCAGCAACCACATGGTGACTCACAACCATCTATAATGAGATCTGGTGCCCTCTTCGGGCATGCAGGCATAATATAGGCAGAACACTATATACATAATAAATAAATTCTTAATTAAAATAATAATCTCATTTTTTAAGGTCCAAAGTTTAAACATATGGGAATATATTCCAAAATCAATGAGCAGACTTGCTGTCATTTAACAAATGGTGTTTTCCATGTTTCCTTTACACATTTTTTTGTCTACATTTTATACAGCTTTAGGTTCACTGTGGGCCTCAGATGTGAGAAATTGTAGTGCATGCCACTTTCATGCCAGGCCTGAAAATGAACCCATGTTCTCTCTCTGTTGCTAAGATGAGACAACTCAACCTGGAATATTCTAGTTGAATTATTCAAAGACACATCATTGTAAGATGTAAGGAGAGAAGCACCATTAACTACCATGTGTAAAATAAGTGCCCACGAACATAATTA
Source organism: Pachyuromys duprasi (assembly GCA_028658305.1). Lineage (NCBI taxonomy): Eukaryota > Metazoa > Chordata > Mammalia > Rodentia > Muridae > Pachyuromys > Pachyuromys duprasi. Next base: position 84,461,835 of record CM053743.1, on the reverse strand, counting down.
TTTATTTTGAACTCTATACATGTGTGGCTTATGTAAAAGAGTGTCATGTAGCTCAGTCTGGCCTTGTATTTACTATATAGGTGAACCTCACCTTGAACTGTCAATGTTCTTGCTTATACTTCTAAAGTACTGCAATTACAGACAAACACCACAACTCCAGCTCAACTTTTTGAGCAAGAGATAGACTTCTATTGCATTAAGTAATTGAAATCATAATTCAACAGCTACTGTCCTTTCACTTCAACATTTTAATCAAGGTACAAAATAGATGAAAGTTAATACTTCCTTTATATAGTTTACAACTCTGGGCAGATATGTCACATGTCAAGACATAGAAACACCTTAAAATACTAAAATGTCACCTAATAGTCAATATGCTCAATTGCTGTATTCCTGGCAACATAAACTGACATGTTTTTGTAGTTCTGTGTTGCTCAGTCTGTGTACGGGAAACTCACCAGTGTGTATGGATGAAACATCTGTTCCCTTCTAATAGGGCAGCCATGGTCCATGTGGAAGCATTGCTTTTTTATTTTTCATCAGTTGGATGACATTTAAGTTCTTTGCAGTTTGGGACATTTGTGTATAAAACCACTGTAAGCATTTACATAGAAGTTTGTGTGTGAACAAGCATTTCCATATTTCTTAAAAATATTCTCAGGCACAGGATGACAATCATATGGTCGGTTTAAGTACATCTTTATTAGAAGCTGTCAAATATTCTGTGAAGTCTTTGTAGAGTTTTTTATTTCATCAGTAATGTGTCAGTTCCTGTCACTCTACATCATGGCTAACAGCCTTTCGTGGTATAAATTATTTTCTGACCAGTCTCAGAAATGTGCTGAAGTACTTTGTGCTAGTTTTTGTTGCTGTATAACAAATTACTAGAACATTCACCCCTAAAAGCTACACATTCATTTGTTGCATGAAATTTACTGTGAGTCAGAGAGAAAAGACTCGAAGAGTGGGGTACAGTGCTCAAGTCTTACCAGATTAAAAACAAGGCATCAGGAAGGCTGTAGTCTCACCTGGAGCTCAGTCTCCTTCTAGCCCATTCCTGTATTACTTTTTGTGTGTTTGTTGGTGTCCCTTTTTAGTTCCTGGCTGGTTGTCAGTCTCAAAAGAGAATGTGTTTTTTTTTTTTTTTTTACCACAGAACACAGGAAAATTCCCCTGTTTCTAACCATTGAGCATTATAAACACCTTAAGAAAATAAATCAGGCTCACCCACATTGGCTCATTTAGATCTCCTAAAACTTAGGAAGATTATTAATAATATCATCTAAAGTGAGAGGTGATATCAATTGATGTAGCACTGAGAAGTTATCCTCTAATAGCTATAGGCCACACCAAAACTCAAACAAACAAGAATAAACAAGAACATGCAAGGATATATATTTTATTTGAGATATCAGAAAACAGTGTATATCATCTTTAGTGATATAACTTTACCCAGTTTTTTTTAATTGAGCTTTTAGATGTTTTGATACATTCTACGTACAACTCCTCTATCAGATGAGAATTTTATAAATACATTGTTTGTCTTAGTATTTTCTTATGATTATTTTAGAGTTTCAAATGTTTTAGAGTTTATTTTACTATATTTTGCTCTTTTTAATTTATGATTTTTTTTGCATGAAAGGGTAGCCTGACTCAAGTTTACTAGGATGCCATGTTTTATCCAGTTTTCAAATTTTAAACTGTATATTTATGATTCTTTTTGTTGCCAACTTTGTATAAAATAAAAGGTAAAGCTTGAGGTTAATTATTTTGTTTCTCAATATCCAATAGATCTGATATGACTTGTCAAAAAATACCAAATATTATCTACAGTGTTTACAATTTTGTCAAAAATCAATTCAGCATATGGATGCAAGTCTATATCTGAACTGTGCTCTCCACAATGGACTTAGGTTTTGATTCTTCTCTAATATATAGCTATACTGACTACTATAGTTTGCAAGGAGCTCCTAAAATCAGATACTATAAATTTCCCCGCTTGTGCTTCTTTTTTATATCTTCAGATCTTTTAATAGCAAGTATTATATTCACTGTTTCTTTTTCATTAGTTTTATTTTAAAAGATTAAGAATGGTCCTTCCAACTGAACAACTCTCCACTCATTGACTCCTGGGTCAAAGAAGAAATACAGAAAGAAATTAATGACTTCCTAGAATTTAATGAAAATGAATGCACAACACAGATTTATGGGACACAATGAAAGCAGTGCTAATAGGAAAGTTTATAGCACCAATGCCTCCATAAAGAAATTGTGATATCAGACACTAGTGACTTAGCAGAACACCTGGAAGCTCTAGAACATAAAGAAGAAAACACACTCAAGAGGGGCAGAAAATAATCAAACCCAGAGCTGAAATCAATAAAATGAAAACTGAGAGAACAATACAAATAATAAATGAAACAAAGATATAATTTTCGAAAAAATAAAGATAAAAAGCTTATCAAATTAAAAGGCAGAAATGACAAGGACAACATAACAGATACCAAGGAAATCCAAAGAATCATTAGGTCTTCAAAACCTTCTAATGATCAAAATTGTAAAATCTAAAAGAAATGGACAATTTTCTCAATAAATACCACTTACCAAAGCTAAATCAAGATTAGAAAAACAATTTAAACAGACCTAGAATCCCAAGGAAATAGCAACAGTCATTAAAATTATCCCAACCGCCCCCCCCCAAAAAAAAAACCAATGGCCTATGGTTTTTATCACAAAATTCTACCAGACTTTCAAAAAAGAGCTAATACATATACTCCTCAAATTGTTATACAAAATATAAAAAGAAAAAATTTCCACATTCATTTTATGAGGCTACAATCACCTTGATACTTAAACAATACAAATGCTCGACAAAGAAAGAGAATTTCAGAATAATTTCCCTCATGAACATTAATGCAAAAATACTCAATATAATACAAAGCAAGTTCAAGACTTCATCAAAAACATCATCCACCATCATCAAATAGTCTTCTTAGCAGGAATGCATGAATGGTCCAATATATAATTTTAAAAATCCATTAAACTGAAAGAAAATTAAAATGCACGACCACACTCCTTCGTGATGAAAGCCTTGGACAGATCAGAGATACAAGGCTCATGCCTAAACATAATCAAGGCAGCATACACCAGGCTGATAACCAACATCAAATGAAATGGAGAGAAACTTAAAGCAATCCCACTAAAATCAGAGATAAGTCTGTACTCTCTCTACATATCTACGCAATATAGTAATTGAAGTTCTAGCTAGAGAAATAAGACAACTAAAAGAGAGAAAGGGGATAGAAATTACAAAGGAAGAATTCAGTGTATAACTATTTGCAGATGATATACTAGTTTACACAATGACCCCAAAATGTCTACTAAGGAACTCCTACAGCTGATAAAACACCTTCACTAAGTAGCTAGTAAAAATAACACTCTCTCCAAATCAGTAGCCCTCCTATATACAAATGATAAATGGACTAAAAAGAAATTAGGAAAACACCCTTCACAATAGCCACAAATGATATAAAATATCTTGGTGTAACTCTAACCAAGTAAATCAAAGTCCTGTATTACAAGAACTTCAAGTCTTAGAAGAAAGGAATTGAAGAAGATATCAGAAGTTTTCCCATGCTCATGGATATATAGGACTAACATACCTTACCAATAGCAATATACAGATTTAATGCAATTCCCATCAAGATTCGAAAACAAATCTTTACAGATCTGGAAAGAACAATACTCGACTTCATATGGAAAACAAATCAAAACAAAAATAAAAACACCCAGGATAGGTAAAATAATCCTGTACACCAAAGGACTTCTGGCATTATCACCATCACTGAATTTAAACTGTACTACAGATCAATAGTCGTAGAAGTCATTTGGTGTTGGCATAATAATAATGGACAAGTTGATCAGTGGAATCAATTGGAAGATCCAGAAGTTAACTCACAAAAATATGGACACTTGATTATTTGACAAAGATGCCAAAACTATAAAGCATCTTCAACAAATGGTGCTCATCTAACTGGATACTGCCTGTAGAAGAATGTAAGTAGATCCGTATCTATCACCCTTTTCAAAACTCAAGTACAAGTGGATCAAAGACTTCAACATAAAAACAAATATACTAAAACTGATAGGAGGAGATGTAGGGAATAGAGTTGAATGCATTGTGATTAGGGACAACTTCCTGAACAGAACACCAGCAGCTCAGACACTAAGATCAACAATCAATAAATGGGATATCATGAAACTGAAGTTTCTGTAAGACAAAGGATACTGTCAATAGGACAAAACAGCAGCCTGGAGACTGGGAAAAGATCTTTACCAACCTCACCTCTGACAAAGGGTTGATATCCAAAATATGTAAAGAACTCAAGAAACTAGACATCAGCAAACCAAATAACCCAATTAAAAATGGGGTACAGTGCTAAACAGAATTCCCAACAGTGGAATCTCTAATGGCCAATGATCACTTAAAGAAATATTCAACATCCTTAGTTGTCATGGAAATGGAAATCAAAACAACTCTGAGATTCCCCTTTACACCTCTCAGAATGGCTAAGTCAAAAACTCAAGTGACAGCAAAGGCTGGGGAGGGTAAAGAGAACAAGACAAATAATAGAATATAATGAGAACACTTCTCCATTTCTGGTGGGAATGCAAACTTGTAGAGTCATTTTAAAAATCAATATGGTAGTTTATCATCAAATTGGATAGCAATCTACCAGAAGATACATATATACTACTCCTGGGTGTACATGCCTATATGGAGCTCCACCGTACCACATGCACATTTGCTCAACTCTGTTCATAGTAGTGTTCATGTGTAATATACAGAAACTGGAAAGAACCTAAATGTCCCTCTACCAAACAATGTGTAAGAAAATATGATCCAGTTATACATTGGAATACTACTCAGCTATTAAAATCAAGGAAATCCTGAAATTTCTTGGCAAATGGATGAAACTAGAAAATATCATCCTAAGTGAGGTAACTCAGACACAAGAAAGCCCACAGAATTAACTAACCTGGGCTCATAGGCTCACAGAGTTTGAAGCACCAACCAGGAAGCCTGCATGGAACAGTCCTAGGCTCTCTGCACATATGTTAAAGTTGTGTAGCTTGGTCTTCTTGTAGGACTCCTGACAGTGGGAACAGGAGCTGTCTCTGACTCTGTTGACTACTTTTCAGACCCTTCCCTCCAGCTGAGTTGCCGTCTGTAGCCTTAACAGAAGAGAAGGTGCCTAGTCTTACTACGACTGGATATGCCCGGGCTGGTTGGTATCCCTGGAGGCCTGACCTTTTCGGGAGAGAAATGGAGGAGGAGTGGTGCAGGATAAGAGGCAGAGTCTGGGAAGAGAAGAAGGATCACAAACTTTGGCCAGGATATTAAAATAAGAAAGTTTGTTCTAGAAATAAAAAAGAAGAAAAAAAGAAAGGAAGGAAGGAAGTTCAATCTTAGTCTCATTTTATTGAGAATTTTTTTAAAATACTATAAAATAAATTAACCTAAAACCTTTTTCTTTCATTGTTGGTTTAATTACATCATTTCTTGCTTCTTTTCCTATTTTCTATCCCTCCCATATAGTCTGCCTTGCTCCCTTTCATATTTATAATATTTTTCATTATTTGTTGTTACATATATATATATGTATATTTGTATATATACATATGTATATATACATATATATATATATATATGTTCCTAAATACATACAACCTGATCATATGTATAATGTTACTTGTTTGGGTGCATACAGTATTGATCATTTGGTATAGGATAACCAGTTAAAGTGCTCTTCACTGGATAAGACTATTTCTACCACTGTCAGCATTCCTTATTTACCTGTAGTTCTTGTGTAGGACTGAGGCCTTGTTGGCTTTTCCTTGTCCAGTTTGACATGTCTGTTGCTGCTTCCATGGTTAGGTCATGTTTAGGCAGGTATGTTATTGAAACATTATGGGTGTAGCTTCTGACATTCCCAGAATACACAATCTCATAGCAAACTTACACTCTTTCTGATCTCTTCTGCTGTTCCTGAAGCCTTTTATGTGAGAATATTTTGTGTTTGCATTCATTAGGAAGGAGCTCCACACCCTGAACTTTGGTTGGTTGTAGTTTTCTTTAACAGTCACTGTATGTAGCACTGGAAAGTTTCCCTGTGAGGGATAAGAGCTACACCTATCTGAGGATAAAGAAAAACAATCTTTAAAAGATTATGCTGAGACAGCTAAAATGTGTTTGGAGGTTCTCCTCCAAATTGCATGAATTCACTAGTTCTGACTGATGGGCTAGGTTTCCAGGGAGATGGCTGCACAGTTTAGAGCACCTGTTGCTCTTCCAGAGAATCCAGGTTCAATTCCCAGCATCTCATGGTGGCTCACAACCACCTGTGACTCCAGTCCTTCAGGTCTCTGTAGGCATCAGACATTCATGTGGTGCAGAAACAAATAATCAGGGGAAACGCCAACTCACAATAAAAACAAATAAAACTAAGAAGTCTATTAGTTCTTTCACAATTTTGATCTCATTCACTCTTCTTTCTGCTCTACCTAAATCCACCCCTTTGCTGAGAATTTAACGTAAAAAGGTATTTCATCAAAGTATTCATTAAGATTAATTGAATCAATCCTGTGGTTTTTATCTTCTCTATTACAATTTATAGTGACATTAAATTTCTTTTTCATGATATATTAACTTTTGTATTTAAAGCTAGTTTTAATTTTGATTATATTTGATTTACATATTATGAAATATTGTTTCAGGACCCGCATTATTATGCTTTGTAGGATATCCTGGTTATTTTTTTGTCAACCTGACACAAGGTAGGAAGAGGAATGACAGGAGCTCCACAAGGAGAGCAACAAAACCAAGAAATCTGGACACAGGTTTTTTTTTTCTTCTGGAACTAATACTCCAACTGAGGACCATGTATGGAGATAACCTAAAACCCTTGCACAGATGTAGCCCATGGCAGCTCAGTATCCAAGTGGGTTTCCTGGTACGGGGAACAGGGACTGTTTCTGACATGAACTCAGTGGCTGGCTCTTTGACCACCTCCCCCTGAGGGGGGAACAGCCTTACCAGCCCACAGAGGAGGACAATGCAATCAGTCCTTATGAGACCTGATAGGCTAGGATCAGATGGAAAGGGAAGATAACCTCCCCTATCGGTGGACTTGGAGAAGGGAATGGGAGGAGATGAAGGAGGGAGGGTTGGGTTGGGAGGGAATGGGGAGGCTACAGCTGGAACAGAAATTGAATAAAATGTAATTAATATAAAAATTAAAATAAAAAGAGGAATGTCAATTGAAAACTTTCTCAATCAGATTTCCTATATCCAAGTATGTACAGAATTCTATTAAGTAATGAGTGATGTGTGAGGTCCCATGCACAATGCTACCTCTGAGCAGGTGGTCCTGGGTGGTATAAGAAAGCAAGCTAACTAAGCCATAGCAAGAAAGCCAGTAAGCAGCATTTCTCCAAGGCCTATGCATCAGTTCTTGGATCTAGTTTCCAGCCTTGAATCCTGCACTGACATCACACAATGATGAACTATAGCATGGAAGTGTAATTCAAACAAACTCTTCCATTCCCAATCTACTTTGGGCCATGATGTTTTGTCAATACTGAGCAATAATGAAAAGCAAACTAATTAACTAATTCAGAAACTAATTCCATTCCATTTTTCTTTTTATTTTTATGGTAGTTTTAACATATTTGTTCAAATGGCTTTTTCAAATAGGCTTCATTTTGGCTAGTCTGTTCCCTTGTTTGCAAAATTCTCCTAACACTTTACTATTATCGCCAGTAGTGTTTAAGGTAGACAGGAGTTATGTAAAAAATCTTCTCAATTAGAATTTTCTCCATTCTTGGGAGAGGTCTTTCACATTACTTAATATTCAATGGAAATTAAATTATCCTCAAAAGCGAGTTTTCTATTAGATAAAAAGAGAAGATCTTACAGGAGTGAAAAAGCAACACTTCTAATCAGATAGCTGTACTACATTGTGGATAAAACTGAGCCAGGCAATTTCTGAGGATAGAATTTATAAAATGTTCTCTTCTTTTAGGTTTTTGTTTTGATTTAAATTTAGTAAAACTTTCACCAAGTGGATAATGAAGATTGACTATCAGAAAACAAGTTAGATTGCTATATTTTCTACTGAAGTCATGTGATTATGCTTACTAAGCAATTATAAAAGAAAGCCTAACTTTATTAGACATTTGATAAGCTAGGCCAGGCATATGGCAGGAAGTAGCTTTTGCTTAAACAATATATTAACTTAAGTTTGTCCATGTGAATGAGTGTATAATTTCTTACTACACAACAACAACAAAAATCTTCAGGATTTTCAGAAACTGAATGTTCTGTAGCATGTGGAGAAGTTGTTGCATATTCCAATCTCCCTTTTTTCCAAGTTTAACTAATTGTGAAACAAGAAAATCAGAACAAAAGAAAACATTAAGTCTTCACAAAAATATTTTATAATAGAAAGTATTATTCCAAGTTATATTTTCTACAAAACATATTTCTGATATATGCCTTCTTTTTTTTAAATAAATTTATTTATTTTTATATCAATCACAGGTTAGGTTTTTTGCATCCCATGCGTAGTCCCCTCCCTCACTCCCTCCCACCCTCCCCAACCCTCCCTCATCTCCTCCTCGCCCCCTCCAAGTCCACCAACAGGGGAGGATCTCCTCCCCTTCTATCTGACCCCAGATCATTTTGTCTCCTCAGGGCTGGCTGCAATGTCCTCCCCAGGGATCTAGCCAGGCTCTTACTCCTTGGCATGTATGGGGGAGGGTCAAAGAGTCAGCCATCAAGCTCAAGACTGAAATAGTCCCTGTTTCCCTTACTAGGGTCTTCAGTTCACCAAAGAGTTATCATGGGCAACATCTGAGCAGGGGTTCTAGGCCATATCCTTACATGGTCCCTGGTTGGAGAAACTGTCCCATATAAGACCCTTGTGCCCTGCTCAGTTTGATCTTTGTGGAGCTCTTGTTCTCCCCAAGTCTTACTAACTTCCCCTATATTTATTATTACTCCCAGCCTTCTGCCAATGTCTTAACCATGAGTCTTAATATCTGTTTTGATACATTGCTATACTGATTCTTTCATAGGTCCTCTTTGGTATGCTCCTGTCCTGTTGCTTGTTTTCTCCCCCATTCAATGTCCCTCCCATTAGTCCATCCAAATGAGCATTGATCATACCAACCTGGGTCCTCCTTCTTGTACATCTTCCCTAGGTG
>CM053743.1:84421575-84452068 GCA_028658305.1 Pachyuromys duprasi | reverse complement strand
TCTGTGTGCCTGGCTTCGTGCTCTGTGCTAGAAGCTGTGAGCACTGCAGGCTGGTCACCCTTCTGGTCTGAAGGCTTTGCTCCTCACTCTTTGCTAGATGCTGATTGTCCCGTTTTGAGATGTCATCTGGGGGTTCTGCGCTCTGCCTTGGGTGTGCTGCTAAGGGCTCTCCCCTTGACTAGAGACCTGGCGCCCCCTTCTGGGCCAGGGGCTATGTACCACCGTCTGAGATGATATTTGGGGCACACACAGTGGTTCTGGATTGGTTGCAGGCGTTCTGAGCAGTGTGCATCTGCTGTATGCAGGCCTGTCTGAAATGGTGCCCAAGGAGTTCTCAGACCGGCCTGTGGATACACACATGGAAGCTGGTGGACCTGTGCATGCAGGCTGGTTAAAACTGTCTCCTAGGCCCTCCTAGTCTGAGGTGTTTCCTGCGGACGTGATTGGTGTGCACCTGCGGAATGCCCGCTGGTAGAAGCAGAACTGCCTGTGGACACACACACACACACACATACACACACACACACACACACACGGACTGAGGTGGTTGCTGGCGGGCCTGAACAGTGTGTGCCCCGCAGTGTGCAGGCCAGTCAAACAGTCTCCTAGGCCCTCTCAGTCTGGTTCGTGTACCCACACACAAGGACTGAGGTGGTTTCCAGGTGGAAGTGATTGGTGTGAGCCTGGTGTATGCCCACCGGGTCTTTCTCTGACTTTCCCGTGGACTCCCACACGGACTGCAGTGGTTATTGGCGGACCTGCAGTGTGCAGGTCAGTCAAAACGGTATCCAGTTCCTCCTCCGTCTGGCCCAGAGGCTGTGAGACCCAGTCTGGTATTGGGGCTGCGGGAGCCCAGTGCGGCTGCTCGTTCAGATCAGAGCTGTGCGCCTCCGGTCACCCGGAGATTTTTCCGGGGAATAACTGGGTGTCCCTAGGATTTTCCCACTTGATTGCCTGCCGTAGGAGTTCCGTTCACCTGGCAATCACAAATGCTGGTGTTTTAGGTCCCAGAGTTCAGTCTCCTGGTCGCTGAGTTGTTTCTGCTGTCCTACTCCTCAGACATGGTGTCCTCTCCTGGCAGCCATCTTGGATTCCCTGATATATGCCTTCTTAAGGAGATTTCTGAATGCCATTTTTCTTTGTTTATTTGTTTGTTATTAGGAGCTTTACACAATGGGAGGTTACCATCCAATCTTTATATAGAGAAGTTGACTTTTCAAGAGTTTTAAGACATGGAAAAAACTAAAACAGGAGGTAATGCTGTTGGTGTAGAAATAAAGATTATAGGATCAAACTGTTGTTAGAATCTCATGCTGGGAGCAAAGGAGTGGACCCAAGGAATGAAGAGTCTGCTTTTCAGTTTTGAAGACCTGAGTTCAGATCCCCTGAAACTATTTAAAAAGACTAGGCATGGCATTTGTGATATCTTTCTATAAACCAAATGTGGGTGAAGGAGAGAAGTTGCTGGGTGGGGCTGGGCAGAATCCCAAAGATTAGTGGCCACTTAATCAAGCCAATCATTCCTATTAAAATAATAATAATAAGGTGGAAAGCAATAGAGGAAAATACCAAATTTTGACACAGGATTTAAAAACACACATATGTCAAAGACAGTCCCTGTCCCTCTTACTAGGAAACCCATTTGGAGCCTGAGCTGCCATGGGCTACATTTGTGTAGGGGTTCTAGGTTATCTCCACGGATGGTCCTTGGTTCAAGTATTAGTCTCAGAAAATATCACTGGGCCCAGATATTTTGGTTCTGTTGCTCTCCTTGTGGAGATCCTATATTCTCCAGGTCTTTCTAACACCACCTTCAACTTTAACAGGCCACAGAGGAAGACAGTGCAGGCAAACCTGATGAAATCAGTTAGGCTAGGATAAGATAGTAGGGCAAAAGGACCTCCCCTATCAGAGCACTGGGCATGGGAGCAAGAAAGGGAGGGAAGGCAGGAGTGGGAGTGGATGGGGGAAAGGGCTACAACTGGGATAAAAAAAATTAACTGTAATAAATTTAAAAAAATAAATCAAAACAAAACAAAACAAATGGCTCCAGCTAGGATGCAAATAAACTGTAATAAATATAAAAAATAATACATAAATTAAAAACAACTAAAACAAAACAAAACAGAACACAAATATGTTTAAATTGATTTAAATGTTACATTGTGTACATGTGTATCTAAAAGTGACATGTATGCCACTAATATAAATGATTTTATGGTTTTGTGTATTAGTTAAAGGTAAATTTAATTTGAAAATTCTGGTTATTATGACTAAAGCCATAATATGAACTATGAATATGGCTGAGCAAATGTCCTTGTTGTATACTTCAGCATGTTTTGGATATATGCCTAGGAGTGGTATAGCTGGATCTGGAGGAAGCATCCAAATTGTCTGAGAAAATGCCAAATTGATTTCCAAACCGGTTGTTCAAGTTTACATTCCCACCACCAATGGAGGAGGGTTCCCCTTTCTCCACATACTCTCTAACATATTTTGTCACTTGAGTTTTTGATCTTTGCTATTCTGATGGGTGCAAGGTGAAATCTGAGGGTTGTTTTGGTTTGCATTTCCCTGATGACTAAGGGTTGAGCATTTGTTTAGTGTTTCTCCGCCATTCAGTATTCCTCTATTGAGAATTCTCTGTTTTGCTCTGTACCACATTTTTTTTTTAGATTAGAACCCAGATGTCCCTCAACTGAGGAATGGATCACTTATAAGTGGATATTAGACATATACTATAGTATAAACGTACTAAAACCTTTACACTTAAAGAAGCTAAGCAAGAAGGAGGACCTTGGGTAAGATGATCAATCCTCATTAATAAAGGCAAAGAGTATGGACATTGGAAGAAGGAAAAAACAGGGACAGGAGAGGAGTCTACCACAGAAGGCCTCTTGAAGACTCTACCTAGCAGGGTATCTAAGCAGATGCTGAGAGTCATAGACAAACTTTGGGAAGAGCACAGGGAATCTTATTTAAGAAGTGGGATATAAAAGACCTGGAGGGTACAACAGCTCCACTAGAAGAGCAACACAACAACAACAACAAAGTCTGGGAACAAGGGTCTTTTCTGAGACTGATACTCCAACCAAGGACTATCCAAGAGATAACCTAGAACCCCTGCACAGTAGCCCATGGCACTCAGTGTCCTAGTGGGTTCCTAAGTAAGAGGAAAAGAGACTCTCTCTGACATGAACTCAGTGGCTGGCTCTTTGATCAACTCCCTCTAAGGGGGTAACAGCCTTTCTAGGCCACAGAGGAAGACAATGCAGCCAGTCCTGATGAGACCTGATATGCCAGGGTCAGTTGGAAGGGGAGGACATCTGCCCTTATCAATGGACTTGGGGAGGGGTAAGGGAGGAGAATAAGGATGGACGGTAAGCTTGGGAGGTGATGGGGCGGGGAGGGCTATAGCTGGGATACAAAGTGAGTAAATTGTAATTAATATAAAAAAGATAAAAAAATTAAAAAAGAAAAAAATGAAGTTGATTGGTTAATTAAACAAATTTCAAAAATTGTACTGCAAAATAAAAAGTAAATTTAATTTAAATTTATGTCTGTGTATTTACAAACACAAATATACTTATACACATATGTATATATATATATATATATATATTTATACTTGAATTTCTTAAATGGTAAATGAGCAGTAGATTTTTTTTCAATATGAACACAGGCATTTAAGCTATTTTTTCTGAAATGAACTGATTCAGACAATTTTATCTAAGGCTAGTTTATACCCAGTTTCAACTTCTATTTTAAATAAGAGGTCAATGAAGAGATTTTTAAAAACCATATTCTCTAAGCTTAATTTAGTTCATGCTCTTAGTTTTAAATGCTAAAATGTTCTATTTTGCAAGGGGAAAATGCGTGAGATCAGTATAAATTCATTACTGGCCAGAAGAAAGTAAAAATGACCCACATCTGAAATTGGTAAAATTTTTTATACTGAGAAGAGGCAAAGATCACTGAATGGTTTGTTCAGTATCCACTGTTCTTGCAGTACTGTCATCATTGACCTTTAAGACAAATTATTATAAAGCTTTGTAACAGAGAATTCCAAGACAATAAAGTACATTAGAAAACCTATTAGAGTTACATTTGTCTTTTTAGTAACTGTGTGAAATTTCTAAAAAGCATTACATAAAAGAAATAGAAAATACCTATTAGAGTTTGCCTATGAGCTCAAAGGATAAATAGTCCAGTTGAATATCTAGAATGCCAAAACAGAATAAGACCGTTTAAAATATCTAGACCACCTGTCAATTATATTCAGCAAAATTTTCTAAGGAGAAAAATACTCCACCATTATCTTTCCAAAAATTTTCTCAATTAATGTTTTTAATATACAAAAATATTTGGTTGGTTTAGGAAAGATCTCTTTAGCATAACATATAAGTTAAAAATTAGTAGAAGAAAATATTACTTTAAAATAAAACAATATCAGAAAAAGCTATATATTATATTACTATTACTTTGCTTGGAAGTTTATCAGAGGACATCAGATGGCCATATAGAATAAAGATACTCATTGAACCAGCTCTAGGATGCGAACTGATAGGCAGACATGAGAAAGGACTTGAACCCAGAAATGGAAAATTAACAGTTGAAGTCATGGCATTTGATTGAAGAGAAGCAAATACAGCCACCAATAAAGGGAGCTCAGAAGAGCTGTGCTTCTGATATACATTCATATCAATCATCTGGATTATATTATTTGTTGTTAATTACCAAAATATCAATTTGCAGTGAACTGTTAATGCCTTTTGTTATTGAATTATTTTGTTTTGTACTTTGAAAAGGGTTATACAAATTACAAATATAAGTGAAATAAGCTCATCATTTTACCAGAAAGACTGTTAAAAATACATCACAAGTTGTTTTTGTTGTTGTTGACTGTGGGCATTTCTTTTGAGTAAAGATTGACATAGTGGTACAGCACTTGAGCATGCATCTTGGATGGTGTGGGAAAACTGGCTGAGTCAGCCTTAGATGACAGGCCAGTAATTAGAGTTCCTCTATGGGCTCTGCTTCAGTTGCTGTCTCCAGGTTCCACCATTAACTCCTGTCCAGTCTTCTCTTGAAAGTATACTGAAACATGTAAGCTGAAATAAATTCCTTAACACCCCAAGTTGGTATGAGCAGTGTTCTATCACAGTAGCATTAAAGTAACTCTCTTTTTTAAATTAGCTTTTAAGATAGTGTTAAAGAACTGGGTTTGAATTTCATAACATAGTCATTGGTGTCATTGAATGTCTTTTTGTTGTTGTTATTTGTTTTATTTTATTTTTATATTTTGTGTTTTAACAGAGTCTTGCTACAAAGCCCTGGATATTCTGAAACTTGCTATGTATGCCAGGCTTGCCTTCAATTGAAAGAGATACGGCTGCCTTTACATTCAGAGTGACTGGAATAGCAGTGTACACTCCCACACCAGGCTTGAACTTTAATTTGTCTTCCTATTTCACTGTTCTCATTAACACCCCATCCTGCTCTCTTTGGTACCATTTACTGACTCTTTTTCCCATCAAGGAGTCCCCACCTCTACTGTAATATAATATGTAAACCATCATGCTTTCTTCTCTGCTCCCATAAAATCCTTTTCTATCAAATTTTATACTTTTATTAAAATCATCACAGATAAAGAACAAAGGAAGTAGAATAAAAAGAGGAGGAGGAAGATGGAGAAGAAGAAACAAAGAAGGAAAGGGAAAAATAATGAAGAAGATGAAGAAGAATAACAGCAACAACCACAACAAGAATAACAAGAACAAGGACAAGATGGCATATAAAAGAAAATGCATTTTGAACCTGGCTTATTTTGCTTAGTAACGATCTACATTTTTACCGGTTTTCTGACATATGTCCTGATACATATGAGTTGTATATATAATATATTTTATTGATCCATTTTTCAGCTAATCATGTGGAGGCTTGTTTCAATTCTTGGCTACTATAAATAAGACATTAATAAATATGGACTTCTAAGTATGTTTGTAGTATATTCTTTGGTGTACAATTTGGAGTTATATAGAGATGTCATATGGTAGTTCCATTTTTTAATTTAAAAAGCTACTAAAATTGATAATTTTTATCCATATATGACCTACAATAATGAAATTAAGAAGATTCAAAACAATCAACAATACAAAAGTCTTTTTAAAATATGTATGGGAGAAACTAACCACTTTTTGATTGGTCTTAAAACCCAGTCCACAAAATACATCACAAACAATGCCCAACAATGCTAAAGTGGCTAAGAACCTGAAGCTAGATAGGTCATTTGCTATCCTTGAAAATCCATTACTATTACTCTGCTACAGGAATGTAGACTCCTAATGTTGTACAGTTTTACTCATAGACCAGTTCTTTAAGATGGACCCACCTGTCTCTTACTGTCCTTAAAATGTCCACTCCCTGTCTCATCTCCAGTTCTATAGCAGGAAATCTGCTTAGGTCTCCCTTTCCTCTCTGACCCCATCCCCCTACAGATCAAAAAGACTTTTACTCCCAATATTTCTTCTTCCAACTCATCCATTATCTCAGACTCTAGATCAGCAGGTATTACCTGTGAATATACCAGGTGAACAGGACAGGAAAACAGGCAACACACAACCCTTACAGTCCTCACAAATTCCAAAAGGAAACAGAAACCAAGGAATAAAATATCTACCCAACAAAGAAATCAGTGCCTAGATCTATAATCACCCCAAATCCAGACCCAAAGATGCCAGAATGAAAACAGTAACAACCAGGACGATATGTCTCAACTAGAGCCCAACTATCCTACACAGCAAGCCCTAAATATTACAACACGGCTAAAGAACAGGAAAAGAAACCTTAAACCTTAAAGAAACTATATGAAGATGATAGAGGTTCTTTTTTTTTTTTTTGAATTTTTTTTAATTTATTTGTTTTTATCTCAATCACAGGTTAGGTACTTTGAATCCCAGGCGTAGCCCCCTCCCCCATTCCCTCCTACCCTCCCACTCCCTCCTTCATCTCCCTCTTCCCCGCCCCCTCCAAGTCCACCAACAGGGGAGGACCTCCTTCCCTTCCATCCAACCCCAGCTTATCCTGTCTTCTCAGGGCTGGCTGCAATGTCCTCCCCTGGGATCTAGCCAGTCTGTCACTCCCCGGCTTGTATGGGGGAGGGTCAAAGAGTCAGCCATCAAGATCATGACTGGAACAGTCCCTGTTTCCCTGAATAGGGTCTTCAGTCCTACACCGAGTTATCATGGGCCCCATCCGTGCGGGGGTTCCAGTCCACATCCACACATGGTCCTTGATTGTAGAAACGGTCTCATACAAGACCCCTGTGCCCTGCTCAGTTTGGTCTTTGTGGACCTCTTGTTCTTGATAGAGGTTCTTTAAAGGGAAATGGATAAATCCCTTAAGAACCTAAGAAAACATAGAAAAATGTTTTGTTCAAACTTCACCATGGATACCGGGAAGTACACATAGTTGATATTTTCTGCATAAAAGACAATTGGTTTTCTTCAATGGAGTGTTTTTGGGCATATCAATACACTCCAGGACAGTTGTCCCAACATAAAATGGAC
This sequence comes from Pachyuromys duprasi, assembly GCA_028658305.1. Taxonomy (NCBI): domain Eukaryota; kingdom Metazoa; phylum Chordata; class Mammalia; order Rodentia; family Muridae; genus Pachyuromys; species Pachyuromys duprasi. Next base: position 84,444,500 of record CM053743.1, on the reverse strand, counting down.
CCCATGGCTTTTTGCTCCATTCCCCCTGTTTGTTTTGATTTTCTTTTTTGTTTCATTTTACATCTTGTTGAGAGAGAAAGAGAAAGAGAGAGAGAATAAAATTTGGTGGGTAGAAGGTTGAGAAGATTCTGGAAAAATTGGGGAAGAGGAAGAATGTGATGGAAATATATGTACATATTTTGATATTTTGCAATTAAAAAATCAAAATTAAAGATTCTTCAAAGTTCAATTCAAGAGCATATCAAAAAGTTCATACACCATGACTAAGTTGACTTTGTCCCAGTGAGGCAAAGATGGTTTAACACACATAAACCAATTGATGCAACACAACACATAAATAGACTTAAGGACAAAAAAAAAAAAAAAAGAATAGATGCAAAGAAAAACTTGAGGATTTAAAAATTTCTGCATGATAAAAGCTCCAAAAAAACTAAGAGAAGAACATAACTCAAAGGTAATATTTCACTACATGACAAACAAAAACAAAAAACTTTCTTCTAAACTCGAGAATAGGACAAGGCTCTACCTCACTTCTCTTACTTAATATAGTAAAAGTTTTTGTTCCATATTAGGTGACTTTGTAAGGGTAAGTGAACAGGATACATTTTTACCTGTATAGTCATCAGTAATTTCTTCATTAATTGATGAATCATGATTAGAAACAGACACAAGGTTAAAATTCTGTGTTTTTTTATTTTTAACTGCTTAAATACACTTGCATAGTTATTTCATAGCGTATGTTATAACTATACATAAAGCCTTGATTAATATTTAATACCTAATATCTGATTCTCTTGAATTTTATGTCTTTCAAATACTGAAAAATAAACATAATTTTTAAAGGGTAAATGAATATATTTTTCAAGCTAATGCTTGCTTTTTAACAAGAATAACATGTAACCTACAACCTTTGTATTCTGAGTTATTAAGGAAGGCATTGTTTAGCCCTTAAGATATTGAATTATACAATGTAGACTTTATTGTACTAATTATAGTTTAAGATAAATGATTTTAATTTCAAAAAGATATGCTACCTTTTATTCTTTTTAATATCTAAGAGTTAATATTTTTCACTTAAAATTTAACTTTTTATTAGAAATAAATTTATTTTTCATATACAAAATATTTTATTGTTACTTTCCATTCTGCATCTCCTCTCAAATCCTCATTACCTTCCCATCCACCAACTACACACCTTCTTTCTCTCTCTGTATAGACAGGCAAAGAAAACAACAACAAACAAAACAATGTATTTTTATTAAAATGAAAAATCATAATAAACACATGCACACAGATATGTGCACAGTGTTCACACATGACCTATAAAATACAAAATAGAAATTTTAGTATGCAAGCCAAAAAATTTAAAACTAGCAAAACAAAATATCTACAAAAATAGCATTGAATTAGTTTTGTGTTGTTCATTACTACTAGGCATGAGATCTACCCTCAATTGTAACTTATATGCACAATGAGATTCCACTGAAGAAAACTATTTTTTTGCAAGTGGATGTCAATTGGGTTGATAATAATTTAAAACCAAAATGTGGTGAGAGATATTAATTGCATTACCAATGTGTACTTACCCTCATTTTTTTTCATTTTAAATATTTATCATGATATTAAGATTCAATGGGCAATTCATAGAAAATGTAAAGGTTATTTGTTATAATTCAATATATTTAGAATTATTAGATTCTGGATATGTTATCATTCAATAATATATTAAAGTGGACAACCAGTCTATGCTTATAGTATGTGATCTTCATTTTCTCAGGTCTACCTTCTGGACCACATCATTTGTTTTACAAATCTGAAGTACAACACTTTTTTTAAGCAATTTATTTATTTTTATATTAATCACAGGTTATGTACTTTGTATCCCAGCAGTAGCCCCCTCCCTCATTCCCTCCCACTCTCCCCATCCCTTGCTCATCTTCTCCCTGCCCCCCTCCAAGTCCACTGATAGGGGAGGACCTCCCCCCCTTCCATCTGACCTTAGCTTATCATGTCTCTTCAGGGCTGGCTGCAATGTCCTCTTCTGGGATCTAGCTAAGCTGCTTCTCCCTCGGGGGAGGGGAGGAATGGTAGACAAGCCAGCCATTGAGTTCATGACAGAAATAGTCCCTGTTCCCCTTACTAGGGTACTCAGTTGGATACTGAGCTACCATGGGCCTGATCTGAGCAGGGGTTCTAGTTTATATCCATACATGGTCCTTGGTTGGAGAAACAGTCTCATAGGAGCCCCTTGTGCCATGATCTATTTGGTCTTTATGGAGTTCTTGTCCCCGCCAAGTCTTACTAACTCCCCTTTTTTTTCATATGACCCCCTGCACTCTGCCGAAGGCTTGGTTGTGAGTCTTATTATCTGCTTTGATAATTAGATAATTAGATAATTGATAGTTAGAATCTTTCAGAGGCCCTCTGTGGTAGGCTCCACTCAAGTGACAACGCATGCTGGAGAGGTTGTGGAGAAAGGGAAATCCTTCTCCATTGCTGGTGGGAATGAAAACTTGTACAACCACTCTGGAAATCAATTTGGCACTTTCTTAGACAATTACGAATAGTGATTCTTCAAGACCCAGCTATAGCACTCTTAGGCATACATCCAAAAGATGCTCAAGTACACAACAAGGACTCAACCATGTTCGTAGTAGCTTTATTCGTAATAGTCAGAACCTGGAAACAATCCACATGTCCCTCAGTTGAGGAATGGATACAGAAATTGTGGTACTTTTACACAATGGAATAGTACTTATCAATTAAAAACGAGGAAATCATGAAATTCGCAGGCATATGGTGGGACCTGGAAACGGTCATCCTGAGTGAGGTATCCCTAAAGCAGAAAGAAACAGTTAGTATATACTCACTTATATAGACCTATAGGATAGGATGGACATGCTGAAATCTATACATCTAGGGAAGATAAGCAAGAAGGAGGACCCAGGGTGGGATGATCAATCATCGGTTAGATGGACAAATGGGATGGACATTGAATATAGGAGAAAACAAGTACAATACTTTTTTAATTCAACTGGAATGTCTGAAAATTTCAGCCTGTCAACTTACATCACTCTATTCCATCTTTGTTTGAAGTTCAAGATCTATGCCAATATTACCCCATCTATAGAGCTTCATGTAAGAATAAAGTGACTTTTAGAAATGACAGATAAAGAACAGAGTAATGCAGAACAAACACAGAGAAAATGTAGAGGATTATACAGAAAAGTAATTGTTCTGCCTGAGAAAAGTGAGATGTTTTTTTATTGACAAAAGAACTGGCCCCTCTTTTTCTTCTAAAATTCTCATATGATAACAGCCACCACAGAAACAACACTAAGGAATGGGCTTCCTGGTCAAAAAATCACTCAGTAAATGACAAACTCTGGACTCCTTTAGATCTTTGACCTTGCTGCCCTTGCTAATATTTTAGAATGTCTAGAAAGAATACACGTGGGCCATTCATGAACTCGCAATTTGGCTAGAAAATGTAGCTTGAGCTGAAAATAGAAACATTGTGCAAAGACAGAATATGACTACAAAGCTTAGCAGACAGCTTTCCATAGAGAAAATAAAAGGAAAAAAGGTTACAAGTCACACCCCATTTATGTATTTATAACAGCCGCCATTCTTTCTATCCATAAAGTGCAAAAATGTTCTGTCTAGATTAAGACAAAATTTATTTTTGCATTTGAAATTAAAGAAAATAACTAAGTGTTATGGCTTAATGAATAAGGAAATAAACAATATCAATACTCTGAAGGATGGATGCATCCCATAGGGTAATATTTTTTATTGGCAGTTTTCTACATGACTTCTGACTTTATAAGTTCATATTTACTCTAGTAGTAGATATTTAGTTGGATCAATCAAATCATTTGAGCACACATATCAATGTTCTATAACATTTTCAAATTCAGGAAAGGTGACTAAAATAATGGAAAAACAAAAAACATAAAACCCCTCTCCACTACTTCTGAAGTGATAGTTCCCATAGGTACTTGTATGTTTACCAGTCCATGTGCTTCATGTCAACATTCAAAGCAGCCATTCTCTGACCATTAATTACTTAACGTAACAGACATAACTATGGCAAAGCCAATTATCTTATTGTTTAATACCCATTTCTTTGTCTACTCATTAATTTATGTATTCAATAATATACCCTTATCATAACATTGACAATGTTAGAAAATGTGTTCGTAAAGATCAATAAGTTGCAACTTCAAAACTTAGGATTTACATTTAAAAGTGACAGATCAAACATGTATCAAAATAATTGCAAATGCCTTTAGTAATAAGGGTATTTAAAGGTACTAAGCAATGGAACAGGGATGAAAAACAAAATATAAATTTTATCAGGGCTGAAGAGTGTGCTCAGCCAATGAAGTGTTTGCTTTGCAGGCACAGTGCCTAAGTGTGATTTCTAGATCATAAGAAAGTCAGGGTCACTCTCTTAGAATCCAGGCAGTTTCCACAGCATTCCCCACGTTCCCATCTTCAGCTCTCTTTCCCCATATCCTCTTCCTCTGTAGTGCCTGCCCTCCTGCTGGCATCTCCCACCCAGCCCACCGCTCTGCCTATTTTCCCTTCCTAAGGATCTATATATCTCTACTTTGAGGATAGAACAATAACAACAACAAAAGTGTCAGTGAGCTGATCTCTAATGATATTCTGCTATACTCATAAATTGGTACCTAGCCCAATTGTTATCAGAAAGAAATTACACGGCAACTGAGAGAGCAAATGCAAAGAACCATAACTAAGAGGTGAAGCTTGGGGAACCTTGAAGAGGAGGAGGAAGAAAGGCCAAGGACACCAGAGGAAAAGTCCACAGAATCAACTATGCAGGGCTCATTGAGGTTCACAGAGACTGAAGGAACAATTGTGTACCCTATATGGGTCTGCCTTATATCCTTTACATATATGTTATAGTTGTGTATGTTGGTGTTCTTAGGGAATCCCTAACAGCGGTAGTGGGACCCTCTTCTTCCTAGTCTTCATTATTTTAATTTTTCATGTCATGTTCAGTTAATATCCTCAGCAGACTCTTATGTTTTTTTAAGGGAAATGGAAGAGGAGTGGATCTAGGACAGAGGGGCTGGGGGACAGGCCAGGGAGAGTGGAGGCAGGGGAAACTGTAGTGCAGATATATGTAAAGAATAAAAATAAAGCCAGGCATGATGGGTGCGCTTGCTATCTGAGCCCTGGAGAGTCAGACACAGACAGGCAATTGGAGCTGGCTGGCTAGTCAGCCTTGTGTAATGATTGGATTAGAGGCCAGTGAGATAGGACCTAGGAGACAAAATGTCTGACACCTGAGGAGTGAAATCTAAGGTTGACTCTTTGGCTTCCATGTACCTGTATACACACACACACACACACACACACACACACACACAGAGAGAGAGAGAGAGAGAGAGAGAGAGAGAGAGAGAGAGAGAGAGAGAGAGAGAGAGAGAGAGAATTTCTGACATATTTTCCTTATGTCAGGATTCACACAGAATCCATGTTTTGGAACAAACTATGCATTTTCTGCTTCTTGGCATCAGTTTCTATGTCATTTTTTTTCTTTTTCTCTTTTTCATTCATGCATGTTTAATTTTGAACAAAATACCTTGATTTTTCAGCTACAGACACATTCCCCTGGGAAAAGAAAAGCAGAGCAGCAGGAGCAGGACCTGGCTCTTCATATATTTACAGTCAGAAAAGAGAGGAGAGCGAATGCACAGAAAACTGCAGTGAGACTGAAACAAGGAGGAGCCCGTGGGCCGCTTCCTCCAAGAAAGCTCCCCCCCCCCCAAGGTTACACAGCCTTTGCAAAGACCGTCATTCTCTGGGGGATATTCTTCAAACACGTGGGCCTACAGGTCACATTTCACATTGAAATCACTGGATCTGATGATTTCAATAGTAATCCTACTAACAATTTCTGGATTTCTAAACCTCTCCCACTGTGACATTATTTCTTTGTGATTTTAGGTCTTTATTTTCTATTATGAATTCTTGAAGCAAAAGTTCAGAGAGAAAGATTCATTTCAGCTCACATTTTCGTGAGTTTCGGTCCAAACTTTGAAAAGCCCCGTTGCTTTTAAGCTGCAGTGAGATGGAGTATCTTGAATGGAAAAGTGGAAAGTGCTGGTTGTTTCTTGGTGGGCTAGAGGCACAGACACAAATGAGGGTAACGGCAACAAGTAAACATGTCAAAGGCTGTTTTATGCAACCTCTTTCTTCCAGTGAGGCTGGAACACCTCATCATCTACGCAGTCATTGGTTTATCAGTGGGTATTTCCTTTTTGTGAAGTAGGCTCCTTTGTGAGCCAATCAACTTTCAACATGGCAACCAAGACCTTAGCTTTTCAGGGAATATTTCAGATTTAATCAGTAAAACCTACTATCCTAAAAATTAGAATAGAAAATAGAAATTTTGGATGATAACAAAATCTAGTCTGTCATTTGTTTCACAGTTTTTCTAGGATCTTTGTAGAAGACTAAGAAAAAGCAAGTTTTATACTTTTCTTTATATATCTGGGATTATATCAAGCTCAAGTTTACGCAGGGGACAACAGAAATTAAAACTGAATTTTTTCTAAGTATGGTCATTTTATTTTCTAAAAAATGTATTAGCCTTCTTTCCAGCATCTTTAATGCAATATGTATACTATACACATATATATATATATATATGATTTTTATGTAATCATTTAATTTCAACTAAGGAGGAATGTCATGTATTTGATGTGATATAGTTAAATATGTTTTTATTCAAACATACGGGTGTAGCTTTACTAAGTAATAATTTTTAAATATGTATATATGTTCTGCACACACAGCAGAAAAATATAATAAATATTAAGATTACATAAAATTATTCTATAAGAAAACACTTTATATGATTTAAAAATAGTTCTAGACACATCACATACAAGTAACAAACAAATATAAACTTTAAGTGAAAGCAATCAAAAGCAGCTTTAACCTTTCAAGTAAATTAGTTATGAGGTGCAGATGAGAATTTGAGTAATCAGCAACTAAAATAGCATTCTCTATCAATTGAATAAATAGGTTATTTTAAAAATGATTTGATTGTTTCTAAATTTGAAGAAACATTCAGGAATAAGTATGGTGGGTAATTGTTCTACTGAGGAAATTGGGATTTTCTGTTGGGTTCTTGGTGTTCTTATTAATGAAAGAATTCTGGGAAGAAAGCATATGGAGAATTTTACTAGGGTTTGAGGGCAAGAACAGGAAAAGTCAGGGAAGCTATAAATCTAGGCAGCTGCCATGAGGGAGAAGTTGGAAATAAGAAAGAAAGAAAGAAAGAAAGAGAAAGAAAGAGAAAGAAAGAAAAGAAAAAAAGAAAGGAAGAAAGAAAAGCCAGCAAGTTAAGCAATGAAGGACAGCAAGGAACTACATGACAAGAGTGGAATGAGGCTGCAGAAAGATTTAAAAATTGGAGACTGCCTGGAAAAGCTTGCTTAGACCCTTGGAAACACCCCAAAACAAGAGATATAAAAAGGAAAAGGAAAAGTACGCTTTTTTCTGAGCTCCAAAAAGTGGGATGATTCATGGTGGAGACTCCATATATGGCTGAAGGGTATCTCTGGGAAACAGTGGAAACTCCCGGGAATCTATGAGGGTGACCCTAGCTAAGACTCCTTGTAATGGAGGACTTGGAACATGAAACAGTCACCTCTGATAACCAGGAAAGACTTCTAATGAAGGGATGGAGATACCAACATAACCACAAAACCTTCAACCTACATTTTTTCATGCCTATAAAAGGTGTAGGGATAAAGAACATACAGAAAGTGAGGTAACAGGTAACCAACGACTGCCCCAACTTGAATCTCATGCCATGGAAGAGAGCCTGTTCTGGTGGACACTATTAATAATATTCTGATATACTTGTAGACAAGGGGCTACCATAACTGTCACTCTGAGTTGCTTCACCAAGCAGCTGATGAAAACAGATGCAGAGACCCACAGACAAACAGGATTTGGAGCTCTGGGATTTTATGGAAGAGGGAAAGGAATACTTGAAAAGCCAGAGAGGTCAAGGACACCCCCCAAAAACCTACAGAATCAACTTACCTGGGCTCATAGGCTCAGAGAGCACTAACCATCAACCAGAGAGCATACATGGGATACTTCTAGTCTCCTTACATATATGTAACCGATGTATACCTTGGTCCACATGTGGGACCTCTAACAGCAGGAACAGGGGCTGTCTCTGACTCTATTGCCTGCCTTTGGATCCCTTTCCCCTAACTGCATGATTTCCCAAGGAGGTTTTATATCCATGGGAAGCATCCCCTTCTCTGTGGAGACAGGAAGGGAGTGTAGAGTCGAGGAAGAGGAGGGGCAAGGACTGAGAGGAGAGAATGGAGGGGAAGTTCCTATCAGGATGTAAAGTAAATAAATAAATTAATAAAAGATGAAAAAAAAGAGACAATAATATACATGCCGATATGGATGGGAACATTTTGTGAAGCCTCAGTCTTACAGGAAAAAAAAGACATGAAACTAAGGAATGCTGAGTGCTGGAGAAATAATCTCATCCTTGGAAGAGCATACTATTTTTTTTTAATCTAATGGCATGAATCATTCCTAAAATTATGTACAAATAAGTAACGTTATAAAGACTGATAAGGTTGTAGTTTTCCACACACACGCGTGCACTCATACACGCACATGAGAGGGGGAGAGAGAGAGAGAGGAAAGAAGACTTCGTTATCTCAAGAGAACAATCATTTTTACCATGTGAATCAGTTTTTCTGGGGCAAGGGAGTGTCTCTTGGCCAGATGATTGACAGGCCCATCTGAGTTAACTTTTTATTTTTATTTTAATTAAAGTATAATTGCATTCCTACTTTTATTTTTGTCCTGTCATTTTCTCTCATTAGCCCCTACCCTTTTCCCTCTCAAATTCATGACCTACACACATGCACACACACACACAGACGGAGAGACAGAGAGAAAGACAGAGAGGCGTATACACATGTATGTGTATGTTTGTGTAGGTGTATGTATGTATGCGTGTGTTTGTGTATATGTATGCACATATATGTGTACACACCCGCACCCACATATATATACATATCATATATCAAAGACTTCCACTTTTTGTAGCAAACAGAGGTTATTCTAGAAGTGGAAACTGATCAAAATGCAGTTAAGGGCCTGTGGGATGCCAACCTCAAATTGGACCACTACACCTAACACTCACTCAAAATTGTGAGAGCAGGGTATGGGGGACCAGAAAAACTGCAAGATCCCAAGACTTGGGGTGGTGCATATGTGTTCCTGTCTTCTGGACAGGAAAAGGCCCGGTGGCCTCTCAATTGCATGGCTGTCTGCACAGGACTTACACAAGAACACAGCACTGGACATGGCATAGTGGAGAGAGAAAAGTTTCACAAGGACTCACTTCTAGTTCACAGAAAACATGCAGTTTCAGTCAGTGCCTGCTGAAGGAGAGAGAATCAGTTTTATTTTCAGGGATGAGGCTCCAATCCTATGCGGTTAGTCATAAACAGGTGCATATAGAGGCATTAATTGAATGCAGTAAGAAGAGGTCATGAATTAAAGAGGGGGTATTTGAGGTGACACTTGAGAAGTTGGAGATGGAAAGGGGAGGGATAAATTTGATGCAAATGTATGGTACTTGTGGATGAAATACTCAAAATTTTTAAAAAGAAAGAAAAAAGTTGTTCAATATAAAAATTGAAAAATAAATCTGTAAAAATTAAAAGCCTGATTCAAAATATTATCAGAGCTCAAAATTCATAGATGATTATATGTATAACAAATGAATCAGAGACTTTTTGCAAATTCTCAGGGCCTAAGTTAACTAATATATAATCTGTTACAAAGGAAACAAAAGAGAAGTATTTTCTTATGATGAGAAAAGTTGGAAAAGTAAAAAGAAGTTTAAATTGTGACATTTTTCTCTTTAAGGTGACAGACACATAAGGGCATAGAGATGCCCTGGAATATGTTCCCTAAAATTCAGAAACATGGGAATAAACTGACAGTGATGGACATGACAATATTTAGCATTCCTTTGTGTTAACTATAGGTATAAGAAACATTTTCAAGTATATTTGAATCTAGCAGAGAAAGTAATAAATATGGTATTTGCTCTGATGTATAATTTATAACATTTCTTTCCACTCTTTTTTCTGACATTGTTCTACACACACACACACACACACACACACACACACACACAGAGAGAGAGAGAGAGAGAGAGAGAGAGAGAGATGCACACACTCACACACACACACATACCGTTTGTGTGTTCAAATAAGTAAGAGGAAGAGGAGAGGGAGACAGACAGATACACACAAAGAGCTGAGTTAGTCCTGGCAAAATATGCCATTAGGAAATAAGAATACAATAACTAAGAGAATGAATATCAAAATACTTTGGCTATCACCTTTGAATAAGTTGATCCCTGTGTATAATTAGTTTATTATCTATAAAAAGTAACTGTCCAGCTTCGTGGGTTATGAGTATCTCTGTGTTAAATACAGAATAGACCGATTAATTATACCTAACCAGAACTCTATATTTACAATGTCAGATATCAAGATTGCCTCACATTTAGTAGCAAACTAAAGGTGATAAAATTAAAGGTTTTGGGATAATTGGCTATCCTTATGAATGTGTTCTGTTGTAAATTTTAGATATTTAAAACTGTTTATGTGTTAAAGCAATTTTGTCAAAATTCATTATAATAAAGATAAACCTTAATTAACATTTCCTCCTAGGTTTATCTGACCAGAGTGAATGTTATTTACTGGGAATTGTTAATCTCTCAAAGATCAATGGCATGGGCCACAGTTGAATCATATCTACTCCAATTGATAAAAAGAATATCTTCTTTGTACAGATTTTTAAAACACACAGTCTCTTTGAATCTTTTAGCCATTGTGTGAAGCTATAAAGTAAAGCTTTATCTTTGAAATTTTAGATTTAGACAGGCAGTAACAGATACAGCTAGCAAATAACAACAACAAACCTTCAAAGCCACTTCCAGTTGACTACTAGTCTTTCCTGTACCCTGATGACTTGTCTCCTTCTGGAATCCTTTACATATGCTCAGTAGTGATGAGATGAATGTGGACAAAAACTAACATTGATTGCAGATATTAACAACTGATTATTATACATTTAAAATGCAAGACCTTTGGAGTTACACAGGATTTAAGCTATGCTCCTATATTGTAAAATGCATTTCATAATGTCTTTCCATGCTTTACACAAAATAAATTTCACAAAGTTACCACCTTACCAAAGTCTTCACATTGTGAGCTCAACTTCAGACACAAAATGGAAGCCACAATAATTCCTTTCCGCAGAGAATTCCTTTCCACAGAGATTCAACTTATACTCACAAACACTGCAATTCTTCCTTAAGCTTACTAGAAAAAGTCTCTTGCTTTTAATAAATTGCTAATAAGATACATTGTTGCCTGAATTCCACCGACTTCAAACTATTAAGAGTACATTTTTTTCTCACATATGCTTCTAAATCTTCTCATTATTGAAGTAAATAGATGTCTAAACAAATAATCATGGGTAAAAGCAAACTTGGGCTTTTTCTATAACTTATGTTTTTTCCAGTTTTGAATGTATTTGCCACATCTGTTTTGGAAAGAAGCCTAACTTTCCATCTTGCTCTCTTAGTTCCCAGATCACAGACTACCTATTCTAATGCTGCCCTGTCAGTGAATCACCAAACATTCTCTTTTTTTCAGTTTATTTACTTTACATGTCAAGGGTGCACCATTCCCTCCTTCCTCCTCCATTCTCCCTTTCCCCCCAACAAAGGGGGACCTCCTTGCCTTATATCAACCCTCCCCAGCATATCAAGTCATATCAGGACTGAGCATGCCCTCATCCCCTGAGGCCAGGCAAGGCAGCTCTGCCAGGGGAAGTTATCATGTAGTTTTCATATGTCTCTTGTCATTGGATACTTATTTGTTACAAAAAAATTCTACATTTTGCTTATTCAAATTTACTATTCTAGAAATATAGGATGGAATAACAAAATTTAAAATACATATTTCTGAGGATATGCTATATATGAGACTATTCTCTAAGTGATATGAATACACTGAAAAAAACCTAGACTAATTTCCTATTATCAGGAAGTTTCCATTTCAGTATGAGAAAGAAATAAACTATTTAAAACCTTCGTTTTAAATAGTTTAAATTGGAAGACACTTAAAAATTCTGGTAAGGCTTTTTTATTAAAATTTTATTAATTATTATTATTATTTATTAAAGTTTATTCACTTTGTATCACAGTTGTATCCTCCTCCCTTATCTCCTCCCAGTCCCACCCTCCCTCTTTTCCCATTATGTTCCTCCCCTAGTCCACTGATAGGGGAGGTCCTCCTCCTCTCTGACCCTGGACTATCAGGTCTCATCAGACTGATCCTCTTTCTCTGTGGTCTGCTTAGGCCACCTCACCAAAGGGAGGTGATCAAAGAGCCAGCCACTGAGTTCATGTCAGAGATAGCCCCTGCACCCCTTACTAGATAACCCACATGGAGCCTGAGCTGCGCATGGGCTACATCTGAGTAGGGGCCTATGTCTTCTCAGTGCACAGGCCTTGGTTAATTCATCGGTCTCTAAAGGTGCCCCTGAGTCCAGGTTTCTTAGTTCTGTTGGTCTCCTGTGGAGCTCCTGTCTCCTCCAGGTCTTTCTATCTCCCCCTTCTTCCATAAGATTCCCTGCACTCTGCCAAAAATTTGGCTATGAGTCTCCGCATCTGCTTTGATACCCTAATGGGTAGGGTCTTTCAGAAGCTTCCTATGAAAGGCACCTGTCCTCTTCTCTGTCTTTTCCTACTTCCTTCGTCTATCCTGTTTGCCCTTCAATGTACTTAGTCATTCACGACTAATCAAAATGACCTGGAGATCCCATTTTACACCCATCAGAAATGAGTAAGATCAAAATTGAAGGGATGACACATGCTAGAGAGATTGTAGAGAAGGGGAAATCTTCCTCCATTTCTGGTGGGAATATAAAATTTTACAACCACTGTGGATATCAATCTGGCACTTTCTCAGCAAATTAGGAATAGTGCTACCTCAAGATACAACTATACCACTCATGGGCATATATATTAACCATACAACAAGGACATTTGCTCAGCTATGTTCATACCAGCTTTATTCAAAATAGCCAGAATCTGAAAACAACCTACGTGTCCTCCAACTGAAGAATGGATACAAAAATTGTGGTCCAATGGAATACTACTCAGCAATTAAAAATAAGGAAATCATGAAATTTTCAGGCAAATGGATGGAACTAAGAAAGATCATCCTGAGCGAGGTAACCTAGAAAGATAAAGGCACACATGGTATATACTTACTGATAAGTGGATATTAGCCATATAATATAGGATATACATACCAAAATCTATAGTCTTAAAGAAGCCGAACAACAAAAAAACCCTAGGGAAGAGGCTTAGTCTTCATTCCAAAGGCTTTTCCCTTTTCTTTATCTTTATCTTTATCTTTTTTTGTTTGTTTTTAACGATCAGAAAGACAGCTCTTCTTCAAATTGTTGATTTCATTTGTAGTACCAAAATTTGCAGATGAAGTATATAAAAAAATGTACTAGACTAGATTTTTTTCTATAAACCTCATACTAAACTCCAGGATGTCTCCAAATGTGTATGATTTAATGTTAAGTATGATGATCATCTGATAAAAGCCACAGAAAATTCTGTAAACAATCCCAATTACATTCCACTTAAAACATTTTAAATCAAACTTTGCATATAAGATTTCAGAAATCTCAAACCCTAAAGTATGCAAAGAAAAAATGGGCTATGAATGGATGAGAGTCTAAAAAAGTGTCTAATTTCTAATTCCAGCTGCAATGAGAAGAATGCCAACTATGCTAGACTGTGGCTGTTTCTGAGTCCACAAACTGATTTTAGAAATGATTGAATTCACTTAAATGCCCAGTTATTTTGACAAAACCAACAACCCAAAGTAGCCAAATATAGTCAATACCTGGTTGTTTGCACTCAACCTACTACCTCCCTCCCTCCAGATTGGTTCTTATGTGTAGATAGTTTGTGTACCCAGAATTCAGGGTGGGCCACCAATATCATTTGGGAAAACAGCATTCTACCTAGACTGAGTGTTTCTGACCATTTACTATTGGCCACACATATGTCTAGAGTGTAACCCATGACTGGATACTTGAGACTCTCAGATTTCTCTCATTTTCTCTGTGAAAAATTGTTTCATTGGAAAATAGTCAAGCTAGCGGCCATGGAGATATAGATAAAGGCATGAAGGTCTTTATCAAAGAGAAAATAGTGGAGGCTGTTACGCACAAACCCAGAAGGTCCTGCTTACCTTTATGTGGCATAACAGACTAATTAAATAGAAGTGTTTACTCAGAAGTATGGACCACACACATACACAAAAATATTTGAAGTGAATCAACTTTGATTTTGAATTGCATTTGTTTTGGTAAAAATTTCTCAGTTTTAGTTTCTATCAAAGAAAAAAAAACAGTAACTTTCTCAATACAAACACTAACAAATAGGAGCACAGCAATTTCTATAGCTGTCTTCACCATTGTTATGAGATATTGAAAGACTTAATTGCTTGTATTTCTTGTATAAAGATGATTAGAAGAATGAGTCCATACAATTCAATGAGGAATATGATAAAAACCAATGTACAGCTGAAAAATATAGGTTTATATTCATGCTGGTCCATAGCCAAGGTTATTATATTGCCAGATAATAGTGTAAATTTTTATCAAGAATACTCTAACACTGCAGCTGATTTTCTATTCTTTACACTGAATCCAACTATCTTATTGCTCTGAAAGTCAAAACAAAATTTATGCTTGATTCTAACTACATATTTGTTCCTACTCCACCTACACTGGACAGGTAAATATGTGTATGTATATATATATATATGTATATATGTATATATATACATACATCGTGTGTTATGGTAACATTGTCAGACATTTAAGGTGTTCAGATCATCCAAGTATAAATCAGATAGTTATAACAGGGATGCAAAAATCATAGGAAAAATTTCTAATTCCATGGCCCATTCTTAGACATTTGCATAGGTTAGGATGAATGGAGCACCATGTTGATTATGTTTCAGGACACCTGAGTCAGCCAGATCACCTGCAAAATAGCAAGAAGAGTCTCTCATAATGCATACTTCATGTTTGGTTTTCAGGAGAACTCAGATGCAGAATACAGTAGCTCTGGATCACATTTATATTTAGTAAGACTGCAATGTACTCATTTGAAGTTGGGAGATGAGTATTTATTGAAGCAGCTGGCAAATCAGCAGGAAAATGCTGATTTTGAAAAAACTATTCTCCTTCTGTGGAATCAGACCTACTGTATTTAGCAACACTATTATAATTGAACACAAAAACTGCATTAAAGTACCATTAAGATGGAGACAGAAACCCAGAAAAATAAGAGAATTCTAAGTGAAAGGCTGTGACAGCATTCCTGAGCCAGCTTTTTTCAGTGTAAGTGTGGCAATGGTCTTTCAAGGATGATATGAAATGAGCCAAGTGGACAGTTTCCCCACCATTCATGGCCACAGTCAAATGCAGCCAGGATTCTTTTCCAGGCTGACCTAACATAGCTCATCTATATCTGTACTAGGGAGTATCATTTTCACCCTTTATGGAATTAAAACACCTGGAAATTATATGAAATACAAATCTCCACTTACCATGAGCAAAATCTAATCTTTCCTTGAAAATAACATTTGTGTGGGTGGGGATATGCTCTAACTTCACTAACAAGATGCACAGAATTGTACTACTACAGAGACATAAGTAAATCAGGTGATCATCTGATCTTTTCTGTTACTGTTGTTCTTCAAATCAGAACACTGTGAACTTAATTCACATAAATTGTCTAAAGGTACATAATCATTTCTCTGGAAAATCATATCTTGGGTCTTTGAATCCAGTGTCCTTCCCACCACACCACTTGCCCTCTCTTTACTCTGTTAGTAGCTCTTTTGACTGTGCATGAAATAAAGACTGACTTTGTCCCAACCCTAGGCTAATTTAAAGGCAACTAGGAGGGCAGAAGCAGCTATAAACAGTAGGGCATTTTGTGAAGCACTTAATGGTTGCTGTTTATCTCCTCCTGCATTTTATAATGACAGCAGTCAAGTGGGATTCATTCACCTCCCAAGCAGAGCCAGAGAGTCTTGTGTCAGGCCTCTGTGCAGCGTTTCCAGGACAACAGGCCACTATTGAAACTTCTGCTGCCATGGACAAGTCAGAAGAAGAAATGCCATGCAGAAAGGACACGTGTAGACGCATCTAAAGCCACATGAATTATATCAGTTCTGGCATTATCAAGCCAGAAGTCCATGTGACCATTTCTTGAGAAACATGCCAATAGGTTTTCTCACAAAGAAGTCAGAAAACCCCCAGAAATGAACCTGGGCTTCCTTCAGTCAAATAGTTTAAGATGAATTAAATGCTGGCTCCAACAGATTCAGACACAAATATTGTACAAAGTATGTGAACTTAGCTCTTAACCACTTTCTGCTGGTTTGTATTGTCTGAGGTGCGGTGACTTGGCAGTTGCCCTGTGGTTGTGACAATGCCTAGACACATGCACTTAGATCAGAAGGTACAGAAAAAAGGGCAATGGGTTCCAAGGGGTTCCAAGCTTGCCTACAGCTCTGTTCTTTGAAGAATATTTCTTCATTTCTTATGCCCCAATGCTTGATGTCTTTAAAGAGATTTAAATTCATTGGCTGTAAACCTTTTCATCACCCTTGCAAGATTAGTAGGTAAAACAGGAAAATCTGAGTTGAAAGCCTAGTAAATAGTTTTCTGGTTGAAATTTTAAACTTAAATATTTGAACATTAAAGTTCATACCTTCTTGGCAAAGCATGACCTTTTTTTCTCTCATAGAGAAAATTCTGAAAGCTTCAAAAGTTACTTTTTAAATCATCTTAATTTCAAATGAATTAGAAACAGATGATAAAATATCCCTGAAATTGTACATAGTTACGAATACTAAGAAGACAAAGATTAAAACTATCCTATACCTCCTCGAACCACACATATCCAAATTGTACTTTTAGGAAATTTGGAGGGGGGGGGAGTATAAGTGTGTATGGTGTCTTTTTATGTAAGAAAATATTTGAAGAGAAAATTATCATGAATGTTTGTTTTGAACATTATGACAATCTGAAATCTGATTTATTCTATTTCTAGAGGGATGTTCTGGTTTTCTTCTTTGTTCTAATTTACATTAGCATAGTTTTATTCTTTTAATCAGATATATTACCAAAAGTATTGTTAAATAATAATAGGAGTCATGGAACTGGTTTTATATGATGTTGGAGATAAATGTTTAAATATCTATTGTTTATATTTTATAACAAGTATGTTATAAAATAACATTGCCTCTGTGCACAGCTCTGTGCTATGGGAATGTCATATGCTCCCTCCCATGGTGGGTAAAAGAGGGATTGAATCCCCTAGAACTGGAGTTTCAGACTCCTGTGAGCCACTGGTTCTATGATGTGACTGGAAGTCAAATCTCTGGAAGAACATCCAGTGCTCTTAACAGCTAAGCCATCTCTATCCCTAAAGATGTAACACTTAGCCTGGTTTAATATGGATTTCTTTAAAAATGTTAGGCCACAGTTTATTAAGAAGTCTAAAACATCTGGAACCATTACTGTGGACTTTTAAGGTAGTCCTATATTTGTGATATTGAATATTTTCATATTTTGCGTTCGGGACCTGGTGATTTCTGCAGGTTTAGTGTGATCTACCTGTGCATATTTTAGTAAGGTTTCCTACTTTTATTTAAAAGCATTTATTTTGGCATTTAATTTTTATCCTGGAGTTTCTTTTATGAGTTATTTTGAAGCAAAATTTCTAGTATATTCTTATCTCTTAGTCTGCAATTTTTTCTTCTTTCAAGGAGTAATTAATAATTATTGAATATAGAAACATTTTATCATAGCTATATATTAAGATTTTCAGTACAAAAATTTCTAAAAGGTACAAAAATTATGTCCAAAATTCTTTAAAATTTTGAATACTTTTTCTCATTTCTTCACCTCCTATCACTCACAATCATCAAAAAAATTTACCATGACACTTTTATTTACTATATACTGATCTAACTAAACATATGCTAGCCAAAAGGAGCAATTTTCCTTAGTGAACTGTTTCTCTGTTTTAGACATGGCTCTATATTTCATTTAATTGAGAGTATAAAACTTTTAAAGACACTCAGGAATCTTTATTGATCCATATACCCAGCCTATTCTGCTCCCTTTGTATGTGAGAGGGTCATGAGCACAACCTTTCAATCTCTCCCTAGGTGAAGAGCTGAACTATACAAAACTAGAAGAACAAGGAAATAGTCCACAGATATCTATGTGTGGTCACTTACTTGTATTCAGTGATTTACTAAGTGACCTTGGTAATGGGGTGCAAAGAAGCATGATCCCTCAGTCTAATATAAATAAGCAAATTATGTGTAGAGATTGCTGAGCCAAACTCTCACTGTAGTTCTATGCATTTTCAATTTTCATTGACACATAGCAAGTGTTTTGGGTGAGTGCCAGATAGAGTTCTAAGGTGACTACACAGAAACTATAAGCAATGATGCTTCTATAAGAAACATCTGTGCTACTAAATGCATTGATATTTTTCCTTGGGAAATGGTGCCATAACAAGGACTCAGCATTGTGCTCTGTTGCTGGTAGGTCACACTTCATGAGCAACAGTAATTAGATCAGCTTTAACAAATAAACTTTCTAGCTTAGGGCTCATCTATCCTCATCTTTGTTATAATATCTGTTTTATTCCTCTAGTCTTTGTTATTATTGGCAATATACCCAATAATACTTTTATCTCAAGTGGCTGCTTCATTTGTCTGCGTAGTTGTAAATATGTCCTCAGGAACACAGTAGTGGCCATCGCAAATATGCATACAAAAGAATTCCCACATTTGCCTACATTTAACTCTTTCGCTTTGTGCAGTCTAATCACTTTCATTTTAAATGAACCCTAATTAATAGGGAAATGCCATCAGAAGTGTCTAGGGAGAAGATAAAGTTTGAAAGAGAGAGGTAGAGGTGTTTGTGTTAAAGACAAGACTTATTTTCTACTGAAATACAAGCCTTGTGCTTATAAAATAAGATTGGAGCAAATGGGGGATTGACACTCATTGCAGTTCTGAGGTCTTGGTCAGGCTGTGAGGATTTCTGAGCAAAGGGTGTTCAGTGGAGTGAAGCAGAAATGACCTAGATTGGGGTCCAGAATCATACTCAGGCACTGGGTAGGTGACTCACAGAGAACCTACCTATAAATTTCTTGATGACCTACCGCATTACATGTTTTCGTGAAGGAAAAGAAAGTAATTAATGATATATGTTCATTCCAGGACATCCATAAATATTGGCAACACATTAGAAGTGGAGTTGAGGCATATGATCTAACGTGTAACAAAATGAATCTTTTTTTTTTTTTAAGCACCCGTTGGTCTTGACTTCATTCAACTCACATAGGTGCACTGAACTAGATTCATGTCATTCTCTGGCAAGGCGATTTTGCTGGTAAGCCCTGTAAATTTTCTTACTCTGAAAAGTTCTTCTATTTCTCAAATTCATCTCCAAGTTAGGAAAATGAAATAAATGTCAGTTACAAAACATGTTTCTTTGTAAAAAAACAAAAACAAAAATCCCTCTAAAATGATGGTCTTCTTGGATTTCACAATTGTGTACCAATTTCATTGATTTTTGAGGGACTTTCTCTGTATGTCATGTATTCAGTTACTTCGTCTTCTATGTTAGCCTGAAAATTAAGAAAGAAATAAGTTGGGGGCAGGTGCATGAGAGGTGAAATAAGTACTGTGAATTTGGAGAAAGTACAATTAACTCAACCTAAGAATCTTTGTGTTTGGGAGGATACAAGGAAGGAGGCCCCAGCCAGGAGTATAAATTGAATAAATTATAGTAAATGATAATATATATATATACATATATGTATATATTAACATAACCAAAAAAGAGTCACCCCCTCCAACGTGTGTGATCATTTCAGACCAGTACTAGTTACCACATCAAATTCCCAGTAGAAAAAAACAGCAGGAGTTATCCAGCATGCCAAACTTTTCTTCATCAGGCAACTCAGGGGAATTTTTTCTTCTTTCATTTTCTGGGATCCTCATTTCAGCTCAGATCATTCAGGTTGTTAGTGGTAGAGAAGACAATAGAATTCCAGATCCTAAAATGGCCAGAACAACTACTAGTATTTCATTGTCATTCACAATCTCTTACTTTGATTGTTACTCAAAATTCCCATCCTACATAAGCAGAAGCAGTGAATGCCAACGAGCAAAAGGAATGTGTGACTGTAACTTGCATTTTAATTTTCAGTTTGTTTGTTGTCATTCTATTCCAGGGAGACTGCCCTGAGTGGGTTGTGTTTTCTCAAATAGCTCAAAATATGAATCTTTTCCTCCTCAACAATGAGATCAGATACCTTTGCAGTGACAATGTGATGTTTCTAAAGAAAATATTAGTATAAAGTATCCAGCTAATTTTTCTGATACTAGTATCATTCCACATACTTTCAATGTTTGGGGTATTTCTTCTTTTTTTCAAAAGTTTATTATGAAGAATTGCTAAATTGACTCCACTGAAAGATTGCAATAATGTACAACATTTTAACATGTTCAAATACATGTATTGTCTAAAATTATGTTCACATTATTTGTTCTAAAATTAAAACATAGTGCAATTCTTCTCATCAGGACAATCCTTTTAAAATTTACTTATACTTTTCTCAGAAAAATATTGTATTAGAAATATTTTTCTGAGAAAAGTATGGTCCTATTTCTGTTCTGAAAATATTGTCACAAATTAGAGGCCAAACGCAAAATAAGCGTGTAATTCCATAGTAGCAGAAGTGAATCTTACTGAGTTAAATTCAAAATGCAAGCAAAGCTGCTTCTTTCTGAATGGTCCAAGGTCTCTTTCATGATTTACAATTTAGTGACTAAATATGCATTGGTTCCTGATCACAAAAATTCCCGCCTTGCTTCTTTTTTGGCATATACTTTTTTGTAACTTTGCTGCTGGTGTATATATAAATCTTTGTAATAAAATTGAACAAATCCTCAGTAATCTAAGAGAATAACAGTTTAAAGAGTTTAACTATACATGCAGAGTCCCTATTACCTAAGATAATTACCTAAGAGAATTAAATTGTGAACATCTGAGATAGACACTATTTATGTCTAGGTATTCAGATGTGTGCTCACATGTAAATCATTTATCATCTTCTACATATTTATATTT
The DNA here is from genome assembly GCA_028658305.1 of Pachyuromys duprasi. Taxonomy (NCBI): domain Eukaryota; kingdom Metazoa; phylum Chordata; class Mammalia; order Rodentia; family Muridae; genus Pachyuromys; species Pachyuromys duprasi. The sequence goes on along the minus strand of CM053743.1, from coordinate 84,423,119 downwards.
TTTATTTTTATTAATGCCCCATTTCACATATTAGCTGTGTGAAGAGAAAGCTGATACTTGTAAGTATAGATAGAAGTAGCATTTCTCACTTGACAGAAGTTCACTGACTGGTTTAGATAAGGTCTCCACTCCCTACCTATTGAATCTGAGTAGTTACTTTTGCTTGATGAAGAAATGACAGTCATCCATGCATAGGGTACATTATTCAGAATGATATATTCTAGGTGTAAACACATTTAAGAAAATAAAAATATCTTACTCTTTATGGAAATTGGATTTTTAATTAAAATCAAATGCCACCAGCCATGATAGAAGAATGGATAAGCAAGAGGCAAAGAGGTTGTTATGATATTATGCAATCCCAGTAAACTGAGGCTTGCTTTCAGATACTGGATATTAGCTGTTCTGCCCAATTGTAGACATGTTCTTTTTTCCCCATTGAGTATTGTCTTCTTGACATTTTCTGTTATCGAATTGTTACCATTGCAGTGGTCTTAATATAAGAAAAAACTGAAATCTTTTAACAAATATAATTGAATTATAATGGTATTCTAATGGACTTCTCATAATATCTTTTTACTATTGTAATGCTGTGATGATAGCATTAGAAGGGGTTCTCCATAAACATATACTGAAATCATTTTGCCACCATCATGACAGTGAAATGAGTCCCCATAGAGTTTATTTGAAATTGTTTTGCTCTTATAATGGAATTATTAATGCAGCCTCCACAGACTTACAGGGAAATTGTTTGACCATTCTATTGTGGTCTTCATAGACTTACAATAAAATCACTTACCAGTGTAATGTGGTTTCCATTAGCTTGCATTAAAATCATTTTACTACCATAATGGTATTATAATAGGGTATCCATGAACTTGGGCTACCAAAGTTTGATCCTCTTGATAGCATCAAAACACCAATGTTACAGAGACAGTTAAAGTAATGCTGATGTTCTGTTGTGTTATAAGTAAAGACTATAAGTAATGTACGTCTACTTTTCACACTTAAGTATCATGTGGTATTTCCTTTAAAAGTATCATCCTGGCCACAGCATATTTAATAAATCAACAGCAGTCTGTTATTAAAGAGCAAGATGGAAGAACCCTTAATTCTGGGGACAGAAGATGCCAGTTCATGTACCTCTATATAAATTCTGTGTTGCAGTGAACTCAACTAAGGACTGTTGGGGTGGTGTGAATGCAGAGTCAAGGACACAGGTTCCAGGAGTCAGGTGAGAGGCAAAAAATGACTCATTTATTGCAGAAATGAGACAGACCTTTATAAACACCTCCCTGCATCCTGTTGGCACCCTGGCTTCTCATAATGGTCATGACTCTTCTTCATTGGCTTGTGCTCCCCAGACATTCTATCATTAATCTCTGGGCTCATTAATCTTTGGCAGGCATCAGGTTGACAGAAAGAAGAAGTCTTTTAAAAATTTTTTATTATTATTTTTATTTTTATTTATTTTTTTTAATTTATTTATTTTTATCTCAATCACAGGTTGGGTACTTTGAATCCCAGGCGTAGCCCCCTCCCCC
>CM053743.1:84395052-84421075 GCA_028658305.1 Pachyuromys duprasi | reverse complement strand
TTTGCTCAACCATGTTTGTGGCTGCTTTATTTGTAATAGCCAGAACCTGGAAACAACCCAGATGTCCCTCAGTTGAGGAATGGATACAGAAATTGTGGTACTTTTACACAATGGAATACTATTCGGCAATTAAAAAGGAGGAAATTATTATTATTTTTAATTACAATTTATTCGCTTTTATCCTAGCTGTGGCCCCCTTGCTCATCTCCTGCCAAACCCAGCTTCCCTCCCTTTTCTCACTCTATGCCCCTCCCTTAATCTACTGATATGGGAGGTCCTCCTCCCCTTCCATCTGTCCCTAGCCTATCAGTTCTTCTCAGGACCGGATGCATTGCCCTCCTCTGTGGCCTGGCCAGCCTGAAAACAGTGAGTAACCTAATGCAGAAACTGGGGAGTCTCCTTCCATTACATTCATCAGATTTTACATTTCTTTCCCCAAAGAATGATACAAAACTTGTCCTTTGAAATATTCAGAGAGTTAGAGGAATCCCAAGAGATAACTTGAGTTCTTGCTAATGGGCCTAGGGGAGCTCTAGAGATTAATTTTAATGCTAATAATAGAAGTGACCTCATTTATGCAGCAGGCTGATGAGACAGACCATTTTGATTATTATACAAAGATTACAAGACTAACATATACCAGCTAGATTTCAGCAGATAAAATAGAACCTAAGATGACCTCAGAATTATTTAATGAAGGCTGGGAATGTTGTCTTATGGTGAAACACATCCCTGTGTCCACAAGACCCTATGCTTAACCATAATGGCAACAACAACAACAACAACAAGAATTTGCTTAATAAAACTCACTAGTATTAGTTGCTAAGGAAGGCTTAAAGAGTAATGAATAAAATAGAAAAACAAATCACAGCGGTTAGAAGATGATAACAAGTGTCATCATGGAAGTTTTAAAGTGTGTCCAAAATATAACACAAAACTGGTGTTAGAAAAATTGATATTTTTACTCAAATTGAAAGCTTAGGCTATTCAGGAACTGCAAGAAGAGATTCCAGACCTGTGTAGTTCTCACCACGTTTCATACACAGCCGTGATCGTGGAAAACTAACAAGAGATAACTGAATGGGCTGGCAATGTCAGTAACAACATCTCCAACCCCAAACTCAGAAGTTGCTCTGAGTGTTGCCTTCTGTTTTATTCCTTGATCCATAAAATCTCCCCATCTCATGTTACCACTGTGACTCACAACAAAAATATGTTGAGTAAGATTCCATCACCTACCCATACTTCTCAATCCTGTTAGTCAGTTAATCTTTTCTTTAATCTGTTCATTTGCTCATCTCAAGTATCAGAAATCAAATTTGTGCTTTCTGAACAGAAGGAATTGAGATATTTTAAGGAATGTCTTTTATAGGCTTTGAATGTTTTTCTTAACAACTGTTTTTAACGAGGGCAACTTTACTGTCCATCTTCTTTTGCTTGTGTGGAAAATGGGTTGCTTACTGCTCTGGAACTTGCTAAAGAGGCTATGCTGGCTTGCCAGTGAGCCACCAGAGATTCTTCTGCATCTGCCTCCCCAGCTCTTGAATGGCAAACATGAGTCTCAGTGCCCAGCTAATTTTTGTGCCTACCTAATTTTGTGCTGAACGATCTTCCTTCCTCTATACATTTACTTTTGTCTTAGAGGTAATATATACATTTAGAGACAGACAAGTTATAAACCTCTGTCCACAGTGCCATTTATGGCCTGAGGGTAAACATGAAAATGCCTCACACTGTGCATGAAATATATCTCCATCACCATATTTATTAGTAAACCAGTTTTTCATGACTAAGAGTTTGTTGTATGAATATAGAACAATATATTTATCCAGAGTACTATAAATATTTTACCTGGCATAATTCAATTTAAAATTTACATATGAAAATGTTTTATTTCTCTTAAATTTACACATTAGAAGAAAATTCTGGATTTCAGAATGTTATATAATTTCATATTTTACTTCAGTAGATATTTGCAAATAACTTTGAACATCATATCATTCCAGGAGAGGTTTTCCAATGTTTTCAAACCCCCTCAAAGCTAATTATCCTATTTAGTTTACCATTCAAGACAGTGGATAGTGATATATATTCCTATGTCCATTTAGTGTGTATTTTTCTGACTTCATGAGAAATGTGGTTCAAGTATTTACAAGGAAACCAACATTTAATGCCCTAAATCTTGCTATTGGGAGATAAAATCTTTATTAGTTACAGATCCACCTAAAACCTACAGGGTGGGCATAGACAAGTCAGTGTTCTTATATGACACATGATTTCCTCATTTGCAAATTAACAGTTCTGCTGTGTCACAGAGGTGTCTCTGTTTCTGACAGGTTTGATTCCTTAAGATAGACTGAACTTCCCATTCAGGGAAGGTACACTGGAAAATTCCCATGTGAAAAAAACAAGATGAGCTTTTGTTCTGGGTAGGTTGTTCATTCAGACCTTTAATTTGTTTGCATTCATTGCTATTCTTGATCCTTTTCCTTAGCAGAACTTAGAAGGGTCTAATGATCTGAGCTACACTCATTACTGTATGATATTGTCCTCTTGGATTCTGCAAGTATCACTCAGCCCCTCTGGCATAGGGACTTTTCTCTGGAGCCACCAGATTTCTCCCATTCATGCGGACACAGCTCTCCTGTCAGAGACAAATCTCAAAAAGGGGTATGGCCTCACCAATGTAAATGGCTTCCCATCTGCTTCAGGGAAAGCACAGCACTCTTGAGTATCAGCACTCATTGGGTACTTACTGTAAGGAAAATCCTTTCTTCGTATATGCATTGAGTACAGATTGTATTCAAAGTAATGCTAAGGTCTTCCCTCTTTCCTGTGTTTCAATGACGGCTGCAAAATTTTTCATACTTTCTCTGTTTGTTTTTCCAAACCAAAATGATTGTGATTAAACACCTAAGCTATACCTTTTTGTGACAAGGTGTTTTACTTCTGCAAGTATAAGTGATTCCTTTGAAGATTTCACTTCTTATTACCCAACTAACTACCATGTATAAAATTAGACTCTTGTAAAATGTACATCAACTCTTCAAAGCCATCAAAATTGTAGTCATTATACTGAAGCGATTATTTACATTGGGATCATCATTTCAGTGAGTTTTAGAGAAAGGGGATCTGAATTCACAGACAGACCAAGCTCCTTAATTTTGGTGAAAGTATAAACTGATCAGCTTCTCAATCAGGTTGGAGGGGGAGCTATAATTAAAACAGCCCTTAATTTCCAATGGTGAAATTTTGTAGTTTCTTTATAAACAATTGAACCATATTTCTCAAGAAGTAACAGAAATGTGTACTAAATATCTTACTTGCTAATATGAACATGATTAGTAATACATCAAAGGTTTTACTTTCCATAAACTTATTTATCATGGTACATTGATTAATGAATTTAGTAGGCATTAACATCTAGGTCAGACATTGAGAACACAATAGCAAAACCAAATAGAGTCATCCTTCTCTGTCACTGTGAGTGCACAACTGTGTGCAATTATCAGGTATCAAACAGCGAAGGATCTGAACTAGGTGGCCTAACAAAGGATTCATGGATTTCAGGATACTTGAACCACAAGCAAAGAATTGCTTGCAAGAATCTCTCTCTACTTTCTTGAAAATTTTTTTGGTGTTGTTTCATTTGGTAGTAATAGAATAGCTATCAGTCTGGACAGGACAGAAGTAAACAGATATGTCTGCTGCTCGGTAGTACTTCTTTTACGTTATTCCCTCACTTTTATTGAAAAAAAACTTTTTTATATAATATATTCCAATTTTGGCTTCCCCTCCCCCAACACTTCTTGAATCCCCCCCACCTCTTAACTCACCCACCTCCACACACTTTCTTTTTATTCTCTCTTTAAAAAACCAACAAGCAGGCAAAACATCGCTGTTGTAGTTCTGGTTCAGGAAAGTATCTGCTGAATAGCTTAAAGCCTGGGCGACTAGTAAGGAATTAGCATCATTCTAACTACTTATAAACCTTCATGTTCATAAGTATCATCTTCCAAAGAAGTGCAAGTCATAGCTCTCACTTTTCTTAGAGGTTGTAACCAGTGTCTGTATGTTTGTATGTGTGTGTACATAAGAAAACTTAATTGGTCAAGAGTGCAGGACATGGGATGAGAAAAAACAAACAACAAACCAACAAAAACTCTCATCTTTAAATGTGCTTTGCCAAGTCAGCTTCCTGGTCTTTTCTTTCAGAATGTTTTGAGATCAGTAAGATTTACTTTAGAAAAACTGATCTGGAGTTTTAGCTCTCACATGATATATCCACATTCCATATCCAAATCCATATTCTTGTTTATTTCATGGTTCAGAACATGAATTGCTGCATTCATAGACAGGAATAATTTCTATATCTTATTTAAAAATTTTAAAGACATTGAACACATAAGAACTCCGTGATAACTGTTTTAATTGTGTAGTAACAGGGACTTTGCATTTAATAGAGAAGCTAGTATTACAATTGCATATCATTATCATGGACTTTGTAACTGCCAGGCAAGGAAGGAAGAGATCTCAAAAACATTTATACACTATAAAAGAACCGCTATCATCTCTATTGTTTGCCAATCATCATTTGGTCAAAACACTCTTATTTCTTGCCAGAAATCAAGTCATGCTTCAATGTAAATAAAATGTTTTGGCGGCTGTGTACCTCTGCTGAGAAATTCACTTAAAAATGTAGAGGTAGAGTTCCACAAAATCCCCTCAATCATGCTTCACTCCACCATCAAATATTTCCTTTCCCTATGGGTCAGTTATCCCATTTCCCTAATGAGGCATGGATAAACTAAGTGATATCACTCAGGCACAAATGACAATTAGATGGCAGAGCTGGAATTACAACCCATTAGATGGCTTTACTTCAAGGTCTGTACTCATGTTATTGAGCAAGGAGTGTGCTCCATTTCATCTCAAATTCCTTATTTACGGTTGATGTTTTGTTGTCTAGAATTTCACAGATTAGCACTCTGGCTCTAAAAACAGGTTTAAGTGATTGTAGTATTCTTGCTTCAGTGCACTTTTCTTTTTGTTCAATCAATTCATCAAGACCTTCTATTGTTAGAGGGAAAGGCAGCAACCATGACAGTTCCAAACAAGCAATTATTCACTGGAAGTACAAACCCTTAAGAGAATCCAAATAGACATACCAGAACTACCATGTTTTAATTAAGTACACTACCTAGGGCCTGAACATGGCATATCCCAATCAAGGTGCTACAGTCTGATTCTGTAAATTCTGTATTTTCCTATGTGAACTTTTATATTTCACAGGCATCTTGTCACTCTATATAAATTAGTACTAAATTCAGCTACATGTTGTAAAAAGTAAAAAATAAGGACAATTATTAAACCATGAAATGAAACGTGTTCATTCAAATAAAAGTCAAGTGTGTGTGTGTTAGCTGCTGTCACCAAATAAACAAAAGCATAATCTGCTTTTTATGCTGTCATTCTTAATGCATGGCTCTGATGTTCTTTGTCACCTTACTAATCAAATGGCTGGTAGAGTACCTGTTCCCATGTTTTCTTACAGGCAGAAATAAGCTGCAGGTTGGGAAGTTCAGAGAATGTGCATGAATGGCAGTGGTCATTTAATGGAGTTTGCCTGCTGCTCACATAGAACTTGCTGTTCATTTGGGTTAGATTTTATTGCTGTAACTATGCTTAGTTATTTGGAGGTTGCAGCAACTGTTTTGTTTTGTTTCCTTTATTTTCAATATTTCTGTTTATTCTTTAATTTTAATCTGGTCATTTACTCTCTGACACTATTGAAAAGTTTTTATATGGTCAGGGCTGTGGGGGAAAGTCAGCTGGATGGAGAATTTATCGAAGCTGACAGTGTAAATCATGTGTGGAGCAGAGCATCTGCCTGTCACCCCAGCACTTAGGAAGCAAGGGGATTGAGTGTTTGATACCTGACACACCTGAATATACAGATCCTATCTCAAATACACAAATAAGTATCAGACTTGTATTAAGCACTAAAAATTAGAGACACTTGAGGGTCATCTGTGAGTGATCTTTAAAAATTTACACACAAAAATTTTGTCACTATAAATCTATAATGTTACATAAAAAGAATAAGACAGCCTTTCAATATATCTCCACATCATTATTTAAGTGGGAAAGAATGCATTATTGCTATAACAAATATAGAAAAGTGGAAATATAACAAATGTGAAAAATGCAGAACACGTTTAATGATTCTTTTTGTTATTTTACTCACTTGCAGTCTTCAGAAAAATAAAGCTAATTGTTAAAGCATTTTTAATACTTTCTCTAGTATTATACAAATAAATATGTACACTAGTTGTCAGCAGTCAAAATGGATTTCGCCATAAATGCTGCTCCACTGCTTGATTTGTTAACCTACTTCAGATTCAAGTCCTTACAGGATCTAGTGCTTTTCAGTGGCTATTTAAAACCGTAGCTTATAGATATATCAACACATTCACAAAGAAGACAACTTATATGCAGTTGTCTTTATATGTAGTAAAATGGTTATAAAACAAGAAAATCGTGTGTGCAAGCGACTGCTAAAAACCAGCTGCAACATGATGTTGTGGAATGTAGAGACTGGGGGTTGAGCACCTTCAGTGGGTTCATGAGCTCAGGACACAGAGCACGCTCTGAGACCGCACTGCATGCAGGACAGTGCAGGCACTTTTCAGCATAGCTCCTTATACAACAAAATCCCTGAAGATGCCATTTATGCCATCTGGCTTTGTTGTTCCTCTTAATCAGCACTTCAGATATTTTATACTATTCATTTTTTCTCCTTTCAAAACATCTCCCCAATCAAAACACCATCTAATTTCTAAATTCTGGGGGAAAAGTTTTAAATATTTATTAAAACTTTGCCCTTAAACTTGTCTTTCTCTTTACTTGCCACATATCAGTAACTTTTCTTAACATCCTGCATTTCAGAATTATTCTTGTTATGTTTCTGATTTTCGTTCCTTTTCTTATCCTCTTTTGTCCTGAATTCTTTTTCTCTCTTCCCTGATCTTCCATCCTCCTTTCTTATGGTTTTTCAAAGAACTCTGCCTGATTCACGTAGATCTATTCTGTAAACCCTGTGAGTACCTGGATACAAAAACAGGACGGAGCTAAGTACATACATACATAAGTGTGTGTGTGTGTGTGTGTGTGTGTGTGTGTGTGTGTGTGTGTTACAGCTTACAGCTTCGCTTGGTTAAATCTGAATTGCCAGCATCAGGCTCTCAAGCTTGATGGTCAATCTAAGATAGAATGAATATTAACAGAACACATAAACAGCAGGTCTAGCGCTGCTACTAAGCAACAAAAGGGTAAATATTATAAATGTGTGGATGTGATAGAGAAAGGATTGAGTCCTATTTCATGGGGACAGGATGAGATTTGACCACAGTGCTTGTACTGGTACCAGATAAAGATTCTGGCTGTTTGGGAGAGAGGGGGTGATTTGCAACCTTCCTGCTTCTGGAGTATAGTGTGGTCTCCTCTGCCACCTTCTTCCACCATACTGTGACCACATCATCAGAGACCTCCATTACTCTAGTTTTAGATACACTGTACTTTAGATGATAAAATCATGGCTGTAGCAAACAGACTTTTTTCAAAGGGAAAAAAATTGTTGCTTTTTTATTATTTTTATTTTTTGCAGTTGTTGGGAATTGTACCTAGGGCCTTGCACATCAAGGCAAACACACTGACTATTGTATTGTTTCACTTTGATATATGATCTCACTAAATCCAGTAGATTTGCCTAGAACTAACTTCATAGCCAATGCTGGCCTTAAGTTTCTGGTCCTTCTGTCTCAGCCTCTCAAATAGCTAAGACTACAAGTTTATACCACCAGGCCTGTGTCAGTTCATATTTCAGGTAATGTTGATATTATACCAGATACCACTTTATAAGATGTTTCTTTTACATCAGCAAGAGTTAGTCATGTCTTTTTTTAGTATGGGTACTATAGATAAATCAAAAAGAGCCTATTTTCTAATATAATTCTCTCTCTCTCTCCTGTGAGTGTGTGTTTTCAAAGAGTAAATGTGAGGAGTGAAAGACAATATACTTGCACATACATGGGTGCACAATCACATATATACTCTCCCATATATAACTGTGCCTGATAGCATTAAATATTAATTCAGAGATGATTTAATGACATTATTTATTTTATGAGATGATTTTATTTCAGAGATGAAATAACAAAAAAAGTGAAATGAGAGAAGAGAACATCTCCCGTTATCACATGTAATCCTAAAAAACAGAGCTTGTTACCCTTAATAAACAGATAACAAAATCAAAGATCTGATAAGCTAATTATCAGTCACTTCCTCAAATTCATGAAACTTGTTTGAGAAAGAAAGGGCACTAAGACCCTGCCTACTTCACTCTGGTGTTGTGCTATATTCCTCTTTCCCAGTTCCCTGTAACTCAAATTATATTTGAAAAAATATGTTTGAATTTTTCTTCAAAGCAGAAATTGTAAAATGGAAAAATACAATTGGTAAATGCTGGTGATTAAGTTCCTGAATAGTTGAGCTGGGTTGCTTAATAAGGTTAAGGCTCATGCCAGAGAAACTTGAATTATTTCATCTTGAGAATAGTAGAAAAGACGCCAAATAAAAATGCACTATTGGAATCATCTGGCTTGTATTTTCAAGGATCAAAGAATCAGCTAATAGGGACACAATTCCTGAAGCCATGCTATTCAAGGCAAGGTCATCAGTTAATAAAGACATCTACTGCTTAATCATGGAGCAGGCCACTTGACTTTGCTTGTATCACTGATACAAGCCATTATTGGCTGAGAACCAGCAGAGTGCTCAGTACAGCATGAAATCAGAGAGGCTTGGAGACCTGTTAATTGCATCTTGTCTCCGCTGTAGGAGGTGTACTACTCCAAAATCGGTCCCTTCCAATTATTCCAGGTTGCAGCTGGCATGGTGAGCCCTGGGTTGTTTTTTTGCCCAATGAAAGAGTCTAATTTTATCACGGAATCACAGGACTGGTAGGACCTTGAGAGGTCAGTAGTGCTTTCAGCAAGGCTGCACTGAGTGAATATGTTTAATCCTATTCTAAATAGTCTCTAGAAGGGAGATTCCATGATTTCTCATGAAAGCCAATATCAGTGTAAAGCAACCTTTCCATAGCCAGGCTAGTATCTCTAGTGATTTGGTTTAAATTCATCTTCTATGAATTTCTTATAGTAGCTTATACTGCTTTAAAAAAAATTACCTCTTTCTTTAAAGTATTATATTATTGAAAATAAAACAATGTGAGTTTCCTTTAGAGGTATTAACAATTTTTAATTATCTACTATAATAGCTCATTGCTTATTTAGCTTGAAATGTCTAAATAACATATCAGTTCTCTGAAAGCATTAAGAATTCCAAAGAAATAAAAACAACAGATATATTTGCTTGGATCTTTCACCTTCACCATGGCTCCCCATGTGCTGGGTTCACTGGCCTAATGTAATGTCCCTGAGAGCACAGCTGATTTTCTAGAGCCCTTGCACATGTAAATTGAACTTTCAGAGGAGGGCTCCTCCTCCTGAGCAGGGCCTTTTGGGGTCAGCCTGACCTATCTTCAGAGTCTAAATTATCATCTCTACTTGCTAGTTAGAGAGTTTGGTGTTTTTCTCATTAGAATGGGACTGGTGCTTAGTACTTCACCTGACTGCTTTAAACATTGTAATCCGAATGCTTTCATCTAAAATGGGCACCTTTTAAGCATTCAAGGGATCCTTGTTGAAGATATGAATAAACATTTGAGATCAGTCCAGCAATGTAAAATATTTCTTGCCTTCTTTTTCCTTAGCGATCCCTTAGAGTGGCCTGCTGAGGGAATACCATTTGTCTTCCTTGTCTGCAAGAACTGTAATCTTACTATGAGGCTTTAAATGTGAGATCCAGCCTTACCTAGCTGAAATTTGAACTGTTTAAGTTATCTATGGCTTAGTTTTGTCATGTGTAAGATGATTACAATCAAACTAACTTTTCAGTTACTATAAATGGGTTATTTTAAGTTAAGGGGGATTTTATGTAACATGAAACTACTAAGTTTAACATCTTCTATGTACCACATGTTGATCTAATGATATGAACACAGTAGCAGCCAGTCAGTACAAGTCTCCAACCTCAGTGCAAGCATGTGCTTCATAATTGGTCTAAGTAGAATTCATTCCTTAATTTATTTTGTATGAAACTTCAGTCAAAACTCTGGTTGGTATGCAAATAAATGCTCTGTATTTCTCCAGTAAGTTCTTCATTCAATGTCTAGAAATACACCACATCATACTTTTTAGCTAATAAAATCATGGTAGGAGAACTTTGAAAGAAGTCTATCTATGAGAGCATGTAGCCAGCCTTACCTCCAAATGGGCTACATATACTTTGAGAACAAGTGCAATTCTTTTAGATATATCTCAAGAGATACATAAACAAGAGGAAATGTGTGATCGGAGAGAAGTAAGAACAATGATTAGTGATATTCATGCATAAAAATAAAAATATCACAAGGAAATTTATTAATGACATGACATAAAACCATGATGTCTAGAACAAAGGTTTAACTCCTGAACTTATCACAGAGGCTTATGAAAAGTAGCTTAAACTAATTGTGCTTGTTTAAGTGAGAATGGCTTCCATAGATTCATACATTTGATTCATACATTGAATAATTCATACATTTGAATACTTGGTCTCCAGTTCTATTTTGGAAGGAAAAGAAAATATTGTCTTGTTGGAGGTGTGCCACTGAGGATAAACTTTGAGATTTCAAGACTTTATAATTTGTAGTTCTCTCTCTCTCTCCTCTCTCTCATGGTTGTGGATTAAGATGTAGCCTCTCAGCTCCACCATTTGTGGACTCCAGACCTCTGAAACTATAAGCCAAATTAAATGCTTTATTTTATAAATTGTTTTCACAGTGGCATTTTATCACAGCAATTGACAACACAGAAGTTGCTACAAGAAACTGGGCCATTGCTGTGAAAAAGCTGTTGTTTCTTGCAGATCATGTTGTTTCTTGGAGGGATATGGAAGATTTTTGAACTTTTGGGAATTTGAAACAAGAAAGTGGTTGAGTATTTTAAATGGAGCTTATGGGGAATCCTAGTAAGAGCTTCAAAGACAATAATTCTGAGGACAATATGAATTATAAAGCCCAAGAGTTTTCAGAGGGGAGCGATATTAAAAACACCTATAGAGACTATTTTGTGATATTTTGGCCCCAAATATGGCTGCTTTCTGTTCTTGTACTAAGAATTTGCTTGAGCTGAATTAAAACAAATAAAGAAAAACAACAAAAAAAAGACAAAATTATATGTGTGTATTTAAGCATCTGATACATTGCCGGGTACTTTTGCTTACTCTCAGATATATGTACTAATAGTATCTTCATACAGAGCGAAGAAAATCAAAATAGAAAGTGCCTTGGTTGCATTTCTATTGCTGAAAAAAACAAACAACAAACAACAACAAGGACATGTCTAAGGCAATTTATAAAACTAGACATTTTAATTGGCTTAGGGTTTTATAGGGTTAGAATCCCTAATTGCGGAGTGAAGAAATAGTGGAGAGCTCACATGTTGATATACTCCCACAGGACAGATGGGGAATGGAGAGTGAGAGCATGAGCAAGCAAGCAAGACAGAAAGAGAGGAGAAAGACAAATAATTGCACAAGTCTTTTTAAACCTTAAAGTTTATCACCAGTGACAAACTTCCTTCAAGACTTCTTCCAAAAGGTCATACCTCCAAATCCTCCCCAAACAGTTCTACCAGTTGGATCATGAGTACTCAAATACACAAATTTATTGGAGTCATTCTTACTCAAACCTGTCCCCCATAGGCTTGCAACTATATCATTATGGAAAATGGATTCATTTTCCATAATCTATCACACCCCCAAACAATGTTTAAAATTATAAAGTCCAAAGTCTCTTCTGAAACTCAAGGAAATCTCCTACTTGTAATCCTTTTTAAAATAAAAATCAAATTACATACTTCCAACATACAATTTCAGAAAACATTCATTACCATTCCAAACAGGAGAAATGGGTTTATAACAAAGATATTCTGGAGCAAAACGAAACCAAAACCCAGGAGGACAAACTCTAAATTATATAGCTTTATGTCTTAGGTCAGAGGGCTTATCTTTTCTACCCTTAAAGTTTTGCAGCATACTTTTCTTTTTGGGTCTGGTTCCATTCTCTGTATTCAGCTTTTCTTGGTAGATATTTCCCAGTTCTGGTACTTCTAATATATTGGGATTTATAATGCAATCTAGACTTCACTTTTGCAGCTTCATACAATGGTCTCTCCAAGTCTACATTCAGGGGCACTTTTGCCACATGCCTGGCTTAACCATAAAGGAAGATATACAACCCCTTTTCTCAGGTATCCTTCATGACTCTAATGCCAGAACCATATAGATGGCATTGCCAACTGTTACTACCAACCCTGACACACTCAAATCACTTTCATAGCAGTTTGGTTTTTTAATTTAGAGAAGAAAATTCTTTAGGCCTCTTCAAAAGTTGAAAGCAGAGCTGGTGGGGTCTTGCCTAGAAGGAATCTCTTCTCTTTGTTCTGTTTAAGATTAGGTCTCTATTCAATCAGCTCATCTCGACTAGCAAAGCTATGAATTAGATTAAAAAATTAGATTCTAATTCCACCATGAACCAACTAACAGGACAGTTTGAAAAAAATTAGCTTCTATCAAGTCAAATCTTTTGACTTAAATCAAAAATAATATCTAATGTAACAGATTTCTTATGTAGATTATACAAGGTTTTTTATAGAACATAGTCTCGTGTAAAAACAGAAATCACTAATTTTAAAAAATAGCCATATTAGATATTTAAAATTATGTTATATCTGTAAATTATTATTTATCTTAAATTATTTATCTTATCAAATATTTCATGGAAGATATAAAAACTTTCATGTCCATTCTAGTATCCTACTATTTAGAGTAATATTTTTTTTTGTGCTGGGTATTAAACATAGTGTTTTACACCTGTGAGGCATATTACCTATAACTGAGCTTCAACTCCAATACTAGTTAAATTGAATTTTGAATAAACAGCTATTTTATAACCTTAATGTAAACTAATGCTTTTAGAAGATAAATAACTACAAATATGGTTATATCTTATGGACTAAGCAGTTATCATATGTTTTTATATTTGTGAACAAATATTTCTATGATTTGTTTTATTAGTCTACAGTATTTATTTGCATGTTCAATGAAGACTGTTTACTTACAGTAGTATGGCTCAAGCATAAGACTCGTGTTGGTCAAGTTCTCTGCCACTGAATTGCATCCCAGGACCTATTCTTCAGTTTCTAAGTTTGATACAATACATACCTGATATATTTACAGGATACAAGAATCCTAATAAAACCTGTGAGTCTACAAGCAAAATATTTCCATACTGGTAAAATTATATTCACATAGAAATATATAAAGCATAATTTCTTTGGGTAAGAATCTGTTTTCTCCTCTTTGTCTACTATCTTCCTATCATCAAATATTTATTACATGTTTCCATGCACTTAGCACTTGCCAGAGGCAAGCTTGAATCAGTTCCTACCCTTAAGGTGTTGACACACAAGGGATCTTCTCACTATTAGCATTTTTAAAGCATAAGTAATGCACATATGAATACAATTACTCTACTCGTGAATAAATTTAAAATGACCATCAACTTTACAGAGGAAATGGTTATTTTCACTGGTCTCTGTAAGATGAAATCTGTCAAAAGTTTGTAACAGACAAGAAGCTCATATTGTCTTTTAAAAAATGGCAAAAGCAAACCAAACCAAAATGAAAACAAATAAAGCAGCCACATGTTCTGATGTATGAAGGCTACATACTATGCAAAGAGTTGTTTTCTATGCAACTGATTGTTGTCAGGATCAGTACAACTAGCATTTTCTACCAAACGAGTAGCACTTCTATTCTACACATTCTAGTTTTGTTTTCTTACTTATTCTATTTTTGAGATTGTGAAGCAATTACATCAATCCTTCCTTCTCTTTATTAACTTCCAACTCTCCCATATATACCTCCTTTCACTTTCAAACTTATACCTCTTTTTTTAATTGCTGTTACATGCATGCATATATGTTCCTAGATACATAGATGCAACTTTCTCCATCTGTATAATCTTACTTGCATGTGTGTTTTCAGAGCTGACCTATGATTTTGGGTAACCAACTGGTGTGCTCTGCCCTGAGAAAGACTGTTATTCCAGCTCTTAAAGATTTAAGTTCCCTGTCTTCTTTACTAGCTCTATTGCTGTTGTCCTTGTTCAGCTCATGTTTAGGAACTCATGACTATGTGTAGTAATTAACAACCTCCTTTAATCTTTCCTTGTAAAGAGAGTAGGGAAATCAAGTGATTGTTTAATTCTTTTGTTTGTTTTAATGTTTAATTATTATCTATTACAATTTATTCACTTTATATCCCAGCTGTAGCTTGCTCCCTCATCTCCTCACCATCCCATATCCCCTTCCTTTTCTCCCTACCTCCCCTGTCCCTCCTCTAGTCCACTGAGAAGGGAGGTCCTCCTTCCCTACTATCTGATCCTAGCTTATCAGGTCTCATCAGGACTGTCTGGATCCTCTTTCTCTGTGGCCTCCTTAGGTCACCTCTCCTTAATTCTTACTAATCATTGCACAAATAGTTTGAGAAAATAAATTATAACATGACAAGTAATATAGCAGGAAAATTTACCATGCTCCAAAAATAAATGTAAAAATTCTAAGTAATGTGAAAGACTGTTATTATATTCTGCAATAAACATCAACCAACACCTAACAGTCTTGAGGAAGATGGTAGAGTTGCCTTTGCTCCATCCTCTGTATGTGAGTATCACACAATGCACTGAACTTCAGAGATGCTGAAATAAGTAATTTGTAGACAATAGAGAGTCAGGAGCTAGAAGTTACTCTTATAGTAGGACCTTGCTTATTTAAGTATGCATTACTACGACATTATGTGGAAGTAGATGTGGTATAGCATCCCCTCTCACAGTCAGGATTTGGTTGAAAAAGATTGAGGAGATTTCATTTAGCAAGGTCTCCTCACAGTATGCATAGTTTGGACATGCATCCTATCTGGGAAAGAGCAGAGGTAGGACATAGTTGTTTGTCATACCAGTAGATAATAAATATGTATGAATGTATGGTTTTAACATTTAAACACTACTACCCC
The DNA here is from genome assembly GCA_028658305.1 of Pachyuromys duprasi. NCBI lineage: Eukaryota > Metazoa > Chordata > Mammalia > Rodentia > Muridae > Pachyuromys > Pachyuromys duprasi. The sequence continues at coordinate 84,405,838 of CM053743.1, read as the reverse complement.
ATTGCACACCTCTCCCCCATTGCACACAACTCCCTCATTGCACACCACTCCCCCATATTCTCACAACTTCACCAGATGTACACTATTCAACCAAATGCATTAAACTCCCCCAAGTGTATACAAATTTCCCAGAGGCACACAACTGTACTTTATTTGGGTTCAGGAGATTTAAAGAAAATATCTTCTCCTTATACATCAGGTTCTTCATTTGTGAATTTTTAATCTCATCTTTAGCAAAGTTTGAATCTTGTAACTAGCCCTCTGCTTTTTTGCTTGCCATGTTCTTCACATACCCACAAGTTTCATGTCTTACTGCATTTTCTAACTGAAATGATAGATGACTCTCAAAATGCAAGTGATAATAATGAATAGTATTTTTCAGTAATTCTACCACAATTCTATTTAAGGACCATTGACTGTCATAAAAAGAGAAAGGTATGAGTACCTGAAATTTTAAAGAGAAAAATTAAATATATGAATATATTTAAAAGAATTAGAAAAATAATGAGAGTGCAGGGTAATTTCAATAATGGTTTTTTGACTATAATTCTTCAAATGGTTTCTATTGATTTTGTTTGTTACTTGTTTTTTGTTTGTTTTCTTGTGTCAGTTTGGTTTGGTTTTAACCAAGAACCAAGGCAAACAAAGGAAAGAAAATCAGAGCCATAACAAAATATATCATATCAAACTATCAAACATAGAAAAGTCAAAGAACTGTAGTTATTTATCTCGTTGGTGTTATAAACTACCGGATAAAACTATGTTTAGGAAGGAAGACTTGGCTTGGGCTCATAATTTGAGAGTAGAGTCCATGACAGCAGGACAATCATCATGCCAGGACTTTGAAGCAGTATCACATCTCATCTGCAATCAGGAAGCAAGAACAATGAATACTGGAACTCACATTATATCCTTTTTATTTTTCAGGACCCCAGCACATGGAATACTACAACAGCAATTGAGATTGGTTTTCTCATCTCAATTAACACAGTGTGAATAATCCCTGGCAGTTAGCCTGAAGATGAAAGTGATCTACTCAGTTCCTCATAGATATACTGAGGAGATTAGCTTCATTAGCTTACATTTTAAGTGGTTCTAGAATCTGCAAATTTGATAATATCAACTATTACAAGGGCGATTTTTTTGTGTGTTTTTATGTAGATAAAGAGAATAAACCAGACATGTTTGCATGCACCTTTAATCCCAGCATTTAAGGAAGCAGAAGCAAGCAGATCTCTGTGAATTTGAGGTCAGCATGGACTACAAAGCCAGTCCAGGACAACCAAGACTACATAGAGAAACTGTCTCAAAAGAGAGAGAGAGTGAAAGAGAGAGTGAGTGAACATAGTACATAAAGGCACACACACAAGCAAAAATACAAAACAAAACAAACAACAACAACAACAAAAAAAACAGCCTTAACAGAAGTGGAAAGATTAGGCTCTAAGACTACACAATATTTTAAACTATTATGTAACTGAAAAATAACAAATTATCATAATAAATATTGTACAATTTCTAGTGTAATTATTTCTCATGTTTCTTGTTTAACCAAAGCTAATAGTTGCTCTTCAGCTGAAGATTAAAAATAAATAACTTCATGGAATTTGTAGTATCTTAATTAATCTAATTTTATCCATAAAATATATGACTCAACTTGGCAAGGATCTGATGCAACTTTATTATCAATTTAAAATTTTAAAATCTAATTGACTAATTTTAATTAATATAAGAGTAAAAGAATAAAAAGAATTATTGCTTTCAAAAGCACCCTTTCTGCTTTTCCTACTCAAAAAAGACCCTGATTAAAATTTTTAGCTTTTGCAAGCAGTTATCCAAAAATATGATCAAGTGATAAATGGATGAGAAATTCATGACTTAAGCCCAGCTTTCTGCTGTGCTTTCTAAGTATTTTTTTCAACCAAATTTCAGTAATTATTTTTACAATACTGACTGATGTAATATCTGAGCAGTATATAAAAATCAAAACCTGAAGAAATTTCATATTATGTAGAGCCAGTGATTTGCAAAGTTCATGAATTTAAAATGTTATCACAAATTTAGTTTTTAGGAAGTGAACTCAAAGATGGAGATGAAGGATATGTATTAAGCTGGACTCTTAATAAAGAAAAGAAATACAGAGAAAGTTTGAAGTTCTTCTTAGGTTCAAAGTAAACCTTGGCTGAACCCAATGGGAGTCCTGGAGCTAAAATAGACCTTTTGTGTTCCTCAATGTTGGAACCCAAAATAACCACTGTTTTGTATTCACATCCCCATTACTCATGGGTGTGGTGTTGGAGAAGTTGGTTCTGTCTCACTGAGGCAGTTTTGGAAGGAACCCAAAGCTACAGATTAACTGCCAATAGCATCCTGTGTATCTGGATAAGTCCTTCCTTGACAGAAGAACTGGGCAAAACTGGACAGTCTGGCCCAAATGTTCCCTGTATTCCTTCTAATGTTCATTTAAACAAGTAGTGAAACTTCAAAACAAATCTGCAAGGAAAGTTCTATGCATATTCTTCCTTACCCCCCCCCTTATATGACTTATGATTATCTTTGATATCAAACCTATATAATTTCTTTCATAAAACTTTTACCAGACTTGTGATATTCCTACTTTCAAATAATGCTTTATATCTATTTTAATGTGTCAGTTTCCTTCACAGGATGTCTCATTTAGAACAATGACTGCCTTAATCATCTTTGTATCATAATTATCTCCCATAGAATCTTCATTATAGTAATTAAATATCTGCTTAAGTATTTATTTCCAATATTCTTTAGTTGAAATGGGATTATATCATTTACCCTCTTCCTTTCCTCAGCCTACCCTCTCCTATTTACCCTCTGTTGAACACTTTCCATGAACCCTCTCAAGTTGATAGAATCTTTTTCTTGATTATTATTGTTACATACAGATATGTATGTATTTATATGTGTAAACATATGTGTGTTACATATTACGTATTATGCATATAACATATATATGCTAATATATTACATTCATTAGCTAAGTCCATTTTGTTAATTGTTTTATATGTTTTCAGAGTTGAGCATTTTGCATTGGACAATAAATAAGTGTTCTCATCCCTGGGAGCAGCTGATTCATTCTCCCAACATTCTCCCTGCCTATAGTTCTTTGTCTAGAGGTGGGACTGAATGAAATTTCCCCCATTCATGTCACTCTCATGTTAGGAGCAACCAAAGTTGTCTAATTGGATTAATGCCCCATTCAACAGGAAGGAACTTGTGTGGTACTAGAACCTACCCAGATTCAAGGCTTGTGAAGTTATGCAATGAACCTTAGGAAAGATTCTACAAGTTGCTACACTAACATTCTAAATCTTATCTTTTACCACAGATAAATGTAGCTGCCAGCCGTCATCAAAGAAGCCTCTCATTACTCCACAGAAAAGAGCAACTGAACACAATGCAGAGAATAAATTACTCTAATACAGACAAGATTGATTTTGTCTTGTTTCATCCTCTAATTCCTGAAACTAAAGAGATTTGACAACTTTAGAGCAAAATGCATTTTTTCTTCATGACTAATTAGATAATAATGTTTACTGTTTTATTTTTATTGCTTCATTTTTAATTAACTTTTTCACTGCTGTGACTAAGTACATGATGGAGAAAATGTAGGAGAGAAATAATGATTTTTGGTTGATTGTTTTGGGAGGGTCAGCATATGGTCCCTTTGCCCTCTGAATCCATGGGAGCTCCTCAATATCAGATATAGCAGAAAATGTCCTTCTCTTTATAGAAGACAGAATGCATGTCACACAGCACAGGAAAAGACCTGTGCAAAATACCGTCCCATGAACAAACCTCTTGTGACCTGTTTTACCCAACAAGTCCCTATCTCCTATTTGTAATCCTTTCCGTAATGTGATCATGCATTGACTCTATGAAAGGATTAATCTACTGATTCTGTTAGAGTTCTAATGCTATAAGTGTTTCTAGACATGTCACTATAGATACAACCAGAGGTATGCTTTATTTTTTTGTTTTGTGTTTTCAAACTATCACTTGACAGTCAAGTTAACCATTTGAATACTATTGGCAATACGGATACAAATTCAATGCAATTGATTTAAACCATATTTATGATAAAATAAACTTGACTTCATTATTTCTTTTCAAAGTTTCCTTAAAATTTTTAGACCTTTTAAAATTGACTTCATTACTTGAATTTCATTCATGTATATAATGCAATTTGACCACAGTCACTCCTCAGCATCTCTTTTCTCCCAGCCAATATTATATACTTGCATTTTGCAACCCATTGAGATTGAAGGTCCATCATTCACTAAAACACTGGGGACCCAACCAGTAGCCACAGGAGGCTGATAATCTTCTCCAAGAAGCCACCAACAGTCAATAGTTGCCCCACATACAGAGAGGACTATGGGGCCCTCTTCTTTCCATGACTGGATGCTCCAAATCCCAGTCTTGTGGAAAAGTGTCAAGCTGCTGTGTGCTCATGATAGCAACTTTTACTTCATGCCCAGTAGAGAGCTTTTCACAGTCTCTCTATCTTCCAGTTCTTGCACTCTTCCCACTCTGTCTTCTGAGATGGGCTCTGACCCGCAGGGGAGGTAGTATTGATGTGGTTTTTTAAGGGTAATTACTCAAAAGTCACTTATTCTCAGAACCTTGTTTAACCATGAGTCTTGACATTAACTACCATTCACCTGGGGAAAAAAGAAAAAAGAAAAGAAACTTGGATTTCTAATCATCTTGTCTCAGCTTACAGAGTGGTAGGATGTGCTATCATTCCTGGCTAGTACATAATTTTAAAGAGTACAATAATACATGGTGAGCTAAAAGCTCTATTAGCTATGTCTTGAAGAAAGGCATCTTCTCATAATTATTTACAAAATCATATAGATACCCCCAAATTTTCCCTCCAAAACAAAGACTATAGGCCAAACTAGAGGTTATAATCCATGGAATCTGATGGTCTTTTGAAGATAAACTATGACATATCTTTCCTCTTTGTGGTCATATTGATTAAGTAAAGTGACTGTACTGATTAAAAAAGGAAGAGAAGCTCTGGAAATGCACAGAGATTTTAGGAAATCTTCCTGTGTAATTTTCTCTGAAATATGTCTGGCCAGAATTCCCTCATAATTGTAATCACTGTTTTAGTACTGAGACGTTTTCGTACATATGATGAACCCTTGGATTCTACCCACAATTCTTTCCACACTCAGAACATGTTATATGCAAATATGCATATGTGTTCATATGTGTGTACATGCAAATATACACAAGTTATCAAAATAATATAATCAGCATGATTTTATCTTCCACTCAATTTCAGAATTTCACACAAGACATAGGAATAAATATTAAAATTCCTCACCAGGGTCAATGAATGTTTTTTAAACATTAATTTTTGTCAATTTAAATTTGTTTATATCAATATTTTATTATTTATTTTCATTACACAAAGCAAAAGAACAACTTTAAATATGTATATCTTCTGTTACTAAAACAATGCAATCATTAATTAAGCTCTATTCACCTTGCTTTATGTATGTAGCTTCTTGATTCGAACAGCAGGTGAAACATACTTGGCTTTGCTTTCCTTTCTGTTCCCCAGACACACAGAAACCAGATTAATAATTGTCTTTAAGCTGATGGAAATAAGTCTGTCCCTAGATATAGTTACTATTCAAATTAAAACCAATTTGGCAATTGATCTTTCAATGGGGTGAGGGGAGACAGGAGAAAATTTAGGGCCTAGAAACAAATTTGCCCATCTTAAATGCTCACTTTCAAGTGTGTCCAGTTTATAGCCCAGGTTGTATCTGAAGAGATAGATCCTCCCCTCCCCCTTTCCCTTTCCTACTTTAGCACTGGTATTGTCTGAATCCCAGAGTGAGCAGCAATACATCATCTTCTTCAACATCTGCTAGAGCCCCCTCTCCTCCTAATCTGCCCAGATCCCCAAAGCCTTTCCCACCTGCTCTAGCGCCAAATGCTCATTATAGCACACAGCTACGCCCTTCACTGCCCTCCTTCCCTATCCTCAAGGTTAAGGCGTAACAATGACTATTATTAAGTCCGGCTTTAGGAATATGAAAGCAGACTGAGCAGAAAGAGGGGGAGGGGCAGAGGATGCACTGGGTAGAATGCCAGGAGAGCTGGCAGGAAAGAACTGCTAAATAGCTGTGGCCAATTTTCCAGTCGAAACATGAGTCACTGAACAAAGATGCCCTAGAAATAAATAGCTTCCCTGTTCATTGCTAGTCCAAGTGGTGACCACACCCTTCAGTGGTTTTGGGTCAAGGTACTTTTAGGTATGGCTTTGAACAGCTAGTGGTGAGAGGGAGATTAAAAGTGGCCAGTTTGGGAAGCCTGGCACGTGGAGAAGTTGTGTTCACTGCTTGGCCAACTGTAAAGTGAAAGCAATTGGAAGTTGTCCTGCCTGATTTTTCCCCCTGAAATCGCCAACCTGTTCCTTCTGCTCGCATCATCAGAGCAACTGCCACTGGAAAAATCTGAGGCAGGTTGGATTAGCCTTCAGAGGAAACAGGGAGATTTAGAATATCTCTGACACTATATTTTCATCCTAAATTTGCAGAATACGTTTAAAAACTGAAAGAAATGCAATCAAGAGTAAAAGGAGGGTAGACACTTCATTTTAGATACCCTGCTTGGGAAATTGTACACATATCTGTCTTTGTCAACTGAGTACAATTTCCTTTACATTTTACAGTGTTTTCGAAGTTAAATGTTGTCTCTTCATTAACATTTATAGCAATAATGCTGAAGGAATTCGTGACTGTGATTCTCTTGGAGAGAACTAGACAGCTCAAACAACACAATTTCCTTAGCTGACCCCTAAGCACTGTTTCCAGTGCTATTGAATTTCTCCCTGTGGTTTATCTCCTGGAGAAAGTAGAAAGCCACAGGTTTTCCAAAGGACACCTAATAACATTCTACTTGCTTTCATCACCAGGATTACAAAGAAAATGTGTCACTACAGTCACAGAGTTTTACAGTCTAAGCCAGTGACAGTCCACTAAATCCAGTCACTTCTCTCTGGAAGATGCTGAAGCTACTGAATGTGGCCTCATTAATGAAGTATAAACCACTGGAGTCAGCGAGAGCTGGAGATAATTGCTTGCTGTTAATGACAGCATACCTGTACTGTCACATTCTACCCAGAAGATTGCTTTATTTGCCTTTCCATTTGTTAAAATTCCATTTGTAAAAATTATATCTGATGTTGTAAAGGCATGTTTTCCTTATCAAATTTCAAGTAAACAAAAAAACAAAACAAACAAAACAGGCATTTACAGAGTCCTGATTCTCACTTGGATTGATTAGGTTGTTTTGGATAAAACATTAAAGTAACTGGAGTTTTAACTAGATGATGAACATTTGAGGAACATAATTCTAAATCTACCTATCTGAAGTGTCAGTGTCTGGTTTCTTTGAAGACTCAGTTGTGGCATATGATGTTTTGCTAGCTTGTGACAGTGAATGTGATGTTTTGCTGTGAGGCATCTTGCCCTAGAGGCATGACTTTGGCCAACTGAAAACATTGCTAGGTGGACTTTGAGTAGAGAAGATACATAGAAGCCCACAGACAGAGAGATAACACTTTTTGGATGAATATTGCTGTGCTGGTCTTCATTCTCAGAGAGAAATGTTCAAGAGAACTTCTTGAGGCAAAACACCTGAGTCTTGCTGCTTTCTCTGCCATGCCCCATTTTGCTGAATCATGCTGTTTATTGTTGCTTCTTAGTGTTGGCATTTGGACTCGACTGCTGGTATTTGGACAATGAAGAGTTGACTCACCCAAGGAACAACTTCTCACAGGTCTACAAACCCCTTTTCTGAATAACGTTTTTTTCCCCCCTCCTACCTCTGGTCGGTGGTAGGAAGGGAAGGTAGAAGCATTTAAGAACCCTAAATAAAGTAGGTTTGTTGAAAAATCTAAGTCTACATCTACCTGCCCTAGATATTTTATGTGTGACTATATATGTATAGGCTCTCTTTATGCTTCTTGCTTGCCTCATTTATGAGACTGAACAGTAAAAAATGGTATTACTATGAAACATTTCATACACACAGCTTTAAACAGATATAAGGATACTGGAAAACTGTGCTTTCATTGAGTTGAATCTTAGGACTCAAAGTGATGCCATGGTGTGATAACCCCACCTGCTCAGAACTTGCTTTCTGATTAGTCCACAATTGTATCCCTGGGTGAGTCCTATTTTGAGTCTGCTTTTTTGATTGGGTTTTATTTTCAACTTAAAAGGGAGAAGGATTGTAATCATTGTTTATCTTCCTAAGAAGGTTGATCTAAAAGTAAATGGCAATGTTTTCACAACTGTCTAATACATGATATTAGTTTCAACTAACTGTTCTTAATTTATTTTACATCATAACATTTATGAGCTATTTACTTTTTTAAATAATGAACTTAATTTGGTTTCTCTTTTCTTTTTTTAAATTTTTATTGCTACATTTCTAGTAGAGTTTTACGAAGAATAACCTTCTGCTTCATTTATCTTAGGTCATTTCATAATCCTGAATAAGGCTATAAAATGGGACTCTACAGCAATAGAGACACAAATTAGGGAGAAAATAACTAAGTCTTACTTGTTCCACCATAAAAAACAGCATGCCATAACATAGTGATAAAATAATATAAATACATATTCTGAAGCTTTTCGAGGCTGTGTGTCCAAAATCAAGCTTCACCTGTAGTGAGTTCTAAGACCTCTTCTGGCTTATACAGGGCTGCAGTCTCACAGAGGAAGAAAAACAGTTCTCTGAATCCTCTGGTTATGAGAGCACTGACCTTACTACAATGTAAGCTCTCTCCCATGATCTCCGAAGGCCTTTACCTTCAGAGGGCCTTTTATTCAAATACCATCAAACTGAGGCATGGTGCTTCAACATGTGAATTTTACAATTTCACTCCAAAACAAAAAATTGTAAGTTGTCTAGGATCAGATAGAAGGGTAGGAGGACTTCCTCTATCAGTGGACTAGGGGAGGGGCATAGAGAGGAAAGAGGGAGAAAAGGTGAGACAGGGAGGAGATGAGGGAGGAGGCTACAGCCAGGATACAAAGTGAATAAATTGTAATAAATAATAAAGATACACTCACATTCAAATTTAAACATTTTCATCACATTCTATTATAGTGACTTGTACCCCTTTCTGTCTCCTTTAACATTTAAGAGGTATCTTTGTGTCCAGACCAGATTTAATTTATACATCCCCCCTTTCCCCCCAGAATCATGTTAGTTTGGTTGTATGAGTATCTCTTCAAATAATGTAGAATTCCTATCAACAAATATATTTGAATACTGTATAATAAAAATACTTAAATTAATTCTCAGAAATGTTACATAGTGTTAGTACTAGGTTTTTCTTAGTTTGGTTACTTTATATTGTCATAATATCACCAAAGATAGAAAAAGAAGCCTTTCATGAATAGATTTATTTGTAGAATAGCATGCTTATGACAAAAAGTCCCCAAGTGTTCACATAAAATGGGAAACCATAATTTTGTACATATAACCATACATAAGCTTATTAAGAGAACTCTAGTTTGAAACAAGTAATAATCCTTTTGGCAAAAAAGAATTATGGATAATGTATTGGTCATGCTAAGTTTACAATGGTATTAAAAATTCTGAATATGAAAATTACATCCATGAAAACCATATCTATTAAAAACTGTATACTGATTAATGATCTTTTAAAAAAATATGTGAAATTCTATGTTATCTCCATGCATGGTCCTTGGTTGGAATATCAGTCTCAGAAAAGAGCCCTTTGCCCAGATTTTTTGGTTCTGTTGCTCTCCTTGTAGAGTTCCTGTCCCCTCCAGGTCTTTCTATCTCCCTCTTCTTTCAGAAGATTCCCTGCACTGTGCCCAAAGTTTGGCTATGAGTCTCAGCATCTCCTTTGACACTATGCTGGGTAGAGTCTTTGAGAGCCACTCTATGGTGGGCTGCTGTCCTGCTCCCTGTTTTCTCCCTCTTCTGATGTCCATGTCTTTTGTAGTCCATGGTAGCTCAGTCTCCACGTGGGTGTCCTGGTAAGGGAAACAGGGACTATCTCTGACATGAACTCAGTGGCTGGCTTTTTGATCACCTCCCATGAGGGAGGAGCAACCTTACCAGGTCACAGAGGAAGACAATGTAGCCAGTCCTGATGAGAGCTGGTAGGCTAGGGTCAGAGTGAAGGAGGACCTCCCCTATCAGTGGACTTGGGGAGGGGCATGGGAGTAGATAAGGGAGGGAGGATGACATTAGGAGTGAACAAGGGAGTTAGAATACAAAGTGAATAAACTGTTAGTAATAAAAAAGAAATATTTTTAAAGTAAAAAAGAGAAATAAATAAAGTTAATTTTTAAAGGGGTGCCAGTTAATATAAGCAGCTTTTTAGTAATTTGCATACTATACACAACACAATATCAAGGGTTGCCTCTATTGACATTATGAAAACAACATTTTTTTTAGGGCATATCCATGATCTATATTGTATTTATTGCATGTGTGATCTATATTATATATACTATGATTATTATAGTCATTAACAATTGGTTTTTTTTAAATTTATTTATTTTTATCTCAATCACAGGTTGGGTACTTTGAATCCCAGGCGTAGCCCCCTCCCCCATTCCCTCCCACCCTCCCACTCCCTCCCTCATCTCCTTCTTCCCCGCCCCCTCCAAGTCCACCAACAGGGGAGGACCTCCTTCCCTTCCATCCAACCCCAACTTATCATGTCTCCTCAGGGCTG
>CM053743.1:84372457-84394552 GCA_028658305.1 Pachyuromys duprasi | reverse complement strand
TTGATCCACTTGGACTTTAGCTTTGTGCACGGTGATAAATATGGATCTATTTTCATTTTTCTGCATACAGATATCCAGTTGGACCAGCACCATTTGTTGAAGATGCTGTCTTTTTTCCATTGAATGGTTTTGGCTTCTTTGTCAAAAATCAAGTTTCCATAGGTGTGTGGGTTCATTTCTGGGTCTTCTATTCGGTTCCCTTGATCCACTGTTCTGTTATTATGCCAATACCATGCAGGAAAACAACATTTTTACTGTCAGAAACTAAGTGTCTTAACAGAGATTATAGTCTTCCCATTGTTAATTTTACCAACCTAGGAAATTTTGAGTGCCAGAAAAGTGACGAATTAATGTAAAATATTTGAAGGATAAAAATACCTTCAGTTGGGCTGAAAAGATGACTCCACCATTAAAGGCTAGGCTACCAACCAAAAATATAAAAATTCATTGAGTCTTTGTAAGAATAGTTAGTTAACTGAAGGTTTTCGAAAGATACACCACCAGAAAAGCAGCAAGCACCAGAAACCTTGTAGTTAGAGGGTTTTTTTTTTGTTGTTGTTTGTTTGTTTTATTTTATTTTTATTCTTTTTTTAAAGAGCAGCTTGACTCTGAAGGTGGCTGTTCCTGGGTGATCCCATGAGAGGCCTTGGTTCTCTGCTGGAGGTTTCAGATGACTTAAAGACTGTTTCCACTTGTGTTTCCTTTCTGTTGACAGCTTCCTTCCAGTAAGGCTTTCTGTGCACTGCTGGAGCTCTTGCCTACACCACCCACAGCAATTGTTCCCTGATTTGAAATAAGTTCCATGATGTATGCTGAGTAGGTCTTTGACTCACCACCCAGCTATTTGAGAGTGTACTCTTGTTGCTTATCTCATCTTCTTAGCATTGACAAAAGGTAATTTGTTAAAAAAAAAAAAGAAAAAATGCATGGAAATAACATTGTTTTAGAAACTGAAATTACCAGGCATTCTTTCCTTTTTTAAAATTGCTATGTACAGATCAAGAAAAATGGTCTGAAGGAAAGTAGATGGTTGTCCAAACTGTTATACCAAGGTGTCTTTGGCATATAGGTCTCCTAACTTCATTGCTATGTGCAGATCAAGAAAAATAGTCTGAAGGAAAGTAGATGGTTGTCCAAACTGTTATACCAAGGTGTCTTTGGCATATAGGTCTCCTAACTTCATTTATCCACAAACTTTTCTAAAGACTGTCACCATTAAGCACACATAACACAAGTTCCACTGGAGGCTTCCCCTTTCTGAGGATGGGGGAGGGGTTCGGGGTGAAAGCAAGAGAAAGAGAGGAGGGAGAGGCAGCTGTGATTGGGATGTAAAGTTAATAAATAACTTAATAGAGGGATGAAACTATCAACAAAACACTTATTATTTCCTTGTTTTTCAAGAGTATAATCAAACTTTAAGACTGTACATCAAATTACAATGGTCTATACATTACACATCATTGGATTCTGACATCTTTGAGAAGAATCTGTGCATTTGTAAAACGTATGTAGGATTTCTAAGTGTTAAAGTATAAATTATGGAATGAAATAAAAATAAACTTGAATTTTCATTGAAAAAGAAAAGAATCACATTACTAATAAAATATTCTTTGTCTAAAAATTTTTTCTTATGTGTTATTTCCTTCAATGAGTTCATGTACAGTGAATGTTGACGCAAATTACCATTACCATACCCTTGAAAAGTCAGGGAGACAGATCAGAAAGAGTAAGATTTAAGTTGTCTTTATACATTTCTTCTAAGTTGCTTTGTGTAAACACCTCCACACCAAATACATAAATCATTAAATTTTTAGATTTTGATGTCACCTTAAAATTTCATATTATTGAATAAAAGAAAAAACTTAAATATCAAAATATATTGGAAATAAAATTTATTCAAATAAAATATTGACATTTTCTTATCAATAATATTTTAGCTGCTCAATTAGTGATTAATATTTAAGAAACTGGCGACTACTAAGGATAATTGTATCTAGTCATCATAAGGATGACCTGTTTGGGCTCTACATATCTATTTAGAAAAATGTAAGGCAGATGGGAAATAGAATTTATAGACTCAATATAGGTAGCACTGGAAATGTTGTGAAAACTTGTGTTTTAATACACTAGAAAATACATAAGCTGAAGTGGGATGTTCTAGAAGAGATATTCAATATAAAGTATACAGAGTATGGAAGGATGACAAATACCATTATGATAAGGCATGAGAACCTGAGATATAAATCAGTGTGAAAAGAAAGAACAAAATAAACTTTAATACAGGGTGTAAAAAATGTTCAAAGTGGATATTTGAAACTCTGTGGGGTGGAAGGCAAAGGAATGACAAAGGAGAACTCTCTGGGGCTTAGAATCAAATGTGAGAATGGATATTACAACATAGCCTTTGAAGACTATTGGATGAGCTTTATTAATTTTTTCTAAAGACCATGATACATATGAAAAATAAAGGAAACAGTTCACTGGTATTCACAAAGTTTTGCAAATCATCATTATCTTCATTTATCTAATTTGTAAAACTTGGCAGTCTTCACAGATGTTTTAGGTATTGTTTGTTTTTCTTTGTCAACGGGTGCACACACACACACACACACACACACACACACACACACACCTGCTGCCACTAAATCCAACATCACAATCACAGAGGCAGGAAAGTTGGTGGACTGTATATAATCAACTATGCCTTCACTACATTTTTACTTCACATATTTTCTATTCCTGTAAAAATATTGATAAAATGTTTTTGCTTTCTTTTATGCAAGTAGTATATCAATAGACAAATGAATTACAGTATTTCTTTGGTTTGAGAAACCCTGTTTTCATTTTTTTGTTTTTGTTTTAATCATAGTGGACTAAAAGAGACAGCATATTTTCCATACACTAACTGAACCTCATCTTATGGCTGTGCATATTAAGTGCGGACCAGTTGCTGTAACATTACTATCAAGTACTCTGTGAGTGGCCAGTATTAAGCCTTTTCTTGGTAAGACTCTCTAAGCTGAACAAGGCAAGATTTCCCTGTATGGCTTATTTTCAAACAACACAAAATATTCATCCATAAAAATATTTTTCTAAAGAAAAACAATTACCTAAATGCAGTGCAATTGTAAATTTCATTGTGCTTACGGATGAGATTTGTTAAACTGGAAAGAAGAGGGGCGCTTGGCACTTGTACATTACTGGAAATTCCCCAAACACAGACAACAAAAGCTCAGTCAGTTTAATCAAATTATCAGCTTTTCCTAAGTCTGTGTTTAGTCTGTGTTTGTCTAATGTCCGGGTGCATATTTTCTACTTAAGAAAATCAATAAATCTGCTGCTTTTTTAAAAGGCATATTTTAGACGCAGTGTACTGCGTGCTGCACTATCTGATCAGCAGTCTGTCTGCCTCTGCCGCACAGAAAGAAAGAACAGGAAATATGCCTGATGGGCTCGTGCAATGGTTTGGAAGCCTGTACTGGAAGAGGGAAAACGATGCACTAAAACGTGTTCCATTTGCTTTACAGAGAAGAGTGTAGTATGAACTGCACTTGAGATCCTTTCTTCTATTGAACAGTTACAGAGTCATGGACAAAACTAGTGAATTCTTAACGACAAAGTAGGGTTTGTAGGTAGAATATTTATCTTTGTAGTACTACTTCATTGACATAATTGATATTGTTCTGTCTATCTTATGGACTGACAGCATGTTCTCTTTATTGTTTGATATTGTTCTATAAATATTTGACCTGTCTATCCAGTAGATAATATTCACCTTTCCAATGGGAGAATAACTATTTTGGAACAATTACATTCTTTTCATGTCTAGGTTGCCTTTTAGTTCTTAGTTTCTGACTCAATAGCAATAGTATGAACACAAACATCCCAAATTAATTTAGGTAAATGTTAGCATATAGGCATCCCCAAGGTTGCTTAGCAACCTGTGATCTCATCACTTGTTGCCAGAAACCAGGGGTCAGGGATAAAAGAGCCTCCTGACCGTTGCTTCTCTCTTTCTCCTCTTCTTTCTTGCATTCTCTGCCTGTCCTTCTGTCTGTCTGTCTTCTTCCCTTTTTTGCTCTCCCACACTGTCTCTTTCGTGGGTCACTCAGACTACAACTCCTCTCTCTCCTGCTTGCCCTTTCTGCAATAAACTTCCTGTTAAACACCTGTTAAACAGCATGCAATATATTATAACAAAACTATTAGCTTTGTTAATAAGGATATTTGGCCTATACAGATTTCTAGACAAAGTAAATCAAAGTAGAAGATTATTTTAGGTCACACCAACTATTAAGAGCTTTTCCAGAAAGAATTTGATTCACTCTTCCCATGAACAGTGTTAGGATAAGCACACATCCTCATCCACAGAGCTAGATCAATTGGAACATGAGAAAAATAGATAAAGAAGACACTTTTGTAACAATACTCTCTTATTGAGACATAAATGCATACAAGAAATTAGATATTATTTTCATGTCATACTTATCTGTATATAAATGATGGATTGTTAGTCATAGATCATTGCTATCACTAATACTGTAACTAGAGCCTTTGACCTAAAAATTTATTCTCTAGAGAGTCTGAGAAAAGAGCTCGTAAAGTTACAAGTTTTCAGTTTCAAAGTCAAAAATTGGTTAAGTATGGCAGTTCACTGGATTTGGTCACCAGAGAAATGTTCTTTCTTCCTCCTCTTTGTTTTAGTAAATAAACTAGAATGAGAAAATAGGAAGAAAAGCAAATGTGCATCCTGTGGACCTGTCAGGTGTTAATCCAGAAATTTGCTAATCTGCTTATGTTTATGGGGAACAAAATGAGCATGTTCTGAAGGAAGGGACAGGTCACTTACAACAAGATCTTTTGATTCAAGAAAATTTGTTCGCTCACCTCCCTCAACATTATCCAGGTAACTGCTGGCTTGGTTTATCATAAAGATACAAAAGTTACCAGTACTAGGTAACATTTTTGTTGATTTCTAAAGAGTTGGAAGGTATACATTCCCTTTGAGAGTTCAGCTCTTCCTGACCCAGCTTGCTGTTTTTCCCAGTGTTTATGTAAAGAATTTCTAGTCAAGAGTGCAAAAAGGTGTTGCTTATGCACAGATTCCCGTTTAGTAGAACAGGCTAATAGGCTGACCAATCATTAACTACAACACAGCTGGGGAGAGGCTGTAATCCCCCAATTTCCTTCACAAATGCAGTAAATAAATATTCAAATGAAGCACTCTGCTAATTTGCATATGTGTTAAACAAAAGCCCAGCTGAAGATTTGCTTGTAAAGCTCTGTTCATATTTCTCCGTCTTTTACCTACATGCCTCTACCTGGAATATCCCTGCTACTCAAGGCCAGCATACCTCTCCAGACCTTCCTTTGGTCTTCAAGAATTATTTTAGAAAATTTTTTTACCTTTGTCGTTGAGTCCCCCTTTTGGAGTCATTTTATTCACTGCATTATTTGTATGTGTAATATGCAATAGAAGCACTGTGTTTTAGTGATTCATGGGAAGAACTCTAATTTCCAGACCATAGAGCAAGAAGTACTTAACTAAAATTCAAAGGCTTCACCATTGGTGCTACCCCATGGCTTTCAGAAACCATTCAGATCAGAGCAGCTCCAGAATGTCTTCCTTCTGTCCTCAGAGGCTTTTTGCAAGTGCCATAGCATAGGAAGCCCTTCGGTTAATTATTCTTTAGACTAAGCCTCCACACCATTACAAATTCCCCTCTCTACCTCATCTCTCCCTCTCCTGCTCTTGTGCAGTAATTGTAATTTCTAGACTTAGATTCTAGGGCACACCTGACCTTAGGCTCTGCTGGGTTGCTTATCCTGAAGCGGTGTGAGGTCCTCCCAAGGTGAAGAAATATAATTAGAAGAAAAAGAGATCATTCAGTGAGGAGCCTACAGTAGGACACAAGGGGTTACTTTCTAGGGGAAAAAATAGATTGCAAAAAATTTAACTAATTCTGGATAGAAAAAGAGAAAAGACAGCTCCACAGTTAAAGCAGCGTGTCAAAAAGTAGCAAGGTAAATTGACTTTCACTTGTTTTCAACACAGCTGTGGTTCTTAGTACATTCTTACTCTTCTCCAGTAGGGACAGAAAAATATAAAGTTAGTACCTAAGACCCAGAAGATCCTAGGAGAGTTTCATTTTCTTTTCGTCTTCTTCTTCTTCTTCATTTTCTCCTTCTTCATGTATGAAGTGGACTATCTATCTATCTATCTATCTATCTATCTATCTATCTATCTATGCCTATATCTATGCGTGTGCACGCATACTATGTGTAAATGTGTTTTCTTATTTTTGGAAAATACTGTAACTCCTCAGCCAAGTGGTACAGAGATTTGAACTATGATTCTTATAAAGTATAAGTTAGTTATAGAAACACTAAATCACAACTTGGATTATTTTTCAAATAAATAATAGCAGAATTATTTTGCCAAAATGTATTTAAAAGGATGAAATAAACCTTTGTTCATATCTTGTTAGTGACATTCTGCAAAGTGCTCATGTTCCTTCCCATTCAGTCATTCTTACAAAGTATACCCATTGGAAAAGAGCTGCTACCATATAAATAAAAATGTTTCACTTGAACAAAGCCATGTCAGCACAGTTTGCCACTTTCCTTTTACAAATACTTTTTTTTTTCCTTCAAGAAAATAAAAGTTTTGATATGAGGAATCTAATTCAAACTTATGTTCTCACTAATCAAACTGTGTGACATGTCATCTATCTATGAAAGGAGGCTTTGGAGAAATCAAACTGCATATTTGACAAAGCAAAATAATTATATTAGTTTTTTTTTAGATTTCATTTTCTATTTCTTGATCAATTTTTTATTGTTCTACTAATGTCAGGATTATTTGTGTGTGTGTCAAGGTATGCTGGATCATGCTACCAAATGACTTTACTTCACCACACAAAGACTTGACCACATAAAGGACCCAGGGCTACCCATTAACTTCAGATGCTATTTTTTTTCTTGGCTTGCTATTCCAGTTGAAATTTCTGTGAAATGTGGCTCCTTTTTTATATTCTGTTATCCTGAAAACTTCTGAGGCCATCCTTAGACAATTGTAGTGATGTTCAGTAACATGGTCCACAGCCACTAGACTGTAGTTTGTTGAAAATATAGTTCCTACATACTTTTAAAAGCATAATATTGCTCTCTTTCATTGATACAGCAGAATAAACTTCACTTTTCTAAAAACTCAAATGAGTTAGCAGCCTTTATCTTTTAAGTTCATACTGTTGATTTAAACAGAACTGTCTGTTCTTTATGATTACTTCAAAAATGTTTTCTTTATTGACAATAGTTCCAATTTACATGAAAGTGTGCTGTTGTGTGCTACTTGAACACTTTTCTAGCTAAGATCATGTTACAGGTTCCTCTGCTCATTTATGTAATCATAAATGGTAAAGTGACAAAACCTAGGAAAGACAGAAGGAGTGTCACACAAGGAGCTTTCACCAGCCATTCTGGCTGAGCAAACTTAGGTCTAGTCTGAGGTCATGGCTGTTCCAGAATATGAGTGGTTAAAGGATATTTTAGGATGCTTTCATTAGAAGGCACACAAGTACAGTTAAGAATCAGGCTTGGGGCACTACTATGTGATTATGGCAAGACGTGCTGACCACTGGGAAATTGCTGAGCCAACTGGCCAGGGAGTTAGTCTGACCTCCTTGGAGCCAAGTCTGCAGGGATCCACCACCCAGCACACCTACTCAGGATAATATAAAGCATTTAGTATTCAAGATATTCACATGAGCAGCAGATGTTTTTGTAAAACAAAGTACTGAACATTTCAATTGCTCTGTTTATGAATCATCTTACCATTCTATTTTTAAAGGTGCTGGTATCCAAAAAGTCCCTTAATTTACTTAAGAAATATAGCATCCTTCCTGCTTTTCATTGATGGGGTAGGTAGATGGGGATTATTGTAGAAGACATCAAACAGCAATGTACTTCAACAGGCAGTATGGTATTAGAACCTTGTTCAGGGAACTATTCTAAAACTTTAAATTTAAATTTTTTTAAATTAATGTTCTGAGACAAAAATCTCAGTTTCCATTTGTGGTGAAGAAAACACCCTTTTCCTTCTAGCATCTCACGGTTCATGCTTCCCTTGCTACTTATAAAACTCAAACTTGATGGTTATTTTTTCCTCTGTCTCTTTCAGAAAAAGAGTGAGAATGAGGGAGAATTGAGAAAGGTGTCATTTGACACCATGACAACTCAGGAGACAAAAGGGGAAATTTAGAATTTCGTTTTGGTTTCAGATGTGCAGAGAAGCTGGCAATTGGAGCACCAGCCCTCTGTTACCTGGCAAGCTCAAAACCCTGTAGAAATGAGCAAAGCTGAAAAAAGAAAGGTGGGAAAATGTTAATATGAAAGCTTGGAAGGAAAATACATAATAGGATATCCACTAATGCCATTTCATCATATTAAAGTGCCCCTCAGAGCCTTTCAATCTGAAAACACACTGTTACATACTGACACTCCCAGGCTCATACACTACTATTTTCTCCTCCCATGACTGAGACACATGAAACACCCCTCAGTGGGATTTTTACTGAGCTGTATTGTATGTCTCCCCAAAAATTATCAAAAAAACAGAAAGAAAAGTGATAATCCAGGCAAATTAATTTTGAAGCAAATTGTATTGAAACACTAACGGTGTCAGGGATTTCAGTTTGATTGAAGTACATCAAGCCCCAGGACTTGTGTACTTCAAAATTTACAGTCCAAGTTTGAGAACCTTAAGAAGCAAATGTGTATCACACATTGCCCAGGTTTTCCTAAGGTCAGAGAAGGACAGACTGTGATTATCGAAACTCTGTTAAACAGAGATCATAGCAAGAACAGTGAAATTTGAGTTTCTATTAAAAAAAAAAACATAAGACACATTTACATTAAAACTGGTCCTACTATTTTGCAGCCTATCCTCAGTCATGAATATAGGCCTTTGAGTGTGTGTGTTTGTGTTCGTGTGTGTGTTTGTGTGATTTTCTTTGCCACATATTTGTCTCTTTTTTATGTCTTCCCTAATTGTTTCTTTTCCTTTCCTCTTTTAAATACATTTTAAGGTCTTCTTCAGCAATTCCAGGCCATCTGTCCTCACCGTACTAAATAAGCATCCACGGACACATGGCTGCCTCCTCCAGACTGACACCGGCTCTGTGGTACAGCTAAGAGAGATGACCCAACAGCAGTGGTGAAGAACCCTAAAAATATTTAAATTAAAAAAATAGCAAGACTTACTTTTTCTAAATTGACACCTCTTTTTTTTCTGGAGTTTATTTCATGTTTTATCATTAGTATATCCCCTTACAGAATGCATTTGCATAATTGCCTGCCAGATAGATATAATCCTATTTTAAAGGTAACGGATACTTATTGCATAAAAAGAAATTACAAACAAAACTTTAATTTTCTTTTATATCAAGATTGCATAGCATCTTATGCGGTACCACTTGAAAACATATAAAAGGCAGGAAGGTGATAATATGCAGCAAACATTGCTGAAATTTCTATTTCTGTACCAGATACACAGGGTTCAAAAAGATATTTTTAGCAATTTAATAAGAATTTCATCCAATGAATAGACATGCTTTTTAAATAACTCACATAAATTCTAAGACAGTAAGGACAGCATTTTTCTTTTTAAGTCAACAAATTAAAATTTTATATAAAAGGCATTGGATGTGTTCCTTTTCCAGCTTTCTGCTCATTGATTTTTTTTTGTTTGCATAGCAAATTGACTCATTTTATTCCCTATGAATACTATCCTCTTATATGAATTTGTTGGTTTATTAAATCATTTTATCTAATGAGAGATATTTTAATTGGATGTAAATTATCACTTTATTTTCTACAGCAGATGCTGTGTGAATTATATGAACTTATGTGAATTTCTGAGCTACTCATAAGTATTCAGAAAACTGCTGAAACCTGTTAGCTGAATAGAAGATAAGATACTTCTATTCTCCTTATGAGCTGAAGGCTGCATATGTAAAAATTGTTAGGCATTTTCTCCCTGAGACATTATTTATAAGCAAATGTCTCTCTGTGTTCACAGCCATGCTGTGTGTGCTCTTACACCTGCATAGGCCAGTGCAACACCTTCTAGTGCTACGATACAGGAATACTGGACACTACCTGACATATATTACATCTTAAAATTAAAGAAAGCTCTGTAATTGTCCATAAGCCATTGTACATCACTTTTAGTGTGCTTTTTACTTTTATTAATTTGCTTCACAAAAAAACACTTCTTAAAAATGTCAATACTAAACAGTTTTATATAGAAGAAACTAAACAGAACTAAGTAGAACAACCATACATAGTTCTAGGAAAATAAGTTTTCACAATGTTTAAAAAAGAAAAGAACGATATAATTTATTGTCCTTGAATTATATTTATACCCACAACAAACAGGGCAGTTGATGCAACAAAATGGCGGAAGTTATAATCCTATCTATTTTAAATGCAAACTAGGATATTGGATATGACAAATCTTTCTGAAAATGTACATTAATTTGTATATTCTACTCAAACTGGCCTCACTAGGGTTCTTGTTTTCTGTGGCTTTTGGGTAGAGTTGTGTGGACAAGGTGAAGGGGAAGGAAGTGCACACAGACTGTCATTAAAGAGCACGTGCTCACCCATGTGTGTCTTGCATTGTTCAGTGATTTTTTTATAGACTGTTTCCCCCTTTCTAAAGAAGCACCCAGTGGCTGCTCAGTTGGTTTTCTTTTTGCTTTCATTGTGTCAACAAGAACTTTGCAACTAATCTTAAAAGAGAACTAAAGGATGGCAGAGTTCTTAGCTTAAAATCAAGAAAATGAGAATGCTGAAATTCAGAGTAAGAATTATAATCATGAATGGAAAAATCTTCAAATGATTTTACTTAAATTACCAGAAAAGACAAATCTTTCCCTGACAATAAGACTACAACTAAAGAGATGGCCGGAACATGATTTGATGTGAACAGAGAACTTCATACACACTACCGTTTTGGTTTTTGTTTGTTTACTAGTTTGTTTTTCATGGCTATGGTTTCATTTTGAGTGACAGAAATAAATTGCGACCCCAACTCTGACATTTTTTTTTTTCAAATCATAGGTAACTAACTGGGCAGGGATCATGCCCTCTTTACCTATAAAAAACAAATTCACATGGAAAAGAACTAAATGGGAAGAAAGGGAGGACAACCCAGCTGGGTCTAACTAAGGACCAAACAATGTCAGATTAGACAATTTCATAAGGGTTTTCTTAATGATGATTCTTTTGCTTGGTAATTCTTTTCAGTTAGCCGTGTAAGGCTCCTTATAGTTTTACAGGAATAAAGAATCTAATCTATACATGTACTTGTAAATTTTAAGCTAATCTATTTGGTGGGAAGTGACTGACCAATCACTTCTAAGTAAATTTTTGACAGTGGCTCCTACAGTAGTTGCAAAGCATCAGTGGATGATAGAATAATCATATACACTGATGCCGAACAGACCCAAAAGGCAAATTCTTAGTCCACATCTTACCTTGGTGACATTGCCCAATCCCTGAGTCCCAGTTTTCTCCTTTTCATGTATAGGATAATAATTGCTTCATTGCCCAATGATAAACATGAAATCATAGGCAAAATGTCAGAGGCCTGGTCCATGGTGAATATACAGAAAATATAAGGTCTCTCTTTCCAATCTTTACTTGGATTAACTAGAAACACATAACCAATTTAATCACCCGAAAAATGAATCCTGACACACTTTTGAAAGAATAAGAACTCATATGAGATATTTTTAGTACTGAAGTCAACAGTTTTCTTTATAAAACCTCTAAATAACAAAG
This sequence comes from Pachyuromys duprasi, assembly GCA_028658305.1. Taxonomy (NCBI): domain Eukaryota; kingdom Metazoa; phylum Chordata; class Mammalia; order Rodentia; family Muridae; genus Pachyuromys; species Pachyuromys duprasi. Next base: position 84,382,705 of record CM053743.1, on the reverse strand, counting down.
AAACTTTTCATATTTAAAAGACACTTGTGGGTAGCCCAGGCAGGGAGTTTTCTTCTGAAAATCCCCCCTATTCAGACATGGAACCATCAAAAGCCCTAAGGTGTCGTACTTACTGCTTCCCAAATGACTTCTTTTAAACCCTCTTCAGATTGGTGGAGAAGGAAAATATGAATGTGGAATGTGGTCTATTCAAATAAAATGATAATATTTTTACAATGAGAAAAATTGTAAGTGTGCAAGTTTAGGTAATAATTAAACTTTTGTTACTTATAAAAAAACATTGTATCTCCCCAGTATTTGACTGTGAGAAATAAATTTAAATGATTTTAAATTGAGCATGTGTTTACCATGGTACAAAATAAATAAAGAATAATAACTAAAAGTGAGTTCCAAATTGCAGCATAAAACTTAAAGATATTAATTTCCTTTGGTCAATCCTGCATAATTAATGTAAATTGTGTCCTTTAATTTCTTAGAGAAACCCTCTGTACTGGCCCACATGATGAGGACAGGAATGATTGGTAACCTTGCTGCAAAACTATGTTTTTACCTAAAAATTACATTCTTAAAACAAGAATTTAACTATTTTGGAAAGCTACACTATAACAAAATGTCACATGAAACGTTCCTATTTCTTCTCTGAATCTTTTTGGATTAAAAAAAAGTATTTACAACTGAAAAATGATATTAAAATTATATTTTGTGTCTGTCCGGATCATTCTGGTAAACACCACGTTTGTCTCCTAAAGAAGTCTGTAGGTGTGCAGTTTTATTGTCACTGATTCTGAAAAAGGTTTGAGCAGATGTAATCATGTCATTTGCAAGAAATTTAAAATAGATAAATGGCCATCTCTAAATGATTAGAGTCATGTTTAAGCATGTGACCTCACATGCAAGCATACGAGTGCATGTGCACACACACACACACACACACACACACACACACACACACACGCATACGCACTCAGGAAGCAAATGGGACCTGATACAAAAATGCATAGGGAAATAGGCCTACTGGGCTCACTTTATTTCTGCGCATGTTCCATTTACCAATGTTACAAGTGATCTAGGTATACTTTGGCACCTAATATCTATTCCTAATGGAACTTGTATTATTTATCAAAGATGTCTAGCACTAAAGTCTATCTAACTTGGCTCTTTACAGCAAAAGCAGTTTGGATTGTGGTAGCAACAGGAAAAAGTCCTTTACTAGGATCTGTTATAATAAAGTAGTAATGAGAACTTTCTCTTGTCACGTAGTAGGAGAATACAAGATAAGAAAATAGAGGGAAAGTAAAGTATGGAACAAAGATGGAGTGTAAGGGTGTCTGAAAGAGCAAAGCCAACAGAACATCTGGCTGGACGAGGACAAATAAACTCACAGGACTTGGGCTTATGAGACAGTAAGCTACTGCAGTGTTTTCTAAGCAGGCCAGGCAACAAACAAGTTAATACAAACTTGTCAAACTACAAATTTTGGTTTTTTCTTCAAGAAAACAATGTGACTAAATTTATAATCTTACTATTTACCACCAGCCTGTGCATAAAGAGCCTACCTTTTGAATTGAAAGAGATTTAAATGAATTTACAAGAATATGCAGTATAAATACCTAATGAAATTTGATCAGCTAAAATGATGAATGAATTTATGTCCTTTATTGGGAAATTGATGTCACTGTAAACCATTATCTTTAAACAACTGAATCATATGATATAATAAATTCTGATTTTTGAGTTCTAGAATTCTTATAGTCATAAAATCTCGGTTGTCCATACATAATATGACAGCAAAAAGGAGACAAGGAGAGGAGAAAGCTTGGGGGTAGGTGTGCCTGCATTTATGTGTGTGTGTTTTGGGGGATTAAAGGGAGAAACAGACCATGGATAAGTAATACTTGAGAGAAACTGAACAAAGGTAAGCTAACAACATACAGTGAATATAAAACAAAAAGGACCAAATAAAGCTAATGCATAAATATAAATGTAAAATGTAGTTGAAGTGTTAGAAGTAGTCCTCTCTCTTGTGAGAAGAATCTTTTGGTTTTGTACAAATCCCTTTGCCATTGTAAGACTGGATTATATTGAGAATTTTCTCAAGATTACAGTAGATGGTTATAACTAAGACAGTTTTCTTGCTATATTTCATATTCTCTGTAAAAATCTGGAACCTTTGCTACACAGCTGCATACTGCATGCTCATGAAGCTGCTTGCATCAAGAAATTTGTTATGGGATGCTTCGATAATTGCAAGTTACACCTGTCTTTCTATTTCATGAGGCCTTGAAGTGTGGTTAATATCATGAGGCACAGGGAAACACAATTTGTCAACATGACCAAAAAATTCGGTGAAGCCACCAGGAGGAAAGGAAGACCTGATGGGTTTTCTCTCTTTCCTTGTTTACAACTGTCTTTTCATCTTACTGATTTCCAGGATATCTATATTAACATAGTCCAAACTGACAAATATCTTACCCTTCAAGGCTCATTTCAGGCAACATCAAGCAAGCTAGTAGACAAATAAACAAGAGCAAAAATCTTGCAGAGTTCTATTTCTAGAGGTGTTCTTCCAAAGAACAGCCACTAAAAGAAGTTCAGTTTGTAAACACAGCAAGATATTGTTGTTGTTTTTTTTTTTACAGTGATGATCCTACAGTCCTAACATGTGAGCAATGATGTGCAAAAGCTTTCCAGTTTACTTTCTGTATTATTTCTGCCTCTGTTAGAAATCCTGGGCTTTTGCTTTATCCAAAACTCTCTCTCCTTGGATTGACATCGCCATTATTGCAGAGGGGTTTGTAAGGCAGCGAAAATACAGTACAGGTTTCAAAGTACTAACTGGGTGTGGAAGACAGTAGTCGCTTCCACTCAGGAGCACAGCCACTCACATGTGACAGATACCGTAACCGTCGTGGGTCTTACTACCTTGAGCCACCAGGCCCTGTTGGAACAAGTGCTTGGCACAAGTGCTTGGCATTAACTGTCAGATCCTTGAATATGTCACATTTCGCTTTGAATACTTGGGTTATTGTAGCAGCTGTTTGTAAAGGTTATAAACCCCACATTTGCAACCGAATGGGTAAGGATATTTTGGCCCAAATGTCTGCCCTCTGAACCAAGATAAAGAATGCAGCATGTAAGCTGAGGACACTTAAGCAGCAGATTTAAATAGCAACCAGGACCAGCTTCCAGCTGAGTAAGTCATCAGGTATTCTCAGTCTCTGACTCCATGTGTGTCAGCTTTCTTTGATCAGTTGGTTGAAGAACATTGGTGGGTTTTCAGTTAAAAAAAAAAGACTAACAGGTATTTGACAAGATTTGGGCTGAGCAATAATCCACTAAGAATCAAACATATCCTCATTGACTGTTCAAGTTGCCAGCATTTAAGCGCAATCTTTTCCTTCAGGGACACGACAGCTTTAGAATTCCTCATCCTTTGATCGTCTTCATTCTGAAAATACTCCATGCTATTTTATGTAGTGGTAATGAGCTAGATATTTCTAGTGCTCGCCTGGGTAAGCAGTCATGAGGCTGTTGTGATAAATAAATAGTAAGAGTACATTGCTCTGGTAATAGCAGCTCTCACGAAGGATGCGAATGTGCCTTGCAAGGGGAAAAAAGCAATACAGAATCCTTAGAAATGCTTTTATTAGCAGAAATGTAATACAACAGTTTTAAAGGGAACAGTTAGGCAGTATGTGGAATCTCTGACATTGTGTTTCTAGCATGATTTGTAATTTGGGACATCTGGCCTCTCAAGCCAAGCAACTGGAAAACTAAGGAAATTTCTAGTAAGAAAACAAAAATCTGTCTTTAGGATTTCTAGACTTTATCAACTCACATCATCACCAGAAAATTCTATTGTTCACTGTTGAAAAACCTAGATATTTATCTAACTGAAATTTTACTGAAAGCTGAAGTGCCCGGATCGCGAGTCCCCAAATGACCGACAGGCTTTGAGTCCCATGTAAAACACAGGAGCTGTACTGGGTGGCTTGAGCTGGGTGGCTGCCCTTTATAAGAACAAAGGGGCAAGTGACCCCCAACTCCAGGGGAACAGGGTTTTTAAGGGGACAGAAAAAGCAAGCAGGAAAGTGCAAGGCTTGGCATTACAGGATTGGGTGAAAGGGTCTCTAGGGGAGCTGACCTTTAAAATGATTGGTTTGTTTTTATGTGCCCAAAATGCAAATGGTCAGGTCTGGTTACCTGGGGGACACCTGAACCCCCCCAACCCCCTTACTGAGTTAACACATTTCATGGGCTTTCTTAAGGGCTACATGACCCTAGTCACACCCTAAGGTTAATCTGGGTAGGGACTGCTGCTGGACCCCTGCTCCAAAAGGACTGTGATCTGGTAATTTTGCCCAAGTCACAGGAATTAACTCCAAATTTTTGAACCTCTCAAAGCAAGATTCTCGTAGTCATTCTAATTATTTTGATTATTCTTTGCAGGATACTTAGTTGTATTGCAACCACTACCTCCAAAGTTAAACAGTTCCCATCAGAGTGATTTAAATATGTTGACTAATTGCTGTTTTGTGTACAATGATTATAGCATACAATAAAATATTTCACTTTCATTTCTCAAAGTTTTTCCTCTTAGGAAAGTCAATATTTTAAACATTTGGGTCATAATTAAAATTAAAATTAAATTTGTAACTGTCAGGTTAAGGTGATTTTTGTTTATGCTGGGTGACAAGACCAAGTCAGATTTCAAACTGGGTAATGGAAGCTGGACTGTATATATCTATAGGTATGCTTTCATTTTTAAGATGCATGCAAGTCTACTGCTATTCTTTTTTTCTTTTTATTAATACTTTTTTATACAATTTATTCACTTTGTATCCTTGCTGTGGCCCTATCCCTCATCATTTCCCAATCCTACCCTCCCTCCCTGTTCTTCCTATGCCCCTCCCCTAGTCCATTAATAGGGAGGTCCTCCTCTCCTTCTGTCTGACTCTGCCTATGAGGTATCACCAAGATCAAGGACCATGCATGGAGAGGACCTAAAACTCCTGCTCCACTGTAGCCCATAGACACAGTCTCCAAGTGTGTCCCCTAGTAAGTGGAACAGGGACCGTCTCTGGCATGAACTCAGAAACAGGCTCTCTGATCACCTCCCCATGGAGGGTGCAGCCTCGCCAGGTCACAGAGAAAGACAATGCAACCAGTCCTAATGTTTTTTTTTTCTATTGTGATGTTTTAGGGAAATTTAAGTTTGTTCCAGTCTCAAAATACAGATATATATATATATATATATATTCATTGCATTTCTCACGCTGTAGAGAAGAATCTTAAAATGAAGCTGGCAGAGCTGAGTTCCCCTCTTTCTGTGTGTGATAGTTGTGGGGTCACATTATTCATGTATTTGAGGAAATAAACATGGTCCTTTCTTGAGTCATACATTCTGAATTTACTCATGCAGTCAAAATTGAGGCAGGAACCTAGAAATAGCTCTTGGGATCATTTGAGTTTGACATGAAAATTTTTCTTTGTGGGGCTTACCCTGTTTAAGTGGAAAGAAAAGTACTTTTTATCCTATTGTCTCTGGCATGTCATCATAGTATTCTGGTACAGAATACTGTATTCATATTCTGGTATATTTTTCTAGGTTTTACTCTTAATACTTTTTGAGAATTGGTCTCACATGTTAGGCATGCTGATTTCAGACTGACAGGCTAAAGGGGTGCTATTTTCACAGTCTCCTATGTTGCCTTTTCTGTAGATACGAGTAAGGTTTGCCTCTTGCTCTTAGCTTCCCAAGAGCCTTCAGTTTAATATCCCTTAAAGGGTAAAGTGTTTTAGAAGGCATCCAATTCATAATTTTCCATATTATCATCTATTACAAAAAGTTTTGCAGTGTGAGTCCTGTAAATACAAAAGAAATTCATCACATTATTATTTTACCTCACAAGACAGCAGATACATAACTGATGTTGTTCTAAGAACTCTCAGCAGAAACAATGTGGAAATGTTTCTAAGTTTGCACAAGACAGTTACGAATGAATTTTGAGCCTAGAGTAAACAGTAAACATAATCTTGTGTGGAAACTAAAGCCTCTTGATCTTGATTGTTCAGAGGCTCTGCACTTCTGTGAGACTTTTTCACCTTCAGTCTCCTGAGCCTGGAACAGTTGACTGAATCTTTCTTAATGAGAAAGTATCTGAAAACACAAAGTTACACTAACTATTGAAAATATCACTTCTTTCCTTAAACTCGTGAAGGTGGAAACAGGTTAAAGAATTTGTTTAAAAGCTAAGAAGTTCTTGAACTTTAATTCAGCATAACAAGCCAAAACAAAAACATTTCAATTATTATGTCAATTTTTATCTTTAGTTAAATATAGCCAATAATACAGTAGACACTTCTGCCTGTGGATCTTTTTGATTATGTTGCTTATATTTGATTAATCTTTTTACTCCAAACCTTTGCATAGAGATTCTGTAAAAGTTCCCAGTATCTTCATACCCACAAGTTCCTATTTCATCACCCACACGGCAATGGTGTGTGAGGAAGTGTAGGAGGAAAGAAGGGGTTGTGTACAATCATTTTGGGCAAATCAGAAACTCTGTATTTGCATTCAGTTAGGTTCTTTCTTGGCCTAGTGCTTTACCTGAGACTGTGTGGTCTCCAGGTGTTGTAAAAGATGAATGAGAAGGCATTGAAGTTCCCCAAATCATACCATTGGTACAGTCTTTTCTCGTTTTTTATTAAGTATACAAAGCATAATCATTGCTTTCTAGACATGATTCTGGCATTTACTAGTCCTCTGTTCACTTTTTTGTCTTCCTATCTGGATGGTCTCTCAAATAAAATGATATTGCTCTTCCAGAGCTACCTTCAAAAGATGCTGCTAGAGACATAATAACAGACTAAAACAGTCTGACGAAGGTTAACTTCATTATGTGCATCTAAGGCATTTTAATTATCAAACTATGAGATGTAACAAAGTGCAGCTTCAATATATTTTCTTGAACTTTAAATTAGCACTAATTTCTTATCGACATGTAGTCTCAAGATTTAGGGAAATCAAAATTAAAACTATTTTCTTTAAACTGAGATTAATATGAAATTTCAAATTTAAACAATGTTTCTTATAATGTTTATATATATATGAGTGATATATGCATATATATATATATATATATATGAATGACTGATTGACCATTGCATTCTAAATACCAATAAACTCAATACTTTTCAGGATTCTATTTTTCATATTTATATATGACTTTTTTCCCAAAGAAGATATACAAATGAACAGTGCATACAAACCATAATGAAATGCCTTTTCTTAGTCACTAGGGTAGGTGTTATAGGAAATAAACTTAAGTTTAGCTTAAAAAGAAAGAAAATGGAAAGAGAGTGAAAGCACTTATTAGACCAAGTAGACAGCAGTAGCAGCACAACAAACTGTACACTTTAAGAGCTGAATTGCATGATCTCTGAGTTGTCAGGATTTTTAAATGCTGATCATATTGACTTTTCTAGCCTTTCTTGTTTTAAATCTTTGTGTATTTTTTTGTATTTAGTGAACTAGATTTAGTGTTATTCCAAATATAGGCCAGAAAGAAATTTTAAAAACATGTAATAAAGTTAGACAATTAAAACTCAAATATATGAATCTGTTCCACCCCTCATTATTTTAAGTCACAGTGAGAAGAACAATTCCATCTGACTTAGGAGAAAACTAAGACACCAAGAAAGAATTAAAATTACACAATACAAAACATTTCTTTGGGTACTTTTGAAATCCTAGATAAAATTTTTTGGAAAATTTAATATGTAATTGAAAAAATATTTAATGATTTTAAGTTCTATGTTAAGTAGAGTGGAAATGTATTAAACCAAAAAATGAAGCCTCTCTATGATTATGTGGAGTTCATCAACATTTCAAGGAAGCACTGAGAAACGGAGAGAGCCAGGCATTTGCATTTTACTTGGAAACATAATGTTTTGGAAAACAGTACATAGGGATAGAGATTGGTGAGCAGTTCCTTACTGGTCCTCCACAGTACCTGAGTTCAGCTCCAAGCAGTCCTGTTGGGCTGCTCAAAAAGTCCTACAACTTCTCTAGGAATACTATATTTTCTGGCCTCCACAGGCATTTGTACTCACCTATACACACACACACACACACACACACACACACACACACACACACAAACACACAAGCATGTACATAATTTTCAAAAATAGTAAATCTTAAAAAAGCAACATTTCTATTGATTGAAATTCCGTGGAATTAGGGTTATAATATATGGCATGTATATGTATATACTATGCGTTCTTTAGAGTCAATGGGGAAGAGGGAACTCCAGTTGAAGATTTGCCTCATCATATTGGCCTGTGAGTATGTCTACAGGATATTTTTAATTAATATATTTTTATTAATGACAGATTATTCACTTTGTATCCCAGTTATAGCTCCCTCCCTCAGCCTCCCAAACACATCCTCCCTCTTCTCCCCCTATGTCCTTTCCCTAGTCCCCTGACAGAGGACCTTCTCCCATTCCATCTGACCCTAGCCTTTCAGGTCTCATCAGGACTGGCTTCATTATATTCCTCTGTAGCCTGGTAAGGCTGATCCCCCTCAGGGGGAGGTGATCAAAGAGCCAGCCAGGACTTCATGTCAGATATTTATAATTAATGATTGATGTATGTGAACCAACAGGCATTTAGTTTACCATAGCAAAAAGAAAATTAGAAAATATAATGAATTAATGACAATATTAATATTTCAAAATATTTTATAGATGATCTGATTCTTCATCAAAAAAGAGAACATATCCTTATACCATTAAGAACATATTCATGCGGTCGATCCAAGATGGCTGCCACTAGAGAACACTGTGTCTGAGGAGTAGGAGAGCAGAAACAACGCAGCGACCAGGAGACTGAACTCTGGGACGTAAAACGCTAGCATTGTGAGTGCCAGGTGAGCGGAACTCCTACGGTGAGAAAATCAAGTGGGAAAACCCTAGAGACACCCAGTTATTACCTGGAGAAATTTCCCGGTGACCAGGGGCGCACAGCTCTGATCTGAACGAGCAGCTGCACTGGGCGCCTGCACCCGCCATTATGGAATGGATCACACAGTCTCGAGGGCAGTCTCAGGACTAACCGGGTGCCGTTTTCACTGAACTGCACCCTACGAACTCACACTGCACCCGAGTTCTGCCTGAACCCACCGGTGTGCAGCGGGCTTGAACCGATCGCCAGAACCACTCCAGACTGAGTGGATTGGGGGACCATTTTGACCAGTCCGCACACTGCGGGGGCGCTAGCCGAACGCTTCTGCCAGCAAAAACTCAGTCAGTGTGTGAGTCCGCCAGCGGGTCTGGGAGGAACCTGAATTCTGTCTCAACCCACGGCTGAGAGGATCCTGGGACCATCTTGACCAGACCGCACACTGAGGGCGAAAGCTGCACGCATCCGCCAGCAAAAACCCCAGTTCAGGTGTCTGTCCCTGGGCCAGACAGAGAAGGCCTCTGGCACCATTTCAGACAGCCCTGCATACAGCGGATGCACACCAACCCCAAACCCACTGTGTGTGCCCCAAATATCATATCAGACTGTGGTACACAGCCCCTGGCACAGAAGGAGGTGCCAAATCTCCATTCCAGAGGAGAGCCCTTAGCAGCAGGGCCAAGGCGGAGTGCACAGCCCCCAGCTGACATCTCAAAACTGGACACTCAGACTCTAGCACAGAGTGAGAAGTAAAGACTCCAGACCAGAGGGGTGACCAGCCTGCAGTGCTCACAGCTTCTAGCACAGAGCACGAAGCTGGGCACACAGAGCCCACAACAGAGTTCAACTGAGACAAAACACATACCACAAACCACTGGAAATACCTGATCTTCTTGAAGAATACTCATGACACAAGAGATTGACAGATTCAGACTGAAGTACAGCCTTAAAGCACAAACAGCTCCCTGATTATATATACACAAATGCCCAGAAATCGGCGAAAGAACTCACCCAACGAAAATCAGGACACCATGGCCCAACCGGAAACACCCAAAAGCAGTGGAGTTTTTAAATCAGCGGAGACACAGGAAAATTATATTAAAGCTTTGATTATGCAGATATTGGAGGAACAAGAGGAGAGACAAAAAGAGGAAATGAACAAGGCCCTCAAAGAAATGGAGAAGAAATTAACTGCCCACATACAGGAACAATCAAAGATAAACAGAGAGGAATCATCCAAAATAGGAGACACAGTAAATCAGTTGAAGGAAACGGTACAAA
>CM053743.1:84329326-84371957 GCA_028658305.1 Pachyuromys duprasi | reverse complement strand
ATACAAGCCGGGGAGTGACAGACTGGCTAGATCCCAGGGGAGGACATTGCAGCCAGCCCTGAGGAGTCAGGATAAGCTGGGGTTGGATGGAAGGGAAGGAGGTCCTCCCCTGTTGGTGGACTTGGAGGGGGTGGGGAGGAGGGAGATGAGGGAGGGAGTGGGAGGGTAGGAGGGACTGAGGGAGGGGGCTATGCCTGGGCTTCAATGTACCTAACCTGTGATTGAGATAAAAATAAATAAATTAAAAAACAAAACAAAAAAAACAAAACAAAAGCAAGAACATATTCATATACATACACAAATATTCATATCATATATTTATCACATATATACACTTAAAATTGTGTTCATGTGCATATATATTAAACAACCTCATATTTTCCTTAGTGTTATCCCATCAAAAATTTATTTCCTATTGGTTGGTTTTGTCATTTTTAATTGTTTTAAAATTTTAATTATTGTTATTTATTACAATTTATTTGCCTTGTATCTCGGCCGTGCCCCCTCCTTCATCTCATCTCAATCCCACCCTCCTTCTCTCTTCTCCCCCTGTGCCAGGGTGGACCTCCTCCTCTTCTTTCTGAGCGTAGCCTATCAGGTTTCATCAGGACAGGCTGCATTGTCTTTCCTTGTGGCAGATGTGGCTGTGTCCTCCAGGGGGAGTTGATCAAAGAACCAGCCACTGAGCTCATTCCAGAGACCCCCATTTTCTCCTCACTAGGGACTCTACTTGGAGACTGAGTCTATGGGCTACATTTGTGCAGGGGATTTAGGTTCTCTCCATGCATGGTCCTTGGTTGGGGAATCAGTCTCTGCAGAATCCCCAGGGCCCATTTTTTTGTGTATTGTTCTCTCTCTCTCTCTCTCTCTCTCTCTCTCTCTCTCTCTCTCTCTCTCTCTCTCTCTCTCTCTCTCTCGGAGCTCCTGTCCTCTCTAGGTCTTTCTGTCTCCCCCTTCTTTCATAAAATTCCATGCGTTCTGCCCAAAGTTTGGCTATGAGTCTCAGCCTTTGCTTTCATACTTCCATCAACAAAGCCTTTCAGAGCCCACCCATGTTAGGTTCCTGTCCTGTTCCCTGTCTTCTCCTGCTTTGCATGTCTATTGCATTTGCGCTTCTGAATGAGGATTGAACATCTTCCCTAAGGTCTTCCTTGTTGTTTAGCTTCTTTATTTTTTTTAATCTTATTTATTTATTATTTATTTATTTATTTATTTTCTACAATTTATTCACTTTGTATTCCTGCTGCAGCCCCATCCCTAGTCTCCTCCCAGTTCCACCCACCATTCTTCTCCCCCTATGCCATTTCCCTAATGCCCTGATAGGTGAGGACCTCCATCCCTTTTATCTGACCATAGCTTATTAGTTGTCATCAAGGTTGGCATTGTCTCAGTCGCCTGTCAAGGTTGCAACACGCCCCTCCTCAGGGAGAGGTGATCAAAGTGCTGGCCATTCTGTTCTTGTCAGAGACAGCCTCTGCTCTACCCCCTACTTGGGAACCCACTTGGAAACTGAATCGCTAATGGGCTTCCTTTGAACAGGGGGCCTCATTCCTCTTTTGACCACTATGTGACATGAGGAGTTTCTTTTCTGGTCTAGTCTAGTTTGATATTCTATAAGCCTCCTGTATGTTTAAGGGCATCTCTTTCTATAAGTCAGGAAATTTTTCTTCTATGATTTTCTTGAAGATATTTTCTGCACCTTGGAGGCTGGAATCTTCTTTTTTGTCAATTCCTATTATTCTTAGCTTTTGTCTTTTCATGGAGTCCTTGAGTTCTTTGATGTTGTGTGTTTGGAACTTTCCTGATTTTATTTTTTTTTTTTGATAGAGAGATGTATCAGTCTCTTCATTTGTATCTTTAGCACCTGAAATTCTCTCTTCTATCTCTTGTATTCTGTTGGTGATGTTTTACTTTGGGGTCTCTGACCTCTAGTCTAAGTTCTCCAGCTCCAGCGTTTTCTCTGTTTGTATTTTCTTTATTGATTCTAATTCTGTTTTCATGTCTCGCACCATTCCCTTCATCTGTTTGAATGTGGATACATGTCTTTCCACGATAGTATCAATTTTTTGTTCATTCTTCTTTCTGTGCTTCTAAAACTGGATAAGCCTAGATTTAAAATCATTTTCCTGTGTTTCTGATGATTTAAAAAAATCCTTTGATGGTGGTGAAACTATGATGTCCTGATTTTTGATGGATGTGTTCTTAGGCTGACCTCTAGCCATCTGGTGGTCCATAGCCTTCTTTTTTTGTTAGTGGAGCCTGTACTAAAGACTGGGTCCCTCTGTCTCTAGAGTTTGGAGTATTCTTCAGGAAGGTGAGAGAGGTCCACCGGTTTGAGAGTGGATGTTGGTGTTTCAGATACAGCTAAGGGAGGAAGGTCACAGCACATATGTGCAAGTGCAGGAGTGTTTGTGGGAGTGTGCCTACCTGGAAGGGTGGGTGTAATGGAGGAGCTTAAGTGCAGGCTGTGGTGCAGGCAAGGTTCCTGGACATAGTGCAACTGTACAGGTACCCAGAATGGCTCAAGGGCTCACAGGCCTGTCTCAGTATTGTGCTCCAGGTGTTCAGATCCGCCTGAGCTGTACCATCTTGGCTTCAGGAATTGTTTCCTGGAATTTTTTGGCTGGACTACACTGGGAGACCCACAGAACAGAGGCTTCAGTTTTGAGGATACTGTCCCAAGGATCTCTATTTTGCCCATAATGGGGTTTTGGGTGGGAGGGATCCAATGTCTGGGGGCTAGTGTAGAGAGACCCTGGATCTGCAGCTTTGTACTCACTCTCTCACAGAAGCACTCACTCTGTGGTAAGCACAGAGAGCCCAAGCTCACTCACTGGCAAGCGTTTATGGTAAGCTCAGAGGGCCCCTCAGTTTTCTACTCTCTGATTTCGGTCCCCTGTTTGGTCCTTAGAGTAAGGAGGCCCTGTACCTGAGGTTATGCACTCCTTGCCCTTTATGGCACTACTGCAAAGCCTCTGGAGCAAGCAAGAGTGCAGGGGTCAATACTTTGCCACTCTCAGACTCCAGAGACATTCATGGGAGGTCTGGATCCAGTCTATCCTAGCTCACATTTTCCTCCCTCTACTGCAGAAAGCCTCAAAGTCTAGCTCTGGCTTCAGCTGCCCATCCTCTCACCGGTTTTGGAGTCTTGTATTCTCTGCCCTTCAGAAACAGTGCACACTGGTCACTGCCATCTTGGAGTCACCCCAGTTTTGCCATTTTTCTTTTTTATTATTATTTTCATTTATTACAGCTTATTCAATTGTTATCCCTGCTGTGGCCCCCTCCCTTGTTTCTTCCCAAACCTACCCTCTTTCCTGCTTCTCTTTCCTATGCTTCTCCCCTAGTCCACTGATAGGGGAGGTCCTCCTTCCCTTCTATTTGTCTTTTTTTTAAGCTATTCCTATTTTCTGTATTTATTCCTAGGGTAGACAGAAAAAGTCAGATGTGGAATCCATAGCATCTTACTGGTCATTAAAATGGCCTCTGTTGTGCAATGTGAGTTGACAATGCTATCTGTGAATTTCACAAGTCCAAGGCTGTCTTTGGATCACTGGACTCTTCAGAGCTTCCATAGAAAACACACACAGAACCAGATGGATGTATTATGTCAGTTTCTAAACAACAATGTGGCCCAGGGAATCATGAATGAGCTCTCTGGTCTCTAAAATGTTAGTAAAAGAATACATTAGAAATCTCAGTAACATCTGGACTAACAATTCTCCCCAATCTTGACTTACAATTAGTATCAAGTTAACCACTTAACTTTTCTTATAGTCAATAATTTAATTTTATGCACTTTAGTCACTCTCTCGGAATCGGTGATATGGACTCCTAATGCCTTCTTAGTCTAGTTTCTCTGAATTTAGCTTTCCCTATTCCATTCAAGTTGCCTTCCAAAAAATTAAATACTATCAATCTCTGCCATAGTGAAAAACCTTTTGCCCATTTCTCTTAGGGCTAAGGGCAAAGGGGTGGGTATGTTCGTCTTTATCTATTCATATTAGACATTGTCTGTAATGTGATTGTTTTTTCTTAACTTTCTCAAGGTTCTTGGATGTCCAGACATATAGATGATGGAAAGTAATGAAAGGCAAAAGGATAACTGACAAGTCCCCTTTGCTTCTTTTCACTTCTATTTTCTCATGAGCACACTCACCTCACTAGAAGGTTGACTGAAGATTCAGTGTTAGTGAGGGAAGTCCGGGGAGTGTTTTGACAGTTACTTGTTTGGAGATACACTTGGGAAAAAACAAGTTCCTTAGCAGGAGCCTCCCACAGGCTGTTGTCCGGTGTTCTACTCCTAAAAGATAAAAGGTGTTCTGCTACCTTTCATTTTAAATGTGCCTATCTAGAGCATGATAAAGCCTGTTAGACTTCTTTCTCAGGCCATAGCATCTTTTCAAGGTGATTTGTTATGAAAACCAATCACTCACAAGCTGGGTTTCAAAAACTGTTTTGAGTTAAGACCTCAGAGCAAAAGTTTTTCTATTGTCGATATAGAGACAGATAAAAAAATTCCACTGTCTTAGCACTTTGAGATTATCTTCCTAAAACAGAATCTGGAACACCACTGTGTTCCCTTAATGATGAGCTGTGACTAGGACATATAAGCCAAATAAAGTCATCCCTCAACAAATTGCTTTTCATCATGATGTTTATAACAACAGCATGAAGAATGCTAGGACAATTCTTCCCACATATGTTGTTTTAAACTTGCTATTGTCATATTATTCTCTTGAGTGTCTTTTTAAAATTTTCATCCTTTCTTTATTCTTTTACAAATCACATTTCCTTTGTTTCTCAGAATTTCTTTATAATTGTTTCGCTGATAAAAGACATACTAATTTTGCTTTTCATGTTTCCATGATATAAGTCATATCAATTTACCACTTCTAGCAATTGAGAAAATTTGGAGAAAGATACATACTTAACTGGTCAATAGATTAGTCTGTTTTCAATATTTTAAGTTTGAATGTACTTAATGTATTTTAAGAGACACATTTATGTTATCTTAGGGAAGTAATTATTTTATGATTTTGTACTGTAAAAACACTCTCATTAACATGCTAATTTATTCTCTTAAAAGGCCTCTGGAAAATTAACTTATAATACGGAATTACTAACCATCTCAAATAATTTTGGCAATAGTTCTATTTTTCAATTCAGATATCATTTAATGCATTGAATTCATTAATTATAAACTATCAATATTCAGCAATTGTACAATCAATAATCAGTCAAATGATACACATAATATTTGGGTGTAAAAATCCAATAAATGGTGTTTTGGCAAATTCAGTCATTTAAATGAAATATTAATTGCTATGCCAGTCTTCAGTGAAACTTTTTGGTAACTTTTTTCCATCTAAATGAAATATTCACTCATCATCCATTTTAAGAAATCTGTTGAAGATAAGTCCCTAATAAAATTAGCTAAATTATAGACTACTGTGAACTTGTTTAATATATAACCTATTTCTTGTAAATGTTTTTATACACACTTGCAAAAGATCCTAGTATTCTCACAGGACAAGATTAATAGAGCAAATTCTTTGTGGTAGAAAAGATAAACAAATATCACAAATATGGCCTCTCTCTTTTCAGCTGGTTACAAATACTATTGATATACATCTAGTTTTTAATATTAACCAAAGTCTAGCCCCAGAAATTAGTCTCTAAGTTGCATATATATTTAACACAAAGCCATTAATCCATCTGCAGAAATAGTTCATGGGACCAAAAGAAACAGAAAAGGTCTGTGGTAGGAAATGACTTGTAACTAAAGGTGAAGTACTATTACACTGATGTTATTTTACACTGATTATTCAAGATTTCTTTGGAACGACCCTCAGTTTATTTTCCTCTTTACATCTTTTTGCCATTTTTATATTCAGTACCTTTGACTTCTCTGATGCTCATATTTTCATCTTTCTATTCACATTTGCCGAACATGTTCTCCAGGACTTAACTAAGCTTACAAAAATATATCCATGAATAGGAATCCATCTTTTTCATTGACCTCTCCAAATATGTCATTATCTTTTCTTCTATGACCTAATCTAGTTCTATGATAGAAACTATTTTTTCTCTGATGACTGATTGATTAGGATAATAACTATAAATTGTCAGTGACTACTTGGTTTGAACTTACATTTTTGTTAAAGTAAACAGATTCTACTTCCCATCATGGAAGTAATTCCTTAAGTAGTGGAATATAAATTGATGCTTAATTATAAAATAAAAATATACCAATTAATACTTACACATACATATACATACATACACACTATATAAATATATCTCATGTGATATAATCTATATTAGTAAAGATATATATATATATATACTTTAATTACAATTATGTATATCTTTACCCTTTTTAATTACATTTTTATTTTTTTAATATTAGTTACAGTTTATTAACTTTGTATCCCAGCTGTATCCTGCTCCATCATTCCCTCCCTCTCTCCCTCCCTCCCTCATCTTCTCTCTACCCCTTTCCAAGTGCACTGGAAGGACCTCCTGCCCTTTCATCTGACCCTAGCTTATCAGGTATCTTCAGGCTTGGCTGCAAAGTCCTCCTCTGTGGCCTAGCAGGGCAGCTCCTCCCTCAGGTGTGTGTGTGGGGGTGGGAGGTCAAAGAGCCAGCCATTGAGTTTATGTCAGAAATAGTCCGTGTTCATCTTACTAGGGTATCCACTTGGATACTGAGCTCCCTTTGGCTACATCTGAGAACGGGTCCTAGGTTATATCTATACATGGTCCTTGGTTAGAGATACACTCTCACAAAAGACCCTTGTGCCCAGATATATTTGGTCATTGTGGAGCTCTTGTCCTCTCCAGCTCATTCTAACTCCCCCTTCTTTCATATGATTCCCTGTACTTTGCAGAGGGTATGGTTATGAGTCTCAGTATCTGCTTTGATACACTGCTAAGTAGAGACTTTCGAAGGCCCTCAGTGGTAGGCTCCTGTCCTGGTACTTCTTTTCTCCTACATCCAATGTCCATCCCATTTGTCTTTCTAAGTGAGGGTTGATCATCTTACCCAGGGTCCTCTTTCTTGTTTATCCTCTTTAGGTGCACAGATTTCAGTATGTTTATCCAATCTTATAGGTCTTGTACCCACTTACAAGTGAGTGTATACCATATATGTCTTTCTCTTTCTGGGATACCTCACTCAGAATGATCTTTTCAAGATCCCATCATTTGCCTGCAAATTTCATGATTTCCTTGTTTTTAATTGCTGATCAGTATTCCATTGTGTAAAAGTACCACAATATCGGTGTCTATTCCTCCAGTGATGGACATCTGGGTTGCTTCCAGATTCTGGCTATTATGATTAAAGCATGCTACAAACATGGTTGAGGAAATGTCTTTGTTGTGTACTTGAGCATCTTTTGGATATATGCCTAGAAGTGGTAAAGCTGGATCTTGAGGAAGAGTTATACCTAATTGTCTGAGAAAGCATGGTCTGGTAGGATTAACATAGTGAAAATGGCCATACTGCCAAAGGCAATCTACAGATTCAATGCAATCCCCATCAAAATACCAACACAATTCTTTACAGACCTTGAAAGAAAAATTATCAGCTTTATATGGAGAAACAAAAAACTCAGAATTTCCAAAATGATCCCGTACAACTATAGATCATCTGGAGGTATCTCCATCCCTGATCTCAAGCTGTTCTACAGAGCAATAGTCATAAAAACCACATGGTATTGGCATAGAAACAGAAAGGAGGATCAATGCAACCGAATAGAAAACCCAGAAATAAACCCACATACCTATGAATACTTGATTTTAGACAAAGAAGCCAAAACCATTCAACAGAATAAAGACAGCATTTTCTATAAATGGTGCTGGTCCAACTGGATGTCTACATACAGAAAAAAAAACCATATTTATCACCCTACACAAAACTAAAATCCAAGAGGATCAAAGACCTCAACATAAAATCAGATAAATTAAATTGGTTAGAAGAAAAAGTGGGGAAGAGCCCAGAACTCATTGGCACAGGAGAGAACTTCCTGAATAGAACACCATCAACCAGGCTCTAAGATTACCAATAAATGGGACCTCATGAAACTGAAAAGATTCTGTAAAGCAAAAGACAATGTTATCAGAACAAAACGACAGCCTACAGACCGGGAAAGGTTCTTCAGCAACCCTATATCTGACAGAGGGCTGATATCCAGAATATATAAAGAACTAAAGAAGTTAAAAATAACAAATCAAGCAATACATTTTAAAAATGGGATACAGAGCTAAATAGAGAATTCTCTGTAGAGAAATATAGAATGGCAGAGAAACACATAAAGAGTTGCTCAATGTCCTTAGCCATCAGAGAGATGCAAATCAAAATGACCCTGAGATTTCACCTTACACTCATCAGAATGGCTAAGATAAAAAACTCAAGTGAACACATGCTGGAGAGGATGTGGAGAAAGGGGAACCCTCCTCCATTGCTGGTGGGAATGTAAACTTGTACAACCACTTTGGAAATCATTCCTTAATCTTTTAATTACAATTATATACATATATATTTAATTAAAGTTATATATATATATATGTAGCTTTACTAATATGAACTATATCACAGGAGTTCCTGTGTGTGCTTGTGTGTGGGGGTGATCTGGAGCTACTAAGCATTCAAATGTTAATTGCTTCCCACCCAAGACCCTTATCCGAAATAACATTGTGCAAACTTTGCCTCCCAGATTATCACTGATTGGTTAAATAAAGTTTCCTAGAGCCTGGAGTGGGCAGAATAGAAGTTGACAGAGCCAAAGTATAAGTATTTATGGGCATTTTTGGTGGGAAACAGACAAGATACCTTAGAGTGTTAATATAGCCCAGCCCAAGTGTATTAAGGCTTATTAGAATCTAATAGGTTTCTGTATCTTCTATTTATAAAATAACAGGTTAAGGCACAACTGATGCCATATTAGTAACACCATTAATTAATATATAATTGATGTATAATTAATTATACATTATTTATGTAAACACTGTTAAAATAATATAGCCACTTATATATTTTTCTTGATAATTTTTTTTTCTTCCCACAACAATCTAATAGTAGAAAAAACAATTTAACATTCTATTTTAATCTGTTCATGCAAATGGACACCTAATTTAAACATGTGGAATGGAATATTTGCAATAAGTTGCAACTGAAGTATATTTGGCAGTTTGCAGTACATGTATTGATATTAACTATTATTTTTGCTAATATGAATTATATCACATAAGTTCCTCAATATAGAATTAGCTAAAATTTGTCTACATAACTCCGGAAAATGTAATTTAAATTGTCAATGATAACATACATTAGAGAAACTTTCAGATGCCTGATTCTTGCAGATATCCTCAAAGTTACCCAGCTATTAACTTTGTCTACATATCCATCAGGGGGAATTAAAAAGAAGTATGATTAAATCATGTTGACTAATATTTGGTTATAACTGACTAAGCAGACTATATAATTTGCTTAGTCACACATATATACATATATGTATATTTTCCTATGCATTTCATAGAATCATTTTTAAATGGCTAAGCAATACTGTATTATGTAAATGTAGCACATTAAAAAAAAAGAAATCATGTTGTCCATCAGAAGAGATATAAAAATGGAAACCATGTGAAATAAAGTGAGCCAAACTGAGATAGACATATTTGATGTTACTGTCTTATACAGCATCCAGATTGAAAACACATACATAAAAAAGGACGTTTGGAAGAAAAAAAGCAAGAGAGGAGAATAAAGGAAGTAATGAAATGTAATAGGGAGGTGAATCCATTCAAACTACATCATACATACTATTTATGCATCAGTTGTACATATACCTGATCACAACGAACCCTATTATTGTATAAGTTAATATGTGCTAATACATTTAGGCTCTCACATTTCTCTTCTTTCTTTTCTGGAATCTGCATGTGTTTGGTAACTTGGTTGCTGTATATTTTAGAAAGTCATCTTGGATGATGACTCTAGATGTACTTATATGTAGAGGTTTTAAACTAGTTTGTGGCTTTATTTAAATATGATAGGTGAAGCACAGAAAAAAAAGAAAATTTTTGTTTTAATTAAGTGTGAACCCTCTTAAAAATGAAGTTTAATTAGAAAACAAGAATGTCTTTTATAAAAATAATCTAACTGTACTTCCAACATTGTCATTAGGTGTTACTTCTTAACACTGACTGTTTCTCTACAGTTTCATTTCAGAGAGATTACACATCTCAAAATGTAGGATACCAAATAACAAGAAAAACGAAAGATAGCTTGAGGGTGTCATGTGACCAAGGAATAAAAATTTTAGCTGTCATTAAAATGAAGAACTTTCACAAAAGTAATATTTAGGATAAGTACTGAAAGTCATAACATGCTATTGATATTTTAATTATGGGCTTCCATTGAACAAAGTGATGCACTAAGTACTTCTGAAAAAGAAATCCCAGTGCTTAAGTGGTACCCATCATTAAACACAAGGACAATTCCGTTATATCGTGCATCAATACATGGGAAATTCAATAACATTATTAGTTTTTAAGGTATTCTAGTTTGGTTCAAATCTTTCTACAGAAATGTTTCCCTTCTTTCAATAGTGAATATTACATTCAGCCTGGTCATATAATGCACCAGAACAGCAGGACCTGTAGGACAGCTAAGTGAACAGCTATAGTGAGATCCTATAACAAACAGGAAAAAGAAAGAAATGGAGTGAAGACGAGATAAATAAATAAATAAAAGAAGGAAGGAAAGAAGAGACCAGTATAGCAGGACAGCTAGGTGTAAGATAGTGAGACCCCATAACAAACAGGAAAAAGAAAGAAATGGAGTAAAGAAGAGATAAATAAATAAATAAAGGAAGGAAGGAAGGAGGAAAGAAAGAAAGAAAGAAAGAAAGAAAGAAAGAAAGAAAGAAAGAAAGAAAGAAAGAAAGAAAGAAAGAAAGGGTCTTGGAAAAAAGCCAACCCCTGACACTCTTAAAAATATTCTTCTGGTTTCAGCACAGAATTCTACCAGACCTTCAAAGAAGAGCTAACTCCAGTTCTCTTTAAATTATTCCACAAAATAGAAACAGAAGGAACACTACTAAACTCATTCTATGAAACCACAGTCACCTTGGTACCTAAACCTCACAAAGAACTAACAAAGAAAGAGAATTTCAGGCCAATCTCCCTTATGAACATTGATGAAAAAATACTCAACAAAATATTTCCAAAACGAATCCAAGAACACAACAAAAATATCATCCACTGTGACCAAGTAGACTTCATCCCAGGTATGCAGGGGTGCTAAAATATACGGAAATCCATCAATGTGATCCACGATACTAACAAACTGAAAGAAAAAATAAAACCACATGTTAATCTCTTTAGATGCTGAAAAATCATTTGACAAAATACAACATCCATTCATGTTTAAAGTCTTGGGGAGATCAGGGATACAAAGCACATACCTAAACATAGCAAAAGCAATATACAGCAAGCCTATAGCCAACATCAAACTAAATGGAGAGAAACTTAAATCAATCCCACTGAAATCAGGGACAAGGCAAGGGTGCCCACTCTCTCCATATCTCTTCAACATAGTTCTTGAAGTCCTTGCTCGAGCAATAAGACAATTGAAGGAGATCAAGGGGATACAAATTGGAAAGGAAGAAGTCAAAGATTCACTATTTGCAGATGATATGATAGTATACCTGAGTGACCCCCAAAATACAACCAGGGAACTCCTAGAGCTGATAAACACCTTTGGCAAAGTGGCTAGATAAAAAATTAACACAAAAAATCAGTAGCCCTCCCATATACAAAAGGCAAATGCGCTGAGAAAGAAGACAAAGCACCAGACTGATTTCCAGAGTGGTTGTACAAGTTTACATTCCCACCAGCAGTGGACGAGGGTTCCCCCTCTCCACATCCTCTCCAGCATGTGCCTCAGCCCTACAGACTATCAAAGCAGATGTTAAGACTTATGCCCAACCTTTGGGCAGAATGCAGGAAATCTTATGAAAGAAGTGGGAAATAGTAAGATCTGGAGAGGACAGAAGCTCCACAAGGAGAGCAACAGAACCAAAAAATATGAGCACAGGGGTCTTCCCTGAGACTGATACTCCAACCAAGTAGCATGCATGGAGATAACCTAGAACCCTGCACAGATGTAGCCCATGGTAGTTCAGTGTCCAAGTGGGTTCCATAGTAATGGGAACAGGGACTATATCTGACATGAACTGATTGGCCTGCTTTTTGTTCACCTTCCCCTGACAGGGGAGCAGCCTTACCAGGCCACAGAGAAAGACAATGCAGCCACTCCTGATGAGACCTGATAGACTAGGATCAGAAGGAAGGAGAGGTCTTCCTCTCCTATCAGTGGACTTGGGGAGGGGCATGTGTGGAGAAGGGGAGAAAGGAAAGGGTTGGGAGGGGAGAAGAGAGGGAGCTACGTGGGGGGAATACAAATTGAATAAAGTATAAATAATCAAAAATTTTAAAAATATTCTTCTATGCTCACAAACAGGAGTCTACCATAGTTGTCCTATGAGAGGATCTACCCAGCAGAAAATCAAAGCAGATTCTGAGATTCACAACCAAACATTGGTCAAAGTGTAGGAAGTCTTGCAGAAAAGTTGGGGGAAGGATAGAAGGACCTGGAGGTGAAAGGAGCTCTACAAGAAGACCAACATAGCCAGCTACCAGGGCCCAGAGGGGCTCATGGAGACTGAAGCATTAACCAATGACCATGCCCCCTACACATATGTAGTAAAAGCGCAACCCAGGGTTCGTGCGGGTTCACTAGTAAGGGTAGCCAGGGCTAACTCTGACATGGACTCTGTTTCCTGCTGTTTTATTATGCACCACTGTCAGGGCTGACTCACCACCCCTCAGGGGAAGAGGATGAGCTCAGTCCTTATGTGACTTTATCATCTGGGGAGGGTAGGTGGGGGCAAGGGGGTACTCCCCTTTTCTAAGGAATAGAGGAGGGGGGAGGGGGTAAGAAGAGAGGGTGAGACTGGAAGGAGAGAAGGGAAGGGATAAAATCAGATGTAAAGTGAATAGATAAATTAATATAATTTTTAATTAAATAGAAAAAGCAAAAAAGAGAGAAAGAAAGAAAGAAATAAAAAAGAAGAAAAGATAGAAAGGAGACTGGAGATGAAGGTAACACAGAGGAAGGAAGAAACAAGCCCCTTGAATGATGTTAGACCTAATCTTATTCTAGAATTACATTGAAAAGAAGCACACTACAAATCTGAGAAAATTGGCTTAAAGTTTTAATGTTCACAATATATTAAGAAAGCAATGAATTGAGATTGGTGCACTAACCAAGAACCATGCATGGAGAAGACCTAGACGCCCTACTTAGATATCGCCAATTGGCAGCAAAGTTTCCAAGTGGATTCACTAGTAAGGGGTACAGGGCCTGCCTCTTTCATGAGCTCGGTTGCCTCCTCTTTAATCACTAGCCCCTGATGCAGCATTACCAGGCCAGAGGAAGAAGATGCAAACAGTCCTGATGAGACTTGACAAGCTATGGGCAGATGGTAATAAGGGAGAACTCCCCACTTCAGTGGACTAGGGAATGAGGGGAATAGAGAGAAGGGTGAACTGTGAAGAGTAGAGGGAGGGGGCTTCAACTGGGATATATAATGAATAAATTGGGAAAAATAAAATTATAATCTTAAAAGGATGGCAATGTAGTGCATTATCAACACAACATAACATTTTTTTCATAAACTTCTGTTCACCCAGATTTTTCCTTAAAGTTTCACACATTAAACAGTTGCTCACAGTCTTCTTTTATTTCTATCAGTTACTGCTTAGAAACATACTTTTATTTGAGACAAGATTGTTATTAACAACCTAGAGGGAACAAACCAGGTATTCTGAATAAATTCGCTCAGTGTGAGATTGTCGGGTATTTTTCTCATATTTAGTGTCAACTGGATATAGTTGGAAGAAACCACACCTGGATGTGCTGCTCATGCCATTGATCAGATATCAATGTTATCATAGTTCACACTGATGCTCTTAGCCTCAGTCATTTCATTTATACAGTGTTTGCCACCAATCTGAAATTACACTTTCCTGAGTTCTATTTATTGAATATGAGTAAATATATTCTTATACACTCAAGGTGCAGATATAGAGACACACTAAATGTAAGCACTATAACATAAAAGCAATATCTATATGAATGTAGATTTTTTCTAATATTTAAAAATAACTAATTTCTTCATACATATTAATTTTAATTTTTTTAAAAATAGCAAGTAGATATGTCTCAATTTGATTTATGGGAGTGTGATCTAATATCATTACACTTACACAGTTAACCTGTAAGTACTATGTTACTTAGAAATAGGATCCGTGGACACCTGATCTTTGACAAAAATGCCAAAATCATACAATGGAAAAAAGATAGTATTTTTAACAAATGGTGCTGGTCTAACTGGGTGTCTACATGTAGAAAAATGCAAATAGATCCATACTTATCACCCTGCATAAAACTAAAGTCCAAGTGGATCAAAGACCTCAACATAAAACCAGACACACTAAACCTGTTAGAAGAAAAAGTGGGGAAGAGCCTGGAACTGATTGGCACAGGAGATTACTTCCTGAATAGAACACCAACAGCACAGGCTCTAAGAGCAACAATTAATAAATGGGACCTCATGAAACTGAAGAGCTTCTGTAAAGCAAACGACACTGTCATCAGAACAAAACGACAGACAGATTGGGAAAGGATCTTCAACAACCCTATACCTGACAGAGGGCTAATATCCAGTATATATAAAGAATTCAAGAAGCCAAACAGCAACAAATCAAGTAATCCAATTACAAATTGGGGTACAGAGATAAACAGAAAATTCTCAGTAGAGGAATATGGAATGGCCAAAAACACTTAAAGAAATGCTCAATGTCCTTAGTCATCAGGGAAATGCAAATCAAAACTACCCTGAGATTTCACCTGACACCCATCAGAATGGCTAAGATCAAAATCTCAAGTGACAACACATAATGGAGAGGTTGTGGAGAAAGGGAAACCCTTCTCCACTACTGGTGGGAATGTAAACTTGCACAACCCCTCTGGAAATCAATCTAGCACTTTCTCAGACAACTAGGAATAGCGCTTCCTCAAGATCCAGCTATACCACTCCTAGTTATATATCCAAAAGATGCTCATGTAAACAAGAAGGACATTTGCTCAACCATGTTTATAGCAGCTTTATTTGTAATAGCCAGAAGCTTGAAACAGCCCAGTTGTCCTTCAGTTGAGGAATGGATACAGAAATTGTGGTACATCTATACAATGTAATATTACTCAGCAATAAAAAACAAGGAAATCATGAAATTTGCCGGTAAATGGTGAGAACTGGAAAAGATCATCCTGAGTGATGTATCCAAGAAGCAGAAAGACACACATGGTATATACTCAGTCATAAGTGGATATTAGACATACAATATAGGATAAAACTAGTAAAATCTGTACACCTAAAGAAACTAATCAAGAAGGAGGACTCTGGCTAAAATGCTCAATCCCCACTGAGAAAGGCAGAGGATGGACATCGGAGGAAGGAGAAAATAGTGAACAGGAGCATGCCGTAGAGAACAGGGTATCAAAGCAGATGCTGCAACTTATGGCCAACCTTTGGGCACTTCTTATGAAAGAAGTGGGAAATAGTAAAATATGGAGAAGACAGGAGCTTTACAAGGAGAGCAACAGATCCAAAAATTTGGGCACAGGGTCTTTTCTGAGACTGATACTCCAACCAAGGACCATTTATGGAGATAACCTAGAACCCCTGCACAGATGTAGCCCATGGCAGTTCAGCCTCCAAGTGGGTTCCATAGTAATGGGAGCAGAGACTATCTCTGACATGAACTTATTGGCCTGCTCTTTAATCACCTCCCCCTGAAGGGGGAGCAGCCTTACCAGGCCACAGAGGAAGACAGTGCAGCCACTCCTGATGAGACCTGATAGACTAAGATCAGAAGGAGAGGATGACCTCCCTATTAGTGGACTTGGGGAGGGGCATGTGTGGAGAAGGGGGAGGGAGGTTGGAATTGGTAGGGGAGGAGAAAGAGAGCTACAAGGGGGATACAAAGTGCATAAGTGTAATTAACCAAGATTTTTTCTTAAGTTGCTAAACACTTATTATATCTGCCATAATTGCTATTCTTTCATACAAAGACCCTTTTACATAAGCATCCAAACAATTTCTCTTCTTACAGACAAGGAATGAAAAAGGTGGAGTAAGATGATATCTGTGGCACCTTCCAGTGTCATTTTACACAACTGTCATACAATTAATTCCTTTGTATGTAACTGAATTCTTAATATTTAATAATATAAACTTAACTTTTCAATACTCCATCTCAAGTCCTGTCATCCCAACTTTCAAAAAAGGCATAAACACTATTAATAATACTCTGCTATACTTGCAGACAGGAGGCTAACATAACTGTCATCTCAGTGGCTTAACCCAGGAACTAATGAAAACAGATGCAGAGACTCACAGCCAAACATTAGGTGTAGCTCCAGGAATCTTTTGGAAGAGGGGGAGGAAGTATTGAAAGAGCCAGAGAGTCAATGGCACTACAGGAAAACTACAGAATCAACTAATAAGGGCCTATAGAGTCTCAAAGAGACTGAACCACCAGCCAGAGAGCATCCATAGCATAGACATAGGCCCCCTACATATATGTAACAGTTGTACAGCTTGGTCCTCATGTGGGATCTCTAAAAGCAGGAGCAGGGGTTGTCTCTGACTCTTCTGCCTGCCTTTGAATCCCTTTACCTTAACTAGAAGGACTTGTCTGGCTTTAATAGAGGATGAAACAGCCAGTCCTACTACATAACAATTTGATATGCCAAGGTTGGTTGATACCCACTGGCAGTCTCACCTTCTTTGTGGAGAAAGGGAAGGGAAGATAGGGAGGGGGAGAGGAGAGAGAGAAACTGAGAAGAGAGGAGGAAGGGGAAGTTTTGATTAGGATATAAAGTAAATGAATGAATTAATTAATGAAAATGCATAAATAAATACTAACAACTAGCATAAAACTTAGACACTTTAAACATTTAGGTTTTAAAATTTATTGTATACAAATTTGAAGGAGAGCAAAGAGGGTATGTGAGAGGGTTCAGAAGAAGAAAAGTGGAAGGAATAGCTGTAATTATATTTCAAAAAGAAATTAAAAAATCCTTTAAAATTATTGTTTGTCCTGTGAATAAGAAACCATCTATCAAAATTAGCATGCAACACATAAAAATTGACCAACTAGAAATTGTGTAAAATAAAAATTTCCTACTCTACAAGAACATCATCTCACCCAGAAATTCTAGTTTTCAATTTATTCTGAAGTTTAACTTGCACATTTGTCCTGTAGTAAAATGAACAGATAAAATATTTACTTCCTTTGCATTGATACCCAATTACAATACAATAGATGGCTTTCTTTCAGTTTGTAGGAAATTAGCAAATTAAGCATCAGGGGAATAATCCACACAGTACATAATTACATAGATTGACTGGAAAAAAAATCTCTCCATCTTGAGATACTTTTTGATAAACAGAAAATAAATAATTCTCCAACTTTTACCTTCCTGACAGAGAAATGAATGTTATGATAGCAATTTTACTCATAAGCTCATGAATATGTAAACATTATTTACATTACTTTCAGAGATTAGAACAATTATGAAAGACTAAAAACTGAGAAAAAAATTGTCACATGAGTCAAATGCAATAAGGAGTGAAGGTTTTACTCAGGAGAGTTTGAAGCAGCTCCTGTACTCCATAGTCCTCAGTGTTGTTTGTTTAAATGGGCTCATTGTAGAACCGCATTCTAACCTGTTCAGAGGTCTGTCTTGTATATTCCTATAGACTCTAATATTCCAATTTGTATTTAATTTCTTCTGTATGAATTCCACAATTGGATAAATTAATTTGAATATTTAATGGACTCTGTAGTTCACGGATTTAAATATATATATATATATATATATATATTAGTTTTTTCCCATATTTTGAGGTTCATACAATGGTTTTGAGCATATTCTCCTTCACCCTAAAGAATCTTGGGTGCCTGGTCTTCCACTGAAGCATGATTGGATTATCAAGGACTATAAGCTTAGAGAAAACTGGCTCTTCCTTCTCAGCTACTAACAATTCTTTACCATACTATGGCTAGGTTTGAGATTGTGTACCCAAGCTGGGATGTAAGTTCATGTATATCACTGTACACAGGGCCTATGAATTCATGCATGTTTCTGCCCTGCTGTATCTGGATAATATTCTGTTGTAGTCATCCAATGACTCTGGTTCTTAGACACTTTCAAATTTTTTTTTACATTATCCAGTAAGTTTTATTTGTGAGAAACAAAAGAGCGATAATAAGTATCTACATGCATTGATTTTTTTTCATATTTTAGAAGCCAAAAAACAAGGTTGAAATAAAAAAAGTTTAAAGATGTAACCTGTTATAAAATTGTTTCAATTGAAAAGTTTAAACTGAACTGATTCTAAAATTCTGAAAATAAGGAGCAGTCAAAACTAGGACAATTTTCTAGGACACTAAGGTGAGTACACAAACTGATTTTTTTGAAATTGAATAACAGTTTGTGTTATTGATGTATGCTAATTCTTAAAACATGTTTTTACAGATGATCAAAGCTGGAATATTTCTGAAATTTGATTTAACAGCAGTCTAAATAACAGATGAACTTACCATTGCAGATCAGGATAAGCAGGCAAAAATCACAGTGTTCCTTCTTGTCCTTTTATCTGGGCTGCCACAAAAAGATGTGGCTTAGATATATTTCGGGTCTTTTTGATTCCAATAATCTGATTAAGGAAAGATGTCCTAGAAGTGTTGAGCAGCTTGGGTTTTAGTTGATTCGAGTCTTAGTAAAGTTGACAGCCAAGATTAGCCATTACAGTAAATAGAAAAGTACTTTTAACAACAATTTTGAGATAATTGTTCATAAAGGGAATAGAAGGTTAAAAAATAATTTACTAACATTTCCTTAGTGCTCTCATCTATAATTTTGCAATGTTATTGTATAATATAAGACTCACTGTAGTTCATGACAACAATCTCTTAGACACAGTGTAGATTGAGCAACAATTATTGCTCAAAAGACAAAAAGATTATGTATCTTGCACCATGCTTTTGGTCAGAAAAAAAATCACTGAAGTTTTGAATATGCATAATCAACTATGGTACAAAAATACTTTTTATACAAGAATCCTCTAAACTATGCACTAATCTATGGCCATTAGGAGTTGATTTAATACTGAATATATTTGGCAGGATAATGTATTTGGCAAGTTCTCCTCTAGGAGCTACAACCTCGTGCTGGGTATGGATTATGTCTTATGAAGTGGGATGTAACTGCAATCAAGAAGTGGATGGATTTTCTGATAGTCTTCATGTCACTATTGCAGCAGTTGACATATCTTGCCAGGTCGCTGTAGCTCTCGGAATTCGTAGCTGTGTGTACCTGAAGGTTACTCTTCTCATCCAGCAACATTCATTGTACCTCCCAGCATGGTGAAAGCTGTCCAGTAATTTTGAAGCTTCCAGATCCATATCAACTTGATTACAATTCCAATTTGAAAAACTTTGTCCTGGCATTCTCCTCCATTAGTGCAACATGCCAAAAACTAAGATGACCAAGGGGAAGCAGGTGTACCCTACCATTGTAAGAGAGGAACAAACAAACTAACAAACACAAATGAAAAAGTGGTGAATCCTCTGTCTGAGAAAAAAGCCTAAGAATTTTGTCATTGGGTAGGACATCCAGCTCAAAGGAGTTCTGACACACTTCGTCAAACGGCCCTGCCGTATCAGTCTGCAGTAGCAAAGGCCTAGCCTCTGTGTAAGTTGCTCAAAGTACCACCTACCAATAATCAGTCATGGAACCAACAAACGGCTGCTCAGTTGCCTAATCTTGCCCACAAGGCTAGAGACAATGCAGCAGAAGCAAAGGCTGCTGATAATGCTGTGAAGAATGCTGCTGACCAACAGAATGTTCCACCTGGCAGAGCACCTGGAAGAGCACCTGGCCTTTGAGTATGTGTCAATACACTCACCACTTTGGTGATGAACTCAGTTGCTGATGGTTGCCCATGACCTAAACCCCAATGAGCTGGTAGTCTTCCTGTCCACCCTGTGTTGAAAGATAGGGTTCCCTTACTCCATTATCAAGGAAAGGCCAGGCTGGGGCATCTGGTGCACAAGAAGATGTGCAGCACTGTTGCCATCACACGTCACTAGAAAGAAAGGGTGCAGTAGGTAAGCTGGTGGAAGCCTTTTAGAACCGATTACCATGACAGTTATGATGAGATCCGCTGCCACTGGGGGGTAGCGTGGACATGGGTGGCAAATTTCTGGGTCTCAAATCTGTTGCTCCCATTTCAAGCTGGAAAAGGCAAAGGCCAAAGAACTCACCACTAAACTGGGGTAAATGTACACTGCTAATTTTTCTGTACATAATATAATTAGAAAACTTAGGGAAAAAAGAGGAAATTTATCTTGACTCTCAAAGTAATGTATCTGTTATATTAGTTAAGACATGAAAGAGCATCATCTCTAGTCTCTATCAATGAAAATGTCACATATTCTCCCATATGCAAAATTCATTATGTTCAACCATAGCATGTGTGTGTGTGTGTTTGTAAAGAGAATATTTAGGGTAAAGAAGGAGACCAGGAAAGGTGTGAAAGAAAGGTGGTGGCGGATGAAAAAATGTGAACGAAGTATTGTCACACCATAAAACACCATAAGTAAATGCAGTGTTTTGTGTGCGTTTAAAAAGGTGTATATTTAAAAAAACAAAAATATGTGCTTATATTATCTATGATGAATTATTATCTACAAGGAGTGCTTCTATAGATAATTCTGTGGAAAATATATGAAGTATCTCAAAATAGTATACATCCTTGTATGTTATTGTGTTATACCTGCCTAGACGTAAATACAGGAAAAGAAGATTCCAAAAAAAAATGTCAATCATTTCCTTTTGGAACATGAATCAATAATAGAGTAGTTTGCTAATAAACACAAGGCCCTGGGTTCAGTTTCCAACGGTGCAAAATACGTATTTTATTATCAGAGAAAAAATAAATATGTATGAAAGAAAGTGCCGAACAATATCTCTTATGCATGTTATAGAAATGTTCAAGATAATTACATTTTATTCTGGATGATACAAGGTATAGTAACTGAATTTGAATGACTATAATAAGCAAGTACTCAATAGGTACTTGTAACACATTCTCTTATTACCTAATATCAGGCCCAGCCTAAAGAACATGATACAAGATATTTAGATTGCCCTTTGAGAAGACTGTATATTATAAATTTCTCATGAAAAATCTTCTAATTTCAAATGATGAGTTATATAAAACATATACTACATTTGACACATATGGCAGATATGTTATTCCTAATTAGCCACTCCGACCCCTCTAAGAATATAATTCACTCTAGTCTTAATTCTAAGAGGCTTATGTTCTCAGTCTTAGACAAGAGAGAAAACTTTAGCTAACTTTAGCTTACATCCTGTCTAGAACAGTCTTTCAAGGCACTTTCATGGTCTGATGGGATTTTTCCCTTTTGCCCTTGAGAAGAGCTCAGGTTATCTCTGCTTCTTGGAGCCAGATTCTAGAATGATGAGGAATGTGGATTAAGGCAGAATATCCATGCAGACATACCAATGATCCAGAAGTAAAGGTTATATAATCAGTTATTAGGACCTCATAATTGCAACACAATTTGGCTGACACAAATACAAGAGGTGATTTCACATTCACCGCTGGTTGTAAATTGTCTGCTGCCTTCTCTGTCATTTTAACATTTTTCTTTTCAGTAAATTCTATTTGAATAGAAGTTGTTTTATTGGCTTAAGATAATACCTCTAGATTTTACCCACAGGTTTGTTTATTGAACTCTATTCCCATGGATTACCTTGTTTATTCAATCATTTGTGATTTTATGTTGTATGTAGACAACCATGTAAATATGATGAGATGTGATGCTTCTTAGCTGTAGTACTTAGATTTGAACTTCCTAATCGATTTTATGTGTCAACTGTTCCAGGAGGGTAGCAACATAGGTAGGTTTACATGTGTTGAACTTCCATACCTGCCAAATGCAAAACCAGAATTGTACTTGGTCTTATGTTTTCACATTAGTAAAAGTACAAAAGGGTCCACAGAGTAGATGTAGGACTATCTAACTAAAAATGAAGGCATTTGCAAAATCGTTATTTATCAAATTGAGGCATTAGTCACAAAATTTGAGGAAGGGGTTGACATAATCAATTTTTGTTATTTAGAAGATACAGTGTAATAGTAAAATGGCATAAAATGTAAAGCAGGGAAAAACGCTGAGTAGAAAGAAGGTTTTTTAAAATTTTACAAGTCAGCAAATTGGAAAGTTCTGAAAACATGAAATAAAGGTTCATAGTAGGAACAGCAAAATGAAGATTTGGGTGATCTGCAAAGTAATCTCAACAAATGGAACTTTTTAACTGAGTAGCGTTTCTGGCTTAATTAACTTATTGTTCTTTTAACAATAAGGCAAATGGGTAGAAGAAACAGTTCATAGATAATATATTGCTATTGGTTAGCCATCTGATACTATTCATAAAGTACATACAGTGAAAAAACAAAAAAAATCAGTGATGAAGAGAAAATATGAAAATGAACCAAAAAACAATGGAAAGATTATGAATTCTAATGAACCAGATATATAAGACGCAGTCCTTTAAGAGATGCCATCACTCTAAGCACAGAGATGCCCTCTATGTTCTCTGCACTCAGAAATAGTTTATGTAACTTAATGTATTTTTCACTCTTAGTGTAAAATATGAGTGCATCCTCATAAAAGGCAGTGTGGTATTTTGACTAAATAAAATCTATGACCAATGTTTTATGACTGAGTGGCGAAACAGTAGTAAGTCACTCCAATACTCAGACAGAAGTGAGTGGCATTTGGAAAAAGGTGCTCTTGTTTCTTGACAGAAGCCAGCATGCCTAGAAGAAATGGTGTTGAAGTCTTTCAGGTTAGGGTAATTCCTTCAGGTTTCTCAGCTGTGATATGAACTGAAGACCAAGTTCTTAAGGATGACAAAACACAGCTCAATATGTTGATGCTTTTAAGGCTAGTAACAGCAGGCAGCAGAGAAAACACCCTGGGTCTTTGCTTTAGGGAACTGATGACTCTAATTATACAGAAGAGTTCTGCATATAGATTTCACACATTGTTTCATTCTAAACTATTTTTCACATACATGATGAAAAGAAACACATGTTGAGTCAAAGCTCATTTCTTGAAATTAAACAAAAAAAGAACAAAGAAAGTAAAGGATGGAGGGATAGAATGATCCTTCACATTAAACTATTTTACAAGCACACATTAATAATCTTATACTGAATGTTTTGTCTGTATTTCTGTGCATCACATATGTGTCTGGTATCTGATGAGTTACTGGGGCTGGAGTTACAGATGTTTGAGAGCTGCCATGTGGGGGCTAGGAATTGAACCTAGATCTTCTTTAAAAACAGTCCACAGTCCATTTTCCTTCTTCATTTTTTTACAATATATTATTTTTGATATTTTTAAAATTATTTTTATTAATTACAGTTAATTCATTTTGTATCTCCCTGTACCTCCCTCCCTCCTCCCCTCCCAATCCCACCCTCATCCTTCTTCCCCACCCATGTCTCTCCTATAGTCCACTGATAAGGAAAGTCCTCCTCCCTTTCCCTCTGATCTGAGTCTATCAGCTCTTATCAGGAGTGGCTGCACTGTCTTCCTCTGTGGCCTGTTAAGGCTGTTCCCCTCTCAGGGGGAGGTGATCAAAGAGCAGGCCAATCAGATCATGTCTGAGACAGTCCCTGTTCACCTTACTAGTAATCCCACTGGGAGACTGACCTGCTATGGGCTACCTCTGTGCAGGAGTTTCAGGCCATCTCTATGAGTGGTCCTTGATTGGAATAACAGTCTCAGAAAAGACCCCTGTGCCCAGACTTTTTGGTTCTGTTGCTCTCCTTGTGGAGCTCCTGCCCTCTCCAGGTCTTACTATCTCCCACTTCTTTTATAAGATTCCCTGCACTCTGCTCAAAGTTTGGTTATGAGTCTCAGCATCTGCCTCGATTCCCTGCAGAGTAGAGCCTTTCAGAGGCCCTCTGCAGTTAAACCCTAAAACATCATGAAATTTGCAGGCAAATGGATGGAAATAGAGAAATTGTCCTGAACACAGTAACTCAGACCCAAATATAAATAAATAAATAAGTATTTATTTATATGTATATACTAATTATTAAATAAATGATAACCAGGTAATAATCCATAGTCCCAGTAAAGTTAGGTATAGAGGAAAGGACTAGGAGGGACATATGAGAGGAAGTAATAGATTTTATGGTTGGACTGGGGGATTGATAAGGACAGACGTGGGAGCATCATGTTAGATAAGAATGAGGAAATAAGGTTAAGGGAAGAAATACGGGGAGGGACAGCTAGAATTTGGGGGCATTTGCGGGATGATATAGAAACATAGTATAGTGGCAACTTTCTAAAATATATAAAAGTGATCCTACTGAGGTCTTCAAATAAAGGTGGAAATAGACCCCCAACTGCCCATCTCTTATCACCAAATGAGGCTTCCAGTAGTGAGATTGTGTTACATTCATTTGAGTTGTTAACCAACAAGGTCCCATAGAAATTCCCAAACAACCCAGGCTTTTGCTAAGACAACTAGTTGCTCTCTAAAAACTGACACCAGGCTTCCATTGCTAAGAATAGCACCTACATAACTCAATGAACATGGAGATGTTGAGCAAATGCCTACATGGAGCTTTCACCCCCTACATTCTAGTATCTGGTGTGAGAAGATAATCTGCAGGCTACCAAAAAAGAAACATAAACACCAACCCAGAAACGACACCTTAGACCTAAAATCTGTCCCTTCCTGAAAGATACGTCAGAGCAACAGTAACACAAAAATTGTTGGAATAGCCAACCAATGTCTGATTTGACTTAAGGTCCATTACATGAAAGACAGAGCAGACACTGCTTGTGTCCCCAAGAACCAGAGACTAGAAAGAGAGACCTTGGAACACACAACTCTAAATAAAATTTTAGAAGAGGTCACTGCAGCCAGTCCTCAAGAGACCTGATAAGCTACGGTCAGATGGAAGGGGAGGAGGTCCTCCCCTATCAGTGAACTTGGAAAGGAGCAGCAAGGAGATGAAGGAGGGAGGGGGAGATAGGGAGGGAATGCAGGAGGGGGGTACAGCTGGGATACAAAGTACATAACCTGTGATTAATATAAAATAAAATAAAAATGTTAAAAATTTCTCCTCTGAAGCTTTCCCTTCAGGGAAAAGAGAATTCCCCAGAAAAAGACGTGGATTGATTATTAGAGCCAGAGGGATAGAGGACACCAGAGAAGAAGGACCTCTGGATTACCTAATCAAAGCTTATATGAACGCAAATATTAACTACACAGGTCTGTACCAGGTCTTCTGTGAATATATTATGGTTTTCAGCTTACTATTTTTTTATAAGACTCCTGAGTGTATTAATGAGTGTGTCTCTGATTCTTGTGCCTACTCTTGGGGATCTTTTCCTCCTGCTGGGTTGACTTGTCCAAACTCTATGTGATTTTTTTGTTTGTTTTCTTATCTTATATTTTATTTTGTTATGTTTTATTGTTATATCTTAGAAACATTATTTAATGATGAAGAGAAAGAGAGTGGATACAGAAGAGAGGGGATGGGAAAATAACTGCGAGCAATATAGGGAGAAGAAACTCTAATCAGGATATACTGAGAGAAAAAAATCTATCTTCCATAAAGGAAAGAAAATAAGGAATAATTTATATTGAAAGTGGTCATTTGGTCACTCAGTTAAAATTTTTCCTTTTCTTAAACTAAAAATGTTTTTTTTAACAAAATAGAGATGATATTCCAAATTGTATTCTAGTCACTCTTTCTGACTATTTGTTGGAAATTGGTGCATGTCCTGATGAAAGCGGATAAAATTTGTGATGGAAAGAGTTGTCTATGTTATGAAATACCTAATGTTCTTTTGTATTTCTCAAAGTAGCAGCCTGCAATGATACCATAAAGGTAATTTTAGTGTACGATTAACATGAAAGGGGTCAGATACTCCAATGTAAGTCTAGG
Organism: Pachyuromys duprasi; assembly: GCA_028658305.1. Taxonomy (NCBI): domain Eukaryota; kingdom Metazoa; phylum Chordata; class Mammalia; order Rodentia; family Muridae; genus Pachyuromys; species Pachyuromys duprasi. Next base: position 84,345,747 of record CM053743.1, on the reverse strand, counting down.
AATGTAAAAACATGTAGTGCATATGGACATTTGCATAAATGTGAGGTAAATGTAATGGATATGTGTTAAGAAATCACCAAATATAACCAAACTGTTCACTTCTTATTTTTCTCTGTATGTCAAAAAAAGATATTCTGAAGGGAAAATAGTTCTAATTAATTCATAAAATAATGACAGATATCAAGCAATTTCTCAAATATTGTGAAAATGTAGAGCCCTTGTCACCAATGGGATGGGAGCTGGAAGGGTGTTTGTTTGTTTGTTTGATTTTTGTCAAGCATACCTGGGCTGGTTATCTTTCTAGGTAGACATGGTTGCTACATATTGGTTACACAATTATTCCCAAATGCTGAGAATACCTATATGGTAGATACACAGAAATTATTTCAATAGGATCAGTTGAATACATGCAATCAATTAAGGAAATATTTTAAGAATAGCATCAACATTTTAATCCACAGTATAACTAACCATAACATAGCTGAAAAAAAAGAATGCTACAAACAAATAACAATAAAACCAATATAAAAAGCTTTCTGAGGAAGAGGTCAGAAGTGAAACATTCACCTTCAGTCTATATTAAGTAGAAATTTCTTTACTATGTAGAGTGATAGTTTGCTCTTAACCTAAGTCCATGTGGTGGGTAAAACTGATAATTCTTCTGAGGTTATTGAACTGCCACACAGGATTAAAATTTGAGTCTCACACAAATAAAGTATTTACCTTTTCCTTCAAACTCAGCCATCCCTGAAGATCACAGCTGGGTTATAAAAGTTTTCCTTAGTCAAAGGAAACTAAATAAATAACTAATTGAGCACTAAATAAATAACGAATTGAGCACTTATAAGGCTTCAAATAGACTTGTCATTAGCTCTAAATTTTAATGACAGATATAATTTTAATGGCCTAAATATAAAAAGATGAAAAAACATAATAGTAACTTTACCTAATGAAATTTAAAGAACCAAGTAAAAAAAAAAACAATATTTCTGGTATCATCTCTAATACAGAAACCCTATATGAAGGTATTCATCCATAGCTGCCATGTATCTGTGAAAAAAATAGAAGGCATAGTAAGCATGAAGCAAGATCTAAACCAGTTTAAACATCTCAAGAACACAAGTAGACAAAAAAATAAGTAGGGTGATATCTCAGTTAATCAAACAAACAAAAACACCCTGAAAAATATTCAAAGGTGGAGATCACTATTTCTTAATGTAGAAAGTGATAAGATGGTGGTTATAGATCATAGAAGAGTATCACATTTTAAAATGCCTAATGAATTTTTATAACTGTCAAATGATTACCTGTGCCAATTAACCTGACAAAATGAGTTATCTAGAAATGACATGCCTCATGAAAGGAGCATACAATACTAGATATTGAGAATTCTTGTCGAAAATCCAGCATTGAATCTAATTGAGCTAATGTGCTCTAATGTATTGAATTTCTGAAGAAAAAGTATACCAGCAGGTTATACAAAGGAAAATCTGATTGAGGGAAATCTGCAATAGAGAACTGTTGTTTATGTAAGAGGTCAGTTGAATGAGAAAAATCATGCAATCGTAGGTAGATTAAAAGATCATCATGAGTGAGGTATCTGAGAAGCAGAAAAACGCACATGGTATGGACTCACTTATAAGTGGATATTAGACATATAAGATAAACATACTAAAATCTGTAAACCTAAAGAAGCTAAGCAATAAGGAGGACCCTGGGTAAGATGCTCAGTCCTCAGACAGAAAGGCTAATGGGATGAACATCAGAAGAGGGAGAAAACAGGGAACAAAAGAAGAGCCTACCACAGAGGGCCTCTGAAAGACTCTACCCATCAGTGTATCAAAGCAGATGCTTAGACCCATAGCCAAAGTTTGGGCAGAGTGCAGGAATCCTATGAAAGAACGGGGAGCTAGAAAGACCTAGAGGGGACAGGAGCTCCACTAGGAGAACAACAGAACCAAAAAAATGTGGGCACTGGGCCCTTTTCTGAGACTGATACTCCAACCAAGGACCACTCATAGAGATAACCTAGAAACCCTGCACAGATGTAGCCCATAGCAGGTCAGTCTCCAAGTGAGTTCATTAGTAAGGTGAACAGGGACTGTCTCTGACATGAACTCAGTGGCTAGCTCATTGATCACTTCTCCCTGATGGGGGTGCAGCTTTCCCAGGCTGCAGAGAAAGACAATGCAGCCAGTCCTGATGAGACCTGATAGACTAGGGACAGAGGGAAGGGGAGGAGACCTCCCCTATCAGTGGACTTGGAGAAAGGCATGGGAGGAAATAAGGAAGGGGGATGGAATTGGGAGAGGACAAGGGAGGAGGCTAAAGCTGGGATACCAAGTGAATAATCTGTAATTAATAAAAAAGAAAAAGGAAAAAAGTCAAGTCATATGATAAGGCACTATCGAGTTAAGACACAGTTCAACACATAACGTTTTGTTAATATGGTTGAAAAGTTAATATTCTAGTGTAGATAAATTTCCCAAACTTTGTCCTCAAACAGAATTACCGTTTCTTATATAAATTGATAATATGTTCAGATTTCTTTAAAAATATATTCTAATTACCTACTATCTCATATATTTCTCTCAGGCTTTGATTTACAAATAATCAAATGTATATTTTTCACTTTTAAACATTAGGTATATTTTTTCTTTATTTTATAACAGTAGTTTATATATTTATAAACAGTATTTAAGTATATATTTATATATAGTTCATATATTTATATAGCAGTAGTTCTGGAAATTTCTGTAATCAACAGAAAATGAAACAGTGTTTATATGGTTCCTCCGTGTATTTAACATCTCAGTAGACACAATGCTGATGAAACCATTATGAAATGAGATCAAGTGTTTTTGTATTTGTGTTATGAATGATGAAACTAGCAGCTCCACGTCTCTGTAATGTAGTAACGATCACATACCAAGTAGCAGAGCTGTGAAAAAAACCCAATAAACTTGATCAAGTGGTAATAGGCTAATATATTAGAATAAAATTGCTCTTCCAAAATAGTAGAACAAAGAAAAACAAAATATTGAAAAAAAGAAAAGAAAAGACATAACCACAGCAAACAAATCCAAGTAAAAACTAAAGCTGGAAATCAATGTTATAAAATAACAGAGGGATAGTCTCTCCTTGCTTAGCCTCTCCTTGCTTAAAGAAAAAGTATAAGACAATTTCTATAACTTATGTATTTCTGGAGTGAAGGCTGGAGAGACCTCTTTTATTTAAGGATGAGTTCTAATTATCGAGCATGTCTCTGCTTTATCATGCCTAGCTCATAGGAAGCAGAAGTTATTAGAATAAAGATTTAACTGGGAGATAAAGAGTGATGTGGAAGATGGGCAGTCTTTTTAGAAACAGACTAAGAACAATATCTCTGCTTTATGAACTAAAATCAGATGAGTTTTATAGTCTGTGGTTAAATTCTTATTTAAATTATGAACTCCATCTGTAGATGTAGCATGCTGCTAGGCTATCCAAAATCTACATTGCATTGTATAACAGGAAAGAAAACACGAAGAATTGTCTAAAATTCACATAGCCTTGCATACCGCTTACAAATTATCTTACATGTTGGAGGTGGATTGTTTAATAAGTATAATGAGTAAAACTTATATCTTAGGTATACTTAAACACATATATGTCTGTAACAAGACTCAGAAATTGAGATGTAGAAATGCCCACTCATAGACTGTGTGCTTTGTGACACAGTTTTGGAATTCAGTTTTGGAATGTAGAAACAGAAGCAGGAAAGCAATAACAACTTAGAAATTGAGATATTTCAAAATTGTCTGTGATGTGAAGTAATTCATTAAGGATTTCACGATAGAGCTGCTATCTAAAATGAAATTTATAGCAAATTTATAATGCTGCAAAGAAACCTCATGAAGCCTTGGATGGAATTCTTTTGGGGAAGAAGCCTGCTGTATAAATCAAACACAGCTCTGCTTATACTAAGTACATCCAGCTGAAATTAACTTTAGTGAGTGCTTTCAGTTCAACCAAGTTTATTTCATCTGAATAGTAAATGACAAGTCATAGTGTTTTCTATGCTATAACTACTATGCAGATAAAATACCTAATTCTGCAGCTTAGCTTGGAAAGCACTCTAGAATGCAGACCAAAGATAATTCTTAAGAAAAATTTCCCATGAAGATATTTTATCACAATCTCCTTCTCCCTGTTTTATTTATTAAGTGACATACAAATGTAGTTGGGACACTAATTCTTCACATGTAACATTAAACTCTGTGACTATAAAGCAATTATTGTTTTTTTTTTCCTCAGTTAAGAATATTTACAGAGAATTTCCCACACTAGAGTCAAATATTCTGACAGGATCATTAATGGCATTGTCTGTAAGTCATTTCATAATTACAGCATATAAAAGAGAATGCTTCTGCAGCAAATAGTAACTATGAGTAAAACCATAACAAGTAAATCAAAGATAAATAATATTAAAAATTAGGTTATATAATCTACATTATTTAAAAAATATCTACTGATCATAATTCAAGCTAGGAAGAGAGATTATGCTGTTCAATAGGTGCTTAAAACCTTTTTCATGAGGCATAGGATCTAGTCAAACAGAACTAATAAAATACCCAGAGACAGGGTAAGGGTAAGACTGTGAGACAGTCTGTGCTCCGTCAGTGGGAGGGCCTGGCTTTAATCCCCAGCAAGACAAAAACAACCACAGAAACAGATAAAACACCAAGAGATGAGCACGCTAAATTCTTTTATATGTTTCCATTCAGAAACAGAAATTCTAAACTATCTAGAAAGGATGTCAAAATGAAGAATAGGCAGAAGAGAGTTGTTAAAGATGCTTACTGCCCCATTATTTCAATTCAGAAGCTTTTTGAGTAGACATTCCTGTTTTCTGTTGTCTCTATAGGGTGTCTCATTTTACTGGACACATATTAGATCATAAGCACACTAGTTATGAAGCCTTGCCTACAAATTCAAGCACTTGACTTGACATATAGTATGCTTAGGAATTTCCAACAGACATTTATGAAAACTTGTGTGAATCAGTGTTAGGAATCTATTACATAGCCAGTATCAGTAAAGTGCGAATCTGATGCCAGAATCAAATCAGACTTCATGTGATACATTGAGCCTGCCCTGAATATCTGTCCCCTCCATTTTATGATGAATCCAAATTTGTGTTCAGTCAAAATCTGATATTCTGTAAATTTCCCCCCTCTCTATTCTTTTTCGTGGATTATTCATTTGTTAAAGAAACACAATAATATTTTTCTGGATGAGACTTCTTAAAGTAAAAGAGCAGAAGTCACATTCTTGTGACTTTGTCATCAATATTTACTTTCATCAGAACCTAGATGCAAAGCTAGTGGCAGCTAACCATCTTAAAAGTATAGAGCTGCATGTTCACTGAGCATGAGTGCTGAGTGAACAGTTGGAGTGAAATGAAGTCTTTACATTCAGGAAAGAGGGACCACTGTATGGTTCACTGCTAAAATTTTTATTTCATGTGCTATGGCAAAAAGTACTTTTTTTCGAACTGAGTCATTAAAAATTGAGCTATTTTGATGACCCAGCATCTCACAGGATATTTAAGACAGTGAACACTCCAGATTTACCTGAATAAACCAAAGGTAAAGATGGCAGCAATAAAATTACAGATAAATTATTAAAGTAAAAATGTCAACGAATCTGTGGAAGTTAGAAAAGTAAAGAAGTTCTGGATGAAAATATTGTCCTCCTTACACCTTACAGAAATCCAGAACAATATGAAGAGGGTGCAATTCATGCTTATAATCCCAGCATTCTCTAGGCCGAGGCAATGGATCATGAGTTCAAACTCAAAGCTACCTGCATAGAAAGGTCTTCTCAAAGAAGGAAATAAAGACATAAGGATGGCATGCGAGAAGGAGGAGGAAGACAATTAGAAGGAGTGAAAAAAAGAAAACAAAAAATGAGGAAATAAAAGAAATAATGGAGTCTAACTAATATAATTTGTGAAATATTTGTGCAGTACTTAAATATAGTTAACAATTCTTTTTTAGTTTAATTTTAATTTTTTATATTAGTTACAGTTTAATCATTTTGTGTCCCAACCATAGCCCCCTTCTCATTCCTCCCAATTCGACTCTCCCTCCCTCATTTCCTCCCATGCCCCTCTCCAAATCAACAACTCTTAATCATCATGCTACATGTTAAAGAGACTCACATAAGACTCTTATTAAAATGTGTAGTAGATGAGAAAAAAACCATAAAGATTAACAGAATATTACATTGATTTGAAGAAAAACCATTTTCAGAGAAATAAGTGGATAGAAATACCAGTGAAGAAATAAAATGGAAACCTAGAATAAACATAATAAGAAAGACTTTTAAATATGTTTCATCTGAATGGGAATATTTATAGTAATATTGTAAAAATTAAAATTATACTAGAACTCACTATAAAATTAGTCATTTTATCTTTAAAATTACAAAACTGTAAAAGAAAAATATCCATTCATCAAACATTTATGCCCAACAGCATAAAGTACACATCATCGGATATATATTATTTGACCAAAAAATGATAGCAATAGTTTGTACTTAGTCTCTCATTCTTGGAATACTGTAGTCCAACTATGGGGTGGGGGCTGGGGTAAAAATCTCTGGATAAAATGGAAAAATCATGATGTTTGCATAATAATTAAGGTCTGAGTTTGAATTTTGGATCCATGTCAAATGCTACAGAGTACTGAAGGTTCAAAAATGACTTGATTTGTAATTTTAAAAGAAAGTTGCAAAGGGAGATTGAAAGAAAAAAGAAGATAAATTAAATGAATAAAAGACATCGATGGAGAGAAAAACTCAAAAAGTTCCTATTCCTTGGCTGTTCTACTCATGCCGCTCACCTGCACATTTCACTATCCCTGTTTCTGAGAACAGTAAATGTCTTTTCCAGGCACCATGTTTAGAAGACCAAAGCATTTTGTTTTGTCTTTGATGACTTCATGGTTTATCTTTCTGGTGCTGAAATCTTTAATAGCTATCCTGTTTTGAAAGAAAAAACTGAGAATATTTTAATTAGGAAACATAATTTTAAAGTGAGAATCAAAGTTTTTGACTAAAATGTCAAAGTGGTATGTAAATTCGCTTAAAGGCCACTTGTACCACAGACAATTGGTTTCCCTCTTAACATCATATAGTTGGGTGGGTATTATGAGAGGAACTGTTTTTGAGGTTACTCACATTTGTTTTCCTTACTTGGAAACATGAAAAAAAAGAGAGATAGGATAATAGGAATAAATAAAAATATTGTTTATTTTACAGCAAATAATATGAGACAGGTCAAAATACATTTCACGATAGGAATCTTTTCACGTTTATAAAGTAATTATTTGAAACTCTTTAAGGCATTATTCTCTTTAAACATTTTGAAACAAAAATTCGCCTTTTGATAGGAACTGTGCGTTTCATTACAGAGACAGAACACGATGCTCTGGCTTACATCTTCTCTGCAGAAGGGAGTCCTTTTTTGTACTGAATTTTTAGCATATAGTAAAGATCCAGATTGTAAAAAAATTAATTTCAGGCATGACAGACTGGAAGTATATATTGAACAGATCTGGGAACAGAAATGATGCAAATGCCTCTCTCCCAGCTTCTGAGAATTATGTAATGGACCAGAATATCAGGGTAGGCTTCTGTTTGAGTGAAACATGGACTCGCAGTCAGAGCATGGGATCAAAATGGCTTTTTGAAAGCAAGAAATTCAGGCCATTCCCCACAAATGGTAGCTCATGGACATTTACTCTTGATAGCCCATCAGGATACAAACAAGTAGTTTAACTATTAGTGACAGTTACAAAAAGAGGATCACGTACAATTTCTCCTGAATGAACAAGAGGAGTAAAAGGCATTGACTCATTAAAAAGACAGCCAATGATCTTTTAAGAGTTAGAGCTAAAAATCAATTAGCGTTTACTCTTTAGTATGCTGCTATTATACTTATATGATTGCACAATTTGTTTAATCACAACGATAAAAGTTAAATTTACACTGATTTATTATTTAATATTTCTTTATCAGCACAGATGAGAATACTGATAAACAAGACTACCAAAAATATTGCAAGTTTTAAACTTTCCCTTGTTTAAATTATTTCCGTATGATGCCTGTAAACAGTTGAACTAAATACTGCTAGCCATTTGTTACTATGAAAGTTTTACCATAACATTTTTGGTAATGACATTTACATGTGCATATGTGTCTGTGTGTGTAGCCTTTGGAAAACATAGTAATTGTAATATATGTATGAATGAGTTTGCTTATATATGTAAACATATAATTAGCATCAGTAATCTTCCTAAAAAGCGTGTTCATCAGCCCTGCTGCTGAATGAATATTTAGTAAGGTTCATTTTAAGCAGCCCACTTTTTTAATTTTTATTTTTTCTTCACAACTTATTCATTATACATCCCAATTGAAGCCCCTTCCCCTAACTTCCCCAATCCTATCTTCGCTCCCTCTTCCTTTCATCTGCTCTCCCTAGTCCACTGAAAGGGGGGAGTTCTCCACTATTGTCATCTGTCCATAGCTTGTTAAGTCTCATCAGGACTGCCTGGATTCTCTTCCTCTCTAGCTTGGCGAGACTGCATCATCAGGGGCGATTGATCAAAGAGCAGTCAACTGAGTTCATGATAGAGGCAGTCCATGCTCCCCTCACTCAGAGGTCCACATGGAGACTGAGCTACATTTTAGGTTTTAGGTTCTCTCCATGCATGTTCCTCTGTTGGTGCATCAGTCTCAAGCAGCCCACTTTTAAATTATCTATAAATTCAGTTCAATACAATGGAACTTAACAAATGTTTTATAAAAGACTGTTAGGTGCATTTATTTTTCCTCAAAGATTTCCCAGGGAAAATAAAAATAAAAATGAACACATTTAAAAATGTTTTTTAGAAGATAAATCACATTATTCAAAAGAACAAACAAAATGCTGTGAAGAATCTTAAATGTCTGAAGCATCCCCTAGGACTTTGTGGTGGGGATAGCGCTTGTAATGGTGCTGTTCTGAAAGGCAAGAATCAGGGAGAACCGTGAAAGAGACATAACTTCCAGGTTAATGCCAGTCATTCTACACAATAAAGCACTCAGTCAGCAGTTCAGTAAAGACATAAGTTTGGTTAGAATCTGTAAACAGATGGGCAAGATTCTATATGGCAGACAGCAGTAACAATTGTTCTGGAATCCAGAAAACCACAAGAACCAATGGCTTCCCTATGATCAGAGGGGACAAACTGGACTTAACCTGTCCTTATTGGTGAACAATCCCCTACTTTTAATCTAGCTAGTACAGCCTATTGATTCTATGGACATGAAGTAGGTAAGACCTACTTTGGTAAATTACAAAAAAGAGGAAGACCACATGCAAATAATATGTGTCCACTGTTCTCTGAATACACCTCACAGTGTCAAGCAGTCTCTAAAGGTTCAGAGCTCATTCTGTGGCAGGAATTAATAAAAACTCTTCAAAATGTTTCTATCACTGGTGAAACCTCATGACACAGAAGTTCCAATCTAAAGACAAATATTTAGCTTTCAGTTTTTTAAAAGTGATCAAAGTACAAAATTTGTGCTATGGAAAAATGAACTAAAATTTTAGAAAAGATAAATAAACAGAAATATGAGATATTGCTAAAATAGAGGGAAAGATAATATTCAATTAGCTAATATTCACTTGCTTCTATGACTTATTGAACTATTTTCAATATTTTACCATACAAGTTTTGAAGTCAAGGAAAAAAAAACGCGTTAAAGTTCCATTGTTTCACAATCTGTTATAGATATTCCTCAATATTTTAGTTACTAGTAATATTTTTATTTCTCTAGTGGCTTTAAAATAGATATAGAAAGCATAGTTACCCTTTAAAGATGTTCTTTTATTCTATAATGTTCTTTCATCTCAAATGTGCTAATGGTAAGATACTATTGAATGGTTACAGTTTTACATCTGTTCTTAAATTGTGTTGCTAATTTTCTTTTTCTAACATTAATACTCCTTTACATTCTCCTCTCTCAGTGTTTTCCACTATGCTCTTTCTTCCAAGAAGTTGCTCAGAGTAAAACAATGTTTGTATTTATCAATCTTTTGTTTATGTACTACTGGCCCTAGGCTACACACTTCCCACCTATGAGCCACCTTCCTTCTGGGAACCCTGTCAAGTAAGCAGTGTCTACTTTATTTGCCGATGAGGAAAAAGGGGTTGAACATGTTTAGTATTACATCTAGGTGAGTCAGTTACCACAAAGTACATGATTTTATGCACTTTTTACCTCTGTCATTTCCACATGCATATAAGCAACTAGATATAGGCATTTGTGTTTTCACAAGTGTGCATATATTTGTGCATGTGCATACGTGTATGAATGTATATACATGCATATGTAGCAATATAATATTTCTACTGGTTTTGTTTAAAATTACAGCTATTATTTCTTCATCTGCATGGACATTGAACTGTAAATTAGCTAAGGAAAATCAAAGAATTTTATTCATATGCTGCAGACTTTCCATAGAGTCTTTGCATTTATTTCATTCAATTACATAATTGGCAAATAATACTTTGCAAATTTTGCTTACTGATTAACAAAACCGTCTCCAAGTTTATATGGAAACTTATTAGAGGACTGATGCCGTTCTTTCTTTTATTTTCATTCATTTAAGCTCATACTACTGGATTTAACCAGAATAAACTTTTCTATTAATTTAATTTTTAAAGTACAGTTTAAGATAATGTGCATATTACTAAAACACTAATCAAATTTAGTTAAATAAAATAGTGTCAAATTTGGTTTTGTCTAAAAAATGGTTAAAATTAGTTTTTATCACAAATCACCTTTGTAGTAGAAAAAGAAATATCTTTGGGGATCTTGTTTTTCAGTTGGTACTAATTAGATTTTTTGAAAATGAAGTTTGAAGCTCATACTGTTCTGGCTTGAACAGCGCCAAATGATAATCCAATGTGACATACATTTCCTATAGCAATAAAATTTTGGCAGATAAACTCCCCAATGAAAAACAACGATCTCTATGCTTACATGAATTTTGTGATAGAACGCAAATGAAGAAAAAAAAATAAAAGGAACAGAAATTAAAAAAAAAAAACTTGACAGTGTCATGGATCCCCTTTCAATGTTTACAGAAAGTGCCTAAATCCATGGAGAGTGAAATCCTCCAGGACATGGAACACAGTACATCAGGGATGCTCCCTGTCCTTGGAACCAGAGCGAATAACTGATTGCTATTTACATTAAAATTCATTCCTAAAAATCTTGCACCCCTTCCCTTCATTATGCAATGTCGTCTTGGACCTGGGCGTCTAGAAATGTGGAAATTGTAACACTTTGACACACCATGTAAATGAGGTATCACTGTAACATGCTATTTAAATGAAGTTTGGAACAAACATTCAGCAGGAAGTTTGGAAAACTTATAACGAGATTACCTCGTAACTTTTTTTATAGGAATATTCCTGTATTCTCTCCAGCCATGTCTTAATTCCAACAAGAAGGTGCAGTGCGCAGTCTCGCACTCCAGCAGCAAAGCTGCATATTGTCTTCTTGCGGCAATTAGTCCATAGCTGAACTGGGGGTTTGAGCTGCTTTCTATTTCGTTCAAATAATATTTGACTCGGGGCATCTTTCTCTTCCTGATAGAGATACTGAGTTGGGGATTATCAGGCTGAATCAATAAGCTATTTCCTATTATCAGTTCTGCAATGAAGCTAGTTTCGGGGAGGAAGTAAAAGTGTCTGGAATTGTTTGTTCATTTTCCTTGTTTTTACCTGTCATTCTCATGATTAGTGGTGAGGCCAAGAAAACTGGATGCTAATCACAGATTCAAGAATGATTCAATTTAATGTTCCTTCCTAAAATGAAATCATTTTCTTTTTAAATATCATGATTGGATGCAGTTAGGGATATCACATGGAAGAAAAGAAAATGAAAATGCCTTGTCCTCAGAATTTACGCACATTAAAAGAGCTCTGGTTGTAAGGACTTTTATTTGCTTATATGTTAGAGACTCCCCCTACAAAAAAAATGAAAGAAGAGTAATCAAAAATTCAGATTTTATATATATATATATGTCAAAGAGGCTAGATATAAGAATATTTATTTATTAGAATTAAAATACATCTTCATTCCTCTAACCCTCAAGAGCCACAGTGGCCTTCCTTTTATCATGGTTACAGCTTTTGAAATCCAATCACATCCCCTGTGTTTTCCTTTCAATTTTTGCCCATTACTTATTTCTCCAAACTTCTTATTGTAGGTATTTATTGTGAAACTTCTTTCAACAAGGAAGAATAAAGTAGAAACATCTAATGGAAAAAAAAGTTTCACCAGGCTAAACTCTGATGAGCAAAGATCTACCCATGGCCAGCAAGTCCAGACATTCTCCTTGCAAGAAAAGCCGAGGCATCTCACTGAAACTATTTCAGTCGCTGTGCATGCTCTCTAAATAGCCTTCTGAAGAATTTCCCAAGGAGATTTCTTCCCAGGGCACTTGGGAAAGGTTCCTTCCATTGGGTGGGCTTTGAGGAAAGAGTAGATGAGAGCCTCCATTAGGTCAGGTTACTAAAGATAGCCTGCCACTCTATAGTTCAATTCTGACAAGAGAAAAACAAGAAACAAAAACAGTCTGAAGAAATGCCAGAGAGCTTTCTGAATCACCGTAAGAGGTTCCAAATTGAAGCCTGGCTAGCCGAACATCAGTGAATATCTACATGGGATTATAGAAAACTATAACTTGTGAACTGTCTATTTCTATCATTCTCATTTCTAAAACTATTTCTCAAAACAATGCTTTATAATTTTTGAAGCTGTAATCTTATTTACATGGAAAAAAGAATAAAAGTATATTATACTTTTGTAGCTACGATCCATTTCTAGTGGCTAGTTTTATTGACATTTTTTGATAGAAATGCAATAGAATTTGAGTATACTCCCTGTTTATACTTTTACTATTTTCCTGCAGAAATAGCTAAAGGAAAGTGAAAGTCTTTGATTTAAAGAATTGTATCTTGTTTTGTCCTGTCTGGTTGTCATTTCTTAGAGATCTGCTCTTTTCTGAAGAAGAATCTGAGGGGAGTGGATGTGGGGGAGAGGGAAGATCTGGGGGTATCTAGGAGGAGGAGAAGGAGGGGAAACTGACAATTGGGATGTTTTATGAGAGAAGAATATATTATCAATAAAATATACATATATCATTCAAAATATAAATAAAGTGCAAACAGCAAAAAGTTCACTTTGTCAATGAAGTTAACCTGAGACTCATTTGATTTCATGTATTTATTAATTTGTGCTTAAAAAGCACAAAATTAATTGGGTTTGTTTGTTTCTTACTTTGAAATGTATTCAAGGTTCACATACATTTTTATGAACACTTTCCAATAGTAACATCAACTAAACCTAAATTTTGGTAGATAATTAAATTTCATTTTCCCTTTATACAGCTTCTGGCCAAATAGATAACAGTAGATTTCCAGTATGTATTGTTTTGTTTGTGTTCATGTGTTCTAAATTCTTAATGCATTTATATTAGGTAATTGCTATTTTCAAATATAAAAATTCATTTCTCATAATTGCTAATTTATAAACATACATAAACATAACTACTTCAAAAAGAACACAGTTCACTACGGAGGCTTTGAAATTTTAATTTGTTATCATAGGCCAACAATGATCACATTTTTCTGCCTCTTGTGAGATTAAAAACCATTTACTCCCATAAGCATATCCACAGTAAGCCCTGGTTCATCCACGCTTTGACTTTGCAAATGGTGTTTACATTTAAAGATGAACCTCAGGTTGTCCTCAGCAGTCCTTAGAGGAGTCTCACTTATTGATTACAGATCGCAGGGCTAGTGGAACTTCTTTCCGATTGTGTAATCATGTCATTTGAGGTTTGAAGATAAAGCATTTTACTTTTGAGTTACAAGTTCTAAATACATTTCCTTTACACAATCTCTTGTCTGTGTGGACTAGAAAGATGTTTTATTATAACATACGTCCATCTGATTAAAGTTATTTATTTCATAAAAAAATCTCATAGCCTTAACATCCTGGATGGGATTCTAAAAACCTTTTGCAACAGGCTCAGAAAAACTGAGCACAGAGAATCATGTTGCACAGCTTTGTTTCTAACTGCTCAGTGAAATGTGTTCTTCCAGTAATACTTAAAATTAGATGAATATTAGATTATATCTAGAAATGTATCTTTTGGTAAATTTCAATTAATTAAATCATTAACATTTCATCCTCCACATAAGCTAATAGTGTGAAAGATGTGAATTAATTAAGATACAAGACCTTTAGTGACCTTAAGTTTTGTGAATTTTACTTGAAGATAATAAGATGAAAACCATAGATTTTAATAGTTTCTAGCATTTATATTTATGACACTTCATTCAAGGAAAGAACTGGAAAATCTAGTGCAAGCCTGGTTCTCAGTGTTATCTTTGTGCTTTACTACAAAATCAAATATATGAATGGGTGTGTAATTTTAATGCCAATTGTACACAATAGAAAAATCAATAGAACTAGTTGGTATTTAAATAAATGTACTCATTTGAAATTAAATTTAATAGCAAATTAAAGTAACTAACATGGAAAACACTATAAATGTAATAATGAAAGAGTTGAAACACTTAATGATATTAAGAACTGGGTACCCTAGTAAGGGGAACAGGGACTATTACTGACATAAACTCAATGGCTGGCTCTTCGACCCCCTCACCCCGAGGGAGGAGCAGCCTTGTCAGACCACAGAAGAGGACATTGCAGCCAGCCCTGAAGAGACCTGCTAAACTAGGGTCAGATGGAAGGGGAAGAGGTCCTCCCCTATCAGTGGACTTGGAAAGGGGCAGGGAGGAGATGAGGGAGGGATGGGGAAATTGGGAGGGAATGAAGGAGGAGGCTACAGCTGGGATACAAAGTACATAACCTGTGATTAATATAAAAATTTAAAAAATTTAAAAAAGAACTTAAAAATCTGTTTCAAAGAGTAACAGCATGAAAAATAAATAGATCAATGAGTTAAAGAAAAGAGATGCACACACAAATTGCATATAAATAAGTGAGGTTTTGTGACTACACTAAAATCACCAATAAAAAGAATATGCAACACTAAGTTATCTGGATTGATAGGTAAGAAACAGAAAATATTTTAAATATAGCTCCAATATTCTGCTACAAAATTAAGAATATCAGCATTGAAGCTAATATAAAAATATTGTCAGATTTTACTGGTGAAATCAGAATATTGCAACTTTGATATTTCAGACCTTTTTATAATTGTTATTATAAAAATAACTTGTAATTATAGCCATTATACAAATTTAAGTACATGATAGGTTTTGATACATATACATAGTGATATGATAAATTAGCTCTCATATTTATTAAGCAAATAAATGTGTAATATTTGGAAGATTTTTACTATGACTTATATGTATTATCTCATTGAAACACAAGAAATGGTATCTTACTTTCCTATTCCATAGTAGTGAATTGCAATCATAGTGGTTTAACTAAATACAAGTTTCTTCTCATGATTTTGAATGTTTGAAATTCAAAGTTCAAGGAGTTTCTTCTGTGTGCTGGAGGACATAATATGTTCTTTCCATAGGAATTTTAATGGCTATTCTTAGCTCAATTTATCTATTTTAATGTCAGTAAGATCAAGTTGAGTCATCCTCACACTGATTTTTGTTAATTTTTATTATTTCTAATATAATGGCTAAAAGCCCTTGTAATTATACTTGGCCTGCCTGAATAACTACACAAACCTTTTCCTCAGTACAAGTAGGTTAATACACCCAACCACATCTTCAGTCTCCATTCTTTTTTTTTTTATCATGAAACTTAATACATCTATATCTTCTAAAGATAAGAGTATGAAAATACTTTCTTTTAAGTTTTGAGTGCTATATTCCATGAAAAAAATATGGTTTTTCTTGTTTTGTTTTGTTTTTCCACAAGGTTATATAGCTAGCTGGTAGGATCTGGTATTCAGTGAAAGCTAAGAAACTAAGACTTGAGTCCTGAATTATGTGATGCTCTGCAAGGGCACAGCTGTTAGATTTCTTGTTACGTAAACAGAAATTGTTAAAAGCTGAGGGAAAGATGAGAATGTATGAAAATATTCATACCATTTACCATAAGCTTGTGGATATCTTTTATCTTTATTCTATTTTTTTTGATAATATTCTTCAGTGATTATGGTCCTGAATTGTTCTCTTGTCATTTTGCTTTGCTGGGACACCATTTTTTTTTTATTTTTTTGTTATCAATCACAGGTTAGGTACTTTGCATCCCATGTGTAGCCCCCCCCATTCCCTCCCACCCTCCCCAACCCTCCCTCATCTCCTCCCCGCCCCCTC
>CM053743.1:84305724-84328826 GCA_028658305.1 Pachyuromys duprasi | reverse complement strand
ACAAAGAAGCCAAAACCATTCAATGGAAAAAAGACAGCATCTTCAACAAATGGTGCTGGTCCAACGGGACACCATTTTTAAAAGACCCTCTTCCCCTCAGAGGTTCTAAGTTCTAGCTAGTTACAAACATTCTGGAAGGTGGAAGCAAACCATTGTTACTTCTCTCTCATGGCTACTACCATGCAGAAGATATAAGAAGGAATAACAGGGTCCCATGTAATTCCCAAATCCTTCTTAAACCTAGATACAGATACAATCTGATTGATAACTGCACTGGAAGATAACCCACTGATATCATCAAATATGCTACATACTCACAGAGACAACAGCCACAAAGGCAGTAACATCCCATGCAGCTCTATACTTGCCCACTGTTGGTTATTCATGTAGATTTGAGTGGACTCCTTTTGTAAACTTTGTATACTTTGTGAACTTCATATACCCTCACATCAGTAAAGTGGCTGTGCCCCTGCCTAAGGAACTCCAGCAGCCAGACCTCTCCCTCAGACCTCTCTAAATGTCATGAAAGCATTCTCATCCTCTCTAACTGTCACAAAGCTCATCTCCACCCCCTCAATAAGACTCTTCCAAGATTATGCTAATTTTAGGTGAAAAGTCTGAACAAAAAGCCATCAATCTCTGATCATGAAAACCCACTACCTCCCAATAAGTAGGAATGACAGGGTCCCATGCGATTCCCAAATCCATCTTAAACCTAAATACAGATACAATCTGATTCATAACTTTACTGTAAGATAACTCATTGATATCATCAAATATGCTACATATTCACAGAGACAACGGCCACAAAAACAGAAATGGTCCATGCAGTTCTATACTTCCCTACTATTGGCTATTCATGCAAACTTTATTCTACTTTATTCTTTGGCCTAATTTTGGCTATTCATTCAGAGGTTTATTCCTATTAAACTTCCCCAGCTCAGGACTTGAAATCCTATCAGTCTTCACCCTAGATATCTCTGCCCAGAAAGCTCCATCCCCTAAAGTTCCTATATAAAGATGTGTCTGCTCACTTTTTTGCTGCCCTCTCCAAGGAGCAGGGGTAGCCAAACTTGGATTTGTTCCTCCACACCTTGGACCCTACCAATAAATCTCTTTTATGAGATTTGCTGTCTGGTGTCAATCTCTTATGAAGAAGCCAAGAAGTAATGAAGCAAAGAAAAGAAGTGAAGAAATAGAGTGGTACTGAGGATCCTGAGCTCCTCAGTTCGGAAGGAGACACCGTCCCCCGGGAGCTGCAGCCCCTCTCTTGAGAATGCACCCTCTCAGAGCTGAGTGTATAGGGCTTTCATTGCTGAGGCTCTGTGGCTGCAGCAGCAATAGGCCCATTGCAACCAAGAAAGCTGACCTCAGAAGTGGGCCGCCACTGCTGCAGCAGCCTCAGCCACCAGAGCAGAAACACATCAAAGATGCCTCACCTCACCACCCAGTCCTAGCAGAGATAGCACTCCCTAGCCACAACATCCCACCACTTCCCCCAAGCTGTGGCAGCCCACTGTCCGTTCCCACAGCCATGCCAATACACCCCCGCCAAATAAATTTAACAGCAGACCACTAAAGATAAAGAAAGAACAGAGCTCAGGCTCCAAAGCTCCTGACCTTATCAGGGTTTGGGGTAACCCTGCCCTAGGAAGCTGTAACGTTTCTGTGGAGAAGGTCTTCTCTCAGAGCTGTGCGGTCCCTGGTTCCTATATAACACAATGTCATTGGAGTACTGTTCACCCCAGAGCTGTGTTACCTTCCCCGCTCTCCAGTTGTGAGTTTCCTGTACACCTTCCATCTGAGTACCAGCAGGGCCCATCATGGTGGTGCAGGCAGGTTGGATTTGCTAAAGGAGGCAGAGGCAGATGGCTATCATCACCATCATCATCATTATCAACTTCAGCAGCAATAGAAAAACAGCAATTTGGTTCCTGGGCTCCCTTGTGCCCTCCCATTGGGATACCTTCTCCCCTAGGGCTGTGTAGTTCCTGAGCACCAGTGTCTCAATGTTGGCATAAGGTTTTGTGGACTGTGTACAGTTTACCCTTGTTCATTAGAATGCTGATTTCTTTTCCTCACTATTTGGATTCAATCTGGACACAGCATTGTGATGTTTATTTTCTGTATCTCTTATCTCAAGTTTGTGTAAACACGCTCACCATTTCTTCTCTGTTCTGCTAACAAAACACCAAACAGCCAATGTTGAGCAATACAGATAATAGGGTGGGATATCCTGGCCTATGAAGGGACAGAGAAAGAGGAGAGAAAGTAGAAAATTGAGCCAGGAGGAGAGGACCAGAAAGCATCATGAGAAGAGAACTGGAGCACAGAGATGATTTTAAAAGCAAGTATGACATGGGAATTTTGAATGGAAGAAGGTAGACTAGCTTGGAAGTTTGGGTGGAGTAATTATTGCTCATATTGTTCTCTAGGCTAATTAAATAATTTCTAGTCTCTCTGTGTCGTTACTTAGGTAAATAGCTAGTTAAAGAGCAATTACTATGTTACTAATAATATAAATCAAAATTAATTATTGATAAATATTCTCCATCAGAATATCATTCTATTGGGATAACTTCTCCCCTCAGAGCTGTGTGCTCTTGTGCTTCCAAGTCCCAAGACACATTTCCAACACCTATATTCTTTTTAAAATTTTTAATTAATTAATGTGTTTATTTATTCATTTTACATCTGAGTTTTAGTCCCATTGATCTTCTTCTCCCAGTTCCAAACTCCCTGGTCTTCCCAACTCCTCAGATAACAGAAGTCACCCAACACCCACCCACCCCAGCCCATTAAGTCTAATCAGGACTGGAGTACTCATCTTCCACTATGGCCTGGTAAGACAGCCCTGCCAGGGGTAGTGACCAAAAGGCAGGCAACTGAGTCCATGCCATAGACAGACTACACTCACCTTAGTGGGGAACTCACTTGAAGCCAGAACTGCCAATCTGCTACATCTGTGTAGGGGGCCTAGGTCAAATATATGCATGGTACTTGGTTCGTGCTTCAGTCTCCATAAGCTCCTCTGAGCCCTGTTTAGTTGGTTCTGTTGGTATTCTAGTGGAGTTAACGATAGCTCCAGGTCCTTTTATTCTTCCTCACACTTTCCCACAAGGCTCCTTACATTTCACCCAGTGTTTGGCTGTGAGTCTCTGAATCTATTTGAATCCACTGCTGATGGAGCCTCTCAGGGGACAGCTATGCTAGCTTACTATCTTGTTCTCTTTCTTCAGCCACTTCCACTGTCTATTCTGTTTCTTTTTCTGAGTGAGATTTAAGCATCCTCCCTTGGGTCCTCCTTGTTACTTACCTTCTTAAGGTCTGTCAATTGTAGTATGTCTATCCTGTACAATTGGGGCAAAATCTGCTTGTAAGTGAATACATACATCAGGTGCCCTCTCACAAGCTAGCCTCCAGAAAAAAACATCAGATTCTCTCTCACTAGACAGCTTCTAGCAAAACATCATATAACTGAGTCTTCAGAGAAAGCAGAAACTTCCACTTCACATACGACATGTGTCTTTCTGTGTCTGGGTTACCTCACTCATGATGATCCTTTCCAGTTCCATCCATTTTCCTGCAAATTGTATGATTTCCTTGTTTTTAATAGCTAAGTAGTATTCCATTGCGTAAATGCACCAGTTTCTTTATGCATTATTGTTGGGGACATCTATGTTGTTTCCAGATTCTGGCTATTATGAATAAAAGTGCTATGAAAATAGATGAATAAGTTTCTTTGTGGCACAGTGAAGCATCTTTTGGATATATGGTATATATATCCAAGCTAGGCATGGTATAGCTGGGTCTTGGGCTAGAGCTATTCCAAGTTTTATGAGAAAACACCATATTAACTTCCAAAGTGGTTATACAACTTTGTAATCCCACCAGCAATGGAAGAATGTTATCCTTTCTTCACATCCTGGCCAGCATGTGCTATCACTTAGGTTTTTGATCTTAGCCTTTCTGACAGTTATAAGATGGACTCTCAGAGCAGTTTTGATTTGTATTTCCCTGATAGCTTGAACATGCTTTAAGAGTTTATTAGCTTGGAGGGGGTGGGGAGGAGGGAGATGAGGGAGGGAGTGGGAGGGTAGGAGGGACTGAGGGAGGGGGCTACGCCTGGGATTCAAAGTACCTAACCTGTGATTGAGATAAAAATAAATAAATTAAAAAAGAAAAAACAAACATCAAAGCTGAAAAAAAAAGAGTTTATTAGCCATTCAAGATTACTCTGTTGAGAATACTTGTTTAGCTCTGTATCCTATTTTTAATTGGATTATTTGGGTTTTTTTGTTTTTAATTTCTTGAGTTTTTTATATGTTTTGAATATTAGCCCTTTGTCAGATTTGGATTGGTGAATCTTTTCCCAATCTGTAGATGGCTCTTTTGTCCTATTGACAGTGACCTTAGCTTTACAAAAACTTTTCAGTTTCAAAAGGCCCCATTGATTAATTGTAGATCTTAGAGCCTGAGCTCTTGGTGTTCTGTTCAGGAAGTATTCTCTGGTGTCAATAAGTTCAGGGCTTTTCCCTAATTTCTGGAGGTATCTCCATCCCTTACCTCAAGCTATACTATATGACAATAATAGTACTAATAAAAACTTCATGAGATTGGTATAGAAACAGAATAATTGATCAAAGGAATTGAACTGAAGACCCAGACAAAAACCCACACATCTACAAACTCTTGATTTTTAACAAAGAAGTCAAAACTATACACTGGAAAAAAGAAAGCATCTTCAACAAATGGTGCTGGTCTAACTGGATGCCTATAGGTAGAAAAATGCAAATAAAATCATATTTATCTCCCTGCACAAAACTCAAGTCCAAGTGTATCAAAGACCTCAACATAAAACCATATACACTAAATCTAACAACTACCTTCTTAATTCATTTTGTTTACTTAAATTCCAGATTCCTAGGTATGGACTGGCTCCTTTTATTAAGAACAGGTGGTTATTTTCTCTGAAAGCACACCACCTCTTCCTGAATCCCTAGTTCTTTTCATAAGTGTGTAGTAAATATATTTATTAGGAAACTATATACAAATTTTGCTGTATGTTTGATTAAATTCTGACTAGTACAATGACTAGATATAGAACAGGGTTGCATTGTCATGGATACCATAAATATTGGTATTCACTTTGACACTGTGGGAAAGAAAGAGGAGGAAGAAGAAGGAGAGGAGGAGAATAAGGAGAGGAGGATCAGGAGAAAGAGAAAGAAGAGACAAACAAGCACAAAGAAAGTGCTTGGAAAGACGTGAAGGGAAAGAGAAAAATATGGGGGCCCAGATTATGTTTTCAGAATTTTGTATCTTACATTTGGCAGCTTGATAAACAAGCATGGTAAGTAAATAGCTATCTGTCTAAAATGAATGTTGCAAACACCAATTGATTTCTTCTAACTTCATATGACAAATATAAGAAAAGAGAGTTGAAGTGGTGAAGACTGTCCTTAGAATTTTAGCACTGTCAAGGACAGTGATACTGTAATTGCATCTTCAAAGCCAGAACTCACCTTACAGTAATGTTGCAATTCAGATAACTACTTGGAAACGAACTTATTTTTTCTGGAAGTCATAGCACATTCAATCATGTATTTCTTTTTTTTTAAATTTTATTGAAAATGGATTTTTCATGCAGTATATGTTGATTTTGGTTTCTCTTCCTATTCTTTTCCCACTTTCCATTCTACCCAGATCCACACCCTTTCTGTCCACTCATTAGAAAGCAAACACACACCTAAGGATTAACGATAAAAAGATAAGATAAAATGAAAAAAATAATTAGAATAGGAAAAAATAACACAAAAAGTTAATAGGAAGCACATATAACACATACAGATGGAGAACCAGAAACATAATATATGTAAAAGAACCTGTAATATTACCACAGCCAGGATACAAAATGAATATATTTTAATAAATTATAAATAAAAAGTGAAGAATGCCACAGCTCAACATTATGAGCAAAGAATATCACACCCATAGATGCTACTGAGTTCAGTTTTTGGTTGGACATCTACTGGTGAGTGTAGGGCCTAACCTTAAGAGTGGTTTGTTTCTCCAGTAAGACTTTCTTGGAAAGAAACTAATTTTTCTATCGCAAGTTGTTAATGGTTGGAAATTGCTACTGGATTAGGGATGTGGGCATGTGTCACCTTCTTCTGTCCTCTCTAGGACGCCATTTAGTGCAGACCCAGTGCGTGTTACTACAGTCTCTGTGTGTTCATATGTGTTCCAGCTTTATTTCTATAAGGCCTTTATTCCTTGGTGTCCTTCATCCCCTTTGGTCTTACATTCTTGCTGTCTCTTCTAAAGTACAAATGGAATCAATAATGCAATGATAACATATATGGTATGTTTCAAAGATCTGCTCTGCTAGACAAGAAGTAGGGGGTATAGGCCAGGAGAAAGAATTATCTTACTTCTGATATTTCTGCTAGAATGTATCTATGGATGGTCAGATTGTTGGACTACATGATCTTGTTTTGAATTGCTTCACAGTATGGTGAATATATCTCATGATGTAACCAACAATATGTTAAGAAATCCAAAGGCTGTTAAGACACTATTGAAAAGAAAGCATTGATCAATTTTCTTAAATAAAAGAGAGTTACTCTAAAAGAAAATTACCATGGCTGCCTCAGATTTCTTTGAATATAGATCAGGCCAAGAATGTTAGCAGGGAGACTCATGCCACATAAAGTGTCAGCTGATACAGACTCCAGTGAGTTTCCAATTTCTGTGTACTATATTGTTAGAGAAGAATCACTTGATTATCTTTTGTTCTAGGGTAACAATTTTATAGTGTCTTTTTTTTACTATCAAATACTTTGGGATGTCAAGATGCTTGCACATAAAGCCACTGTGACAGTTTTACAGAAAGTAACTTTAAATGTACAGAATATTATTTCTAAAGAGGATAAATCTTTCTAATAGTTCTGTGACAACAATTTTTCTGTAGTTTACTGGACTAACAAGGGCAAATGACTTACTATCAAAAGCTTACAGAATTTATTTAAGATAGGCTAGTAGCTTCTAGATTTTTTCATGATTTTATAAACATGAATGTTTATAACTACCAGCATAGGATCTGCTTGAGGTAAAAGAGAGCAAAATAGAAAGAGAAGGGACATCTAATTCAGAAAAGAGCTGTAAAAAATAGATTAGAATAGGTCATTTATGCCACTGAGGTAAACTGTTACACCCTTTTATGTTCTATATCATGGACTTCCAACACGTTCACAACTTGCATGTGTCAAATGGGCATGAGCTGTTTCTCATCCTCCCGCCCATACTTCCTTCCTAATAGCAAGTTGTTCTAAATTATCTTGTCAGCAAGCCTTTCCTGCTACTTGAAGACAAACTTGATTCTGAAACCCTTTGCACTTTGTGAAAGAAGGAAATAATCTGTTTAATTCCAGCATTAGAATATCAATAAAGAAAACACAAAGAAACCCCTGGAGCTGGAGAACTTAGAGAAAAGATCAGGAACCATAAAGGTAAGCATCACCAATAGAATACAAGAGATGGAAGAGAAAATCCCAGATGCAGAATATACACTTGCAGAAATCGACACATCTCCCAAAGAGAAAATAAAATCAGAAAAGTATCAAACAAATCATAGAAGAAATCAAAGATGCCATGAAAAGACAAAACCCTAAGAATTATAGGAACAGATGAAAAAGAAGATTCCAGGCTCCAAGGTCCAGAAAATATTTTCTTTAATTTCAATTTTTTAATGTTTATATTAATTACAGTTTATTCACTTTGTGTCCCAGCTGTAGCCCCCTCTAGCATACCCTCCCACCCCACACTCACTCCCTCATCTCTTCCATTGCCCTTCTCCAAGTCCACTGAGAAGGGGAGGTCCTCCTCCCCTTCCATCTGGCCTTAGTTTATAAGGTCTCATCAGGACTGGCTGAAATGTCTTCCTATGTGGCCTGTGAAGGCTGCTCTCCCCCACCCCCCATTAGGTGGAGGTGATTAAAGAGCCAGCCACTGAGTTCTTTGATCATCTCCACCAGATGGTGGGAGCAACCTTACCAGGCCACAGAGGAGGACAATGCAGCCAATACTGATGAGACTTTATAGGCTAGGGTCAGATGGAAGGGGAAGAGGACCTCCCCTATCAGTGGGCTTGGAGAGGAGCATGTGAGGAAATGAGGGATGAAGGATGGGATTGGGATGGAATGAGGGAGAGGGCTACAGCTGGGATATAAACTGAGTAAACTGTAATTAATGTAAAAAATAACAATAAAAATAATAAATCATAAATACTAATTAACCACAGTCAACCTCAGAATTCTTTTTTTTTCAAAAATAATGATAATAAAACAGTAAAAAAACATGAAGCAGACTTGTTCTGAACTCTTCTTAAGCCTCAAAAATTTTTATAACTCTCAAACTTATGGATTAGAGCCAGTATCCCTCTTAGGTCTGCTCATTCCGACTATAAGTTATTGCTTGACTTCCATTTTTAGTTCAGAGTCATGAACATGGAAAAGCAAAAAGCTAGTACCAGAGGTCTGGCTGCTTCTCTTGTTTCATAATTGCTACACTTGAATAGGAGCTCTAGTAAGGAATGTTATCTAGATGGAAAAAAGATTAACACGTGCTACTTACTGAGTGTATCTGGTTCAATATGAAATGGTAGCCAAGTGTGCTAACCTCCTGTCTTGTCTGGCAAATTTTGTTTTACTGTAGAAATGCACTGCCTCTTGCTGTGAGAATACAGTATTCTCATCTTTTCTTTTGCAATAATAGCTGAACATAGAGTAGGAGGTTGCCTGTATATGTCCCATTTGGAGCCAGGGGCCACTTCATAAAGTATATTCCCTGCCTGTTGGCCTATTTGGCTTCCTGTATTAATTGGCCTCTACTGTAAAATGATACTTTATGATAAATATTGAGAGATTCACTAATCTGTAGATGAACAGCAGAGGAGAGTTCATTACTGTGTCCACTTAGCAATGTAATAGCATTAGGTTCTTCCCTAGGGCTTATGGCATAGTCAGCCAAGTTTTTGTCTAAATTGATGGTACTAGGCATGAGTTCTATCTTATGGAGCAGACTCTAAATACAGTCAGAAAGTGATTGATTACTCCCGTAGCATTCATCCCACAATTGTACAACTAACATACCTTGCTAGGTCAGTGGTTATTGCAGCTCAAAGGGCTCAAAGCATCCATAGAACTTTCTAGAATATTGAAAGCTAGTAAGTAGGAATGAATATTTACAAGTGGATACCAGTTTGATTTCTCAACATGCTGTGATCATAGAGATCTGGAAGGCAATCAAAAGCAATGAAATAGCTGGCAGTGGTAGATGCAGCAGTTCTTTCTTTATCATTTATTTTATTTTATATTAATCACAGGTTATGTACTTTGTATCCCAGCCGTAGCCCCCTCCCGCATTCCCTCCCTATCCTCCCCATCCCTCCCTCATCTCCTCTGGAGGCCGCAGTTCTATCAGGTCTTACTGATGGGTTGGAAAGAAGTAACCCACACATGGACCTGAACATTTTATGTGATTATCTACATATAGTACCTAAAAGAAGTCTTGTCCCTTCTTATAGGGTAATGCCATTTAAATTCCTTTTATTTACACACACACATATACACACACATTTCTGGGTCTGAGCTTCCTCACTCAAAATGATTATTATAAGTTTCATCAGTTTACCTAAAAATTTAATAATTTAATTTTTCTTTACAGCCTAGTAATAATCCTTTGTTTTTATGTACTGAACTTTTATTATCAGGTGATGGAATCTAGGCCATTTCCATATCCTAGCTACTATAGATAGAGTATCAGAGAACTCACCAAACTGCCGAGTTTGGTGAGCAAGCATCTCTGTATAATCAGAGTCCTTTGGAAATATGTCCAGGATAATATATATGGCAGAATTATTTAAAGCTTCTTGAGGAAATTTCACACTGATTTCCATAATGGCTGTACCAGTCAACACTCCCACCAAAAGTGAGTAATTGTTTTCCATTCCCACATCCTTGGCAACATATTTTGCTGTGTGCATGTGTGTGTGTGTGTATGTGTGTGTATGTGTAAAATCTCAAAGTATTTAAATTCTCAATTTCTTGATGTCTAAGGATATTAAACATTAAAAAACATTTTTCATTTATATTTTTATTTTGAGAAATTATATTTTGGATTTTCAATTTTTAATCCTTGGTCCCTCCTCATCTCACACCTGAATTATATGCCCCTAATATGCTACTGTAAGAGGAGCTTTTTGGATACATTAAAACTTTACAGGTAACAGGATATCATTCATAGACTGATACTCCAACCAAATATCATGCATTGAGATAAGCTAGAAACCCTGCACAAATGTAGCCAATGGCAGCTAAGTCTCTAAGTGGGTTCCCTAGTAAGGAGAACAGGGACTGTCTCTGACATGAACTCAGTGGCTGGCTCTTTGATCACCTTCTTCTGCCAGGGAAGCAGCCTTGCCAGGCCACAGAGGAAGACAATGCAGCCAGCTCTGATGAGACCTTATAGACTAGGATCAGATGGAAGGGGAGGAGGACCTCCCCTATCAGTGGACTTGGAGAGAGGCATGGGAGGAGATGAGGGAGGGAGGGAGGGAGGGAAGGTAGGATTGGGAGAGAATGAGGGAGGGGATTACAGCTGAGATACAATGTGAATAAACTGTAATTAATATAAAAAATAAAAACTAAAAACATTTACAGGTAAAATCAATGTCATCAAAAAGATGATACCTAATGATTAGATTTAAGTATAAGGAAAGGAGATTAGAGTTATCTGTTGTACATTTGCACTTTTGAAAAGCACTCCTATTTATATTTTAAATTAATTTTTAAAAACTTAACACACATATTGCATAATTTTAAGTAATATATAATATGACTGTTTGAGGATTTATCAAGCAACCTTGGTGCTATTTTTAATTCCTTCTCCTACAGTATTGTCCTCTCACCCTCTTGGCCAGATGAAACCAAACCCATTATTCCATTTCCCACTTATATTGTTTCCTGCTATTGTCGCTGAAGTTCATCCCCAGCCTATGATCCCTTTATACTTTGCTGGTTCCTCTTGTTACTCTGCATTGTACATTCATACCTAAGGATTTTTGGAGTTAGAAACCTCAAATGAAAGAGACAGCTCAGAGAACATTGCAGAAGGATTAAAAGTATTGTGTAAGAGCCAAAATACCGGGAAGTAAGTCTGCTGTGAGAAGTCTCTCCTACATATGGTACTTAAACAAAACTAGAAGAAAAGCAATATCACTAAACATTTTAATGTGGAAGGGGAGAGATTTGGGGGCTACCACACCTTGATAAAGAGCTACAGAGAAGTGAGAAGAAGTGGGGAGAATTAATCTGTTCCACAAATAAGCTCCTCTTTTGGTTGTCCAATGCAGAGTGTTCAGTCTTGAAACAACAGAGAAGAACTCAGCATGCCCTGTGTATGTGTATGCATGTGTGTGTACATGTGTGTGCGTGTACCTGCATACACATACATTTGTCTGTGTGTGTGTCTGTAACAATATGATTAATGAAAATGAAGCTCTCAACTTGAGAATGGGGAGCATGGGAAAAAGGGTTTGAGGAAGGGTAAGTGAGAGGGATTGAAGAAAGAAAATGGGAGCAGGGAGGAAGCACTTTTAAAATAAGAAGTGTGTGTTTTACTAACCATTGCTATGAATATCTTGATTGTATAAAAGCCATGAAATAAAGATCAAATCAGTTAATAGAGCCTACCTTCCCTACTTCCCATAAATACATATTAATGGAGAAGCATTTGATAACAGAAGGGTGATGTCACAGGCTGGAGCAAGGGATGAGAGTGGATGAATGTTGGGGCTGAATGGTACTTGATGTACCTGTTTGAGGGGCATGAGGATGAAGGTGAATTGATTTTATTGTTGAAAAATATACTTGTATTCCAGGACAAAATAAGACGTAAGGTGGTTGCCTTTGCTTCTAGAAAAAAAAATACAGTTCTTGAAATCATAAAGGTCTGGTAGATCCTGAGATGTTGATGGGAGTCTATGTTTCATTTGCTTGGTGGTGTCGCTGACAACAGCTCCATGTTGGAGGACTAGGCCTTCACTCAGTCAACTGCTAGGTTCTTTGAAGAAATACAAAGAACTCTTGAGAATCTTTCCTTACATCTTTCACATCTAAGTTTGTTCAACTAACTAATTGCTAGTTTACTGGTAACAGGAAGGCACATAGTGGAAATAGCAACATTATTTATATATTTATATGTATACCAATTAGAAACCATATCATGAAATTGCCAAACTGCACAAGGGCCCACTTGGAAAGTCTAAATTATTCCCTACCTTAAATTAAAAGGGTAATGTACAGTTTTTAACATGTCAACGAGAATAATGAGAAATTTATGGTATGGATGAGAGGGTCTTATTAAGAAATGGAGATTAAAAAGGCAGAGCATGTGGGAAAGAGGAGATAGCAAATCCCTGCTGGGGCATGTCATGTTTGGAAATTTAAATGTATGCATTTGGTACGTGTTTAACAAACAAGAAAAAGTAGCGCATGAATGTCAGTCCTGATGAGACTTAATAAGTCATGGTCAGATGGAAGAGTAGGAGGACCTCTCCTATCAGTGGACTTGGAGAGGAGCATGAGAGGAAGTGAGGAAGTGACAGTAGAATTGGAAGAGAATGAGGGAGGGGGCTACAGGAGGGATACAAAGTGAATAAACTGTAATTATTATAAAAAATAAAAAATTTAAAAATTACAGGTAAAATCAACATCACCGAAAAGATGATACTTAACAATTAGGTTTAAGTATAAGGAAAGGAGATTAGAGTTATCTGTTTTATGTTTGAACTATTGAAAAGCACTCCTATTTATATTTCAAATTAAATTGAAAAAACTTAAAACACATTGCATAATTTTAGGTAATATATAATAATATGACTACTTGAGGATTTATCAAGCAAATTTTAAAAAAGGCACATCTCAGAGCTCACATTGGACAGAGTGATCATCCAGATGAAAAAGAGAGAAAGAAAATAGGACCAGATACTATATTTTAGCTTGTCATTGTATACAGTTTTGAATTATAGTTGAATATTCACTCTATCTAAATTCTGTCTTTATCCCTAAAACCACATTTAGAAGAGAATTGTTTGACTCACTGATTGGTCTTCAGTGGATCAAGTTCCCAACAGGTGTTTGTACACATTAATGCCAGAGAAAAAACGCACTGTGTCCCTATGCCTGCATGCTTATGCTTCTAAAACTGGGAAGGCAACAAAAGTTCTGTACTTACAATTTGTATACATGCATATATACATATATAATTCTTATAAGAAATATATATAAGGAAATACTGGTAATGTAATACCAAATTATCAGCCTTGAAAACATGTATAGCCAAGCAATACCAAATAGCCTAAGCAAGTTGTATTAATGAATTTAGGAATATATGTATGTATGTGTATATATATAATATTTAAGCATATAACAGTAATTTTTAAAAATAATGAATTTGAAAAACAGCATAGGAGAGAATATCAGAGGGTGTGGAGGGAGGAAAAAAGGAAGGAGGAAACATTGGAATTAAAGTATGATCTCAAAAAATCTAATTAATAACACAAAATTAATATGCCTTTGGCATACAATATATTTTTCCTCTGTCTTATTTTAAAATATTCACTTTGTCTATGGTTTTAATTAAGTTAACCATGATCTACTAAAATAAAAAACTGAAAGATACTTTGTAGAGGGTGAAGGAGGAAGCATTTACTCTATAGATTGATTATTCAGCTGATAGATCTGCATCTATACAATGTTAAGTTAAAAACATCCAAAGACTCCAGTCACTAACACAGAAGCTAAAAACTGTATATATCTTGGAAAATACACTGTCCATATCTAATAACTTTCATATCACTTATAAATACCATCTTATAGATATGTATATTTTAACACATATATATGTCACACATAGTATGCATAAATGCACATTGCTGAAAACAACTAAGTCATAAAACTATAGTGATCACAACAAAGCATTTAATAACAAAGACCAATATAAATATTATTGTAGAATAATCAACTTAAAACTTGGTTTCACAGATCATGAAATAATTAGTTTTTCACCAAATTTTGATGAGTTTTTCATGGTAAAATGAATTTATTCATTCTAGAGTTAGAAAATGATATTAAAAATCATTTTCTCTTTTTTCTTCTACATGTTATAGCTATTATAAGCATGACTCTGTGTAGTTACACAGTTGGTTTACTATGAGGAGTTCTGTTATTTTGAACATACTGCCAATTGCAATTAGGAGTCATAATCGAAAGAGAAAACCACAACAGGGATGCAAAGAGCTGCTGTAGTGAGAACACAAAGACCCAAGAGCAGCAGGACATTTGGGGATTGACGTGGAGGATATTCATTACAAAAGGAGGTCTTTCTTGGGACCCTCAGCACAGAAAATACATTTTCTAAATTGAAAGAAAGACACTCAAATACAAAATTACAAGTGTCTTAATCCTCACCTTTTCCTGAGATCCTGCAAGAGTCCCATGTATACTCCAGCAAGTAATCCTGCAAACTCAGATGCAGAGGTCCAAAAGACATGACTGTGTTTGCTTACAAAATTCTAATAAGTCAAAAATCCCACTTTAATATTGTAATAGTACCACGAAGAAATCTCCTCCGAAATACATTTATGTCAACAATGTTCAGATTGACCTGTCAACTCAAAGTCACCTTTTCTAGTTTTATTTGGATATATGATGCCCAGTATGCAGAGTATTTACTAACATTTTTATTAAGTATAGTAATTCTGTCATTTTTCCAATGCCCCTACCATTTGTTGAATTGTATGCGCTTGAGGTTACCCAAAACACTATCTAGAATTTTTTTCCACAAAGCTGGCTGGTTGCTTAATTGACAGTTACAGAGAACAAATGGTGGCATGCTTACACAAACTCGAGAAGCATCATAATGCAAAGTCCAGATTTAAACCAGAGAGTGGGGTAGAGAAATAAGTATTTGATGAACAAGGGTAAATTGTATACATTCTAAAATAATATTATACCAACATTTCCCAATTTAAGGTCAATAAAATGCTCCCCTTTTCAATACAATAATAATTATACAAGTCATGAAAACTATTAGGTAAGTTTACTTATGCAATCACCAGTTCACATGCATTTGGCAACACATTGCATTGTTTGATTTTCTATCCTTTCTTGACAAGTTTAGAGTGCTATACCTAAATTAACTTTTACCCTTATTCGTATTACCTATATGAAAACATTTTTTAAAACAAATAATCAACTCCTAGTCATGTCAGACACTAATTTATCACAAGAGTATACAACCTAGGTTTAACAGATAAATATGATTTTGTAGACAGATCACTTACATAAAGATAGTAAAGTCTTCAAAAACTTTAGAGACCTACAGAATTTTAAGAGCAATGAACTTTTTTAAATTCTAAGAAATTGAGAATGAAGAAAAGCACCTTCCAAATACAACAGGACTGGCAATATGAATGTTTTCCTTTTTTATTTATTTTGTCTGTTTTTGTTACTGTTTGCTTGCTTACTTGCTTTCTAAAAAGAGAAAGGCAGTGCTCTTAATCTCTTAGCCATCTCTCTCATTCAGAAGGGAAAACAGAATAGACACAGGAAGCCATAGAAGAGAAAGAATAGGACAGGAGCCTACCACAGATATCCTCTATAAGACTCCACCCAGCAGGGGGTTAAAGCAGATGCAGATCTCACTGTCAAACTTTGGACAGAGCCCAGGGAGTCTTATTTCCATAAGGGGGAGACAGAAATACCCCGAAAGGAAGGAACAGGCACCCCACAAGGAAACCAACAGAGCCAAAAAAACTGGGCCCAGGGGGGACTACAGAGACTGATACATCAACCAAAGACCATCCAGATGTAGTCCTTACACAGCTTAGTCTCCATGTGGGTTCCCTAGTCAAGAGAGAAGAGACAGTCTCTGACATGAACATGGTTGTCTGTATTTGATCACTTCTTCCTGGTGGGGCAACTTAGCCAGTCCACAGAGGAGGAGGATCCAGGCAGATGGAATATGATAGGTTAGGGTCAGACAGTAGGGAGGAGGACTTCCCCTGTTGGTGGACTAGGATAGACGGATGGAAGGAAGAGAAAAGGAGGGTGGGACCGGGAGGAGATGAGGGAGGTAGCTACAACCAGGATACAAAGTGAATAAATTAATAATAATAATAACAATAATAATATAATAAAAGAGAGAAAAATGGCATGGGGTTGGGTGGGTGGGGAGTGATAAGAAACTGGGAGGAGTCAGGGGGAGGGAAAACCATAAAAATTTTTTTCAATAAATGTATAAAAGAAAGCATATAAGCACTATTATAATTCAGTAAATAATATCCACTTTTAAGTTTTATTTTTATTTTTGAAAACATGTTGGTCAGTGTTTGTTTGGGGTCTTTGTATGTAAGCTTACCTGCCTTCAGAAGATGGTCCAACAAGGAGTGGAACCCCCTTGTTCTCAAGTTACAGGCCATTGGGAACCATCTCACATGTGCTGTTTTAATGAAATTGGGGTCCTCTGCAAGAGCAATGAGTGGTCTTAACAACTCTAGCCCCATGCCAGCCATTTTGTCTACTTTTCTGAGTTTCTAACAAATTGGAAGATGAGCTTAAACTTTTAACCACATCTCTCACAAAATTTATTAGAGGGAATGGCTCTTAAACTGGTACCATCTAAAGGAAATGTTCATTTTTTAAATCAATCCAATTTGGACAGATAGAAACAGATACCTGAGCATGAATATGGACTGATCTACAGGCTTAAACATAGGCCCTCAAAGAAAAAAGCTGTGCCATCCCTGAGGCAGGTTGACTATAGAAAGGCTGCCAGGATGAGAAAGGAGCATACTATGTGTTGCTTCAAAACTATTCTTCTGCGACTACTAAAAGAGAATGAAGAAACAGAATTGGAAGAAAATGTAAAGGTATTCCTTTTCTGGATGCAAGAAATGTTTACTTTCCTTTATAAACAATAGTACAGTATAAACTGTTTCCCAAGTTCATGGGTGCCCCATACCAGTTCCTCTACTTAGGGTAGGTAAAGCCTTCTGGGTTAAACCAGATGAGAGGTATTCATTTCTCCATAGGAAGAAAACGATTTTATTCTCTTAAGAAGTTTAAGTTCAACTCTGCTTTCTTTCTCCTCATTTCTGGGAAGTTCTGGTTTAAGAAAATGCATGACTTTCATCTAATCTACTAACACTAATGTAAATGTAATCATTATATATTTAATCAATTTACATATTTAGTATCTATAATATTTGATACACTTGTAGGATCTTTTATTTTTAACCTCTATGCTCTGCTTTATTGTTTACTCTGAAAGTCACTATAAAGAATCTTTTTTTATTATTTACAATTTATTCATTTTGTACAATAAAGAATCTTAAATGCATCTTTGCTGAGGCTTTACTCTAATGGTCACCAGGTTGAAGACATTTTTAATGTATTTTTTTTTGTCTTTATTTTTCTTCAGAGGTTAAAGATGAAATTATTTTGGAGAAGAAAGCACAATGCTACTGAAACCCAGAAAGCAAAACAAAACAACAACAAAAAAGGGGTTTGCTTAGAAAAATAGGTAACTTAAAATAATAATGAGTAATACAGTCATGTCTAGTTTTAATTCTAAACATATTATATAATTAAGAAGTCAACAAAAACACTGTAGTAATGAACCTCTTAACAGTCTTCTTTTTTTTTTAATTTATTTATTTTTATCTCAATCACAGGTTAGGTACTTTGAATCCCAGGCGTAGCCCCCTCCCTCAGTCCCTCCTACCCTCCCACTCCCTCCCTCATCTCCCTCCTCCCCACCCCCTTCAAGTCCACCAACAGGGGAGGACCTCCTTCCCTTCCATCCAACCCCAGCTTATCCTGACTCCTCAGGGCTGGCTGCAATGTCCTCCCCTGGGATCTAGCCAGTCTGTCCCTCCCCGGCTTATATGGGGGAGGGTCAAAGAGTCAGCCATCAAGATCATGACTGAAACAGTCCCTGTTTCCCTGAATAGGGTCTTCAGTCCTACACTGACCTATCATGGGCCCCATCCGTGCGGGGGTTCCAGGCCACATCCACACATGGTCCTTGATTGTAGAAACCGTCTCATACAAGACCCCTGTGCCCTGCTCAGTTTGGTCTTTGTGGAGCTCTTTTAACAGTCTTCTTTTAACATTACTGTATTAGATACTATTAATACTGTGAAAAACCTAAAATTGTGCCCAGGGGAAAAAAATACCAATAATAATAATAAAAAACCTTTAAAAAAAGATTTACGTAAAGCAAGCCTCAAAATATACAAGAAGACTTAAATAATTCCTTGTATCTTATCAAACCACCATGGCCTAAAACTAGGCCTCAACAACAACAGAAAAAACAAAAAGCCTAAACATGCATGGAAACTAAACAACTTTCTGCTCAACAACTAGATCATGGAAGAAATAAGGAAAGTAAAGACTTCCTAGAATTCAATGAAAATGAAAGTACAACTTACCCAAATTTATGGGACACAATGAAAGCAAAGCTAAGAGGAAAGTTCATAGCACTAACTGCCTTCAGAAGGATATTTAAGACATCTCACAAAAAGCAACTTAAAGACACACCTGCAAGCCCTAGGGGGGGGAAAAAAAGAAGAAGCAAACATACACAAGAGGAGTAGACCTTTGGAAATAGTCAAACTCAGGGCTGAAATCAATAAATTAGAAACAAAGAAAACAATTCAAAGAATCAATTAAACCAAGAGCTGGTTCTTTGAGAAAATCAAATAGATAGGCAAACCCTTAAGCAAACTAACTAAAAGGTAGAGAGGAAATATCCAAATCAGCAAAATCAAAACAGGAAAGGGGACAGAAGCAGGACAGGAGCCTATCACAGATGTACTCTGAAAGACTCTACTGATCAAGCTATTGAAGCAGAGGTTGAGATTCATTGTCATAATTGGGGCAGAGCGCAGGGAATCTAATGAAAGTAGGGGGAGGTAGAAAGACCTGGAGGAGAGAGGAGCTCCACATGGAGACCAACAGAGCCATAAATACTGAGCCCTGGTACCCTGTAGAGAATGATACAACAACCATGGACAATGTATGGAGAGGACCTAAAGCCCTAGATCAGATTTGCCCATAGACTCTGTCTCCAATGGGTTCCCTAGTAATGGGATCAGTGTCTGTGTTTGACATGAACTCAGTGGGGGCTCTCTGATCACCTTCCCATGGGGATGCAGCCTTTCCAGTCCACAGAGGAAGACATTGCAACCAGTCCTGATGAGACCTGATATTAGGGTCAAATAGAAGTTGAGGAGGAACTCCTCTATCAGTGGACTAGGGGAGGGGCACAGGGGAAGAAAAGGGAGTGAGGGTGGTGTTGGGAGGAGAATAGGGAGGGAGCCACAGCTGGGATACAAATTAAATAAACTGTAATAAATGATAATATTTAAAAGGGGAAAACTATTTTAAAAGTCACTATCAAATGTTAAAAAGAGCAAAAGTTTAATTTTTATGTGCAGCTTTATTCATTACAGCCAGAAACTTGAAACAACCTAGATCTCCCTCAACTCTAGAATAGATAAAGAAAATACGGTACATTTACATAATGGAATACTACTCAGATATTAAAAGCAAATAATGAATTTGTGATCAAATGGATGAAACTAGAAACGATCATCATGAGAGAAGTAACCCAGACTCAGAAAGACACAGAAGACAGGAGCCTAGCATAGCTGTCCTTTGAAAGGCTCCACTCAGTAGCTGAACTTCAAAGTAGTTTCATATCTTGTTTTTTATTTAGAAAAACACCAACTCCAGTGATTGTTGTACACACATACATGGGCATGGAGCCATGTCATGGAGCATAGGATCCTACCAATGGACACGCTCTCCAAAGAAGAATGTTTCCCCTTATTCATCAGCTGTAACTTACAAATATCTAGTCAGTAAGAAGTAGGATTATAGGAAACATGGAAGTTTTCTCTGATTAACCTCATGTAGGTCACTGCAGTAGTTTTGCGTTCATGGCCAGGAAACTACATTTTGGAGCACTTCTTCACATTCTCTAGCTGCTGTGTTCTTCCTGCATCCCATTTTGCAATGTGCTCTGAGCCTGCATGGGGTGCTGGCAGGAGATGAGTATGCTTCGTGTATGATTAAGCAGTCAGGCCCTTCTCTTAGCTCTTTGAGCATTATGCCACTCTGTGTTGACCATGGGTCACTGGCAGAACAAGCTTCTCTGAGCATGGTTGAGAGTATCCCGGGTCTCAGGGACATGAACATAAACATGTAGCAGGCAATTTGACAACATTACCATTTACCACATTAACAATAGCAAGCTCTGCTCTAGAGTCTGAGGCCTCGAAAATTCTCGACTTTTTAGCAGGATTATATTATTAGGTATGAATTTTTTGAGGAAGAACCTTCAAAATTTATCATAAGGTAGTTACCTGCGTAACAGTTATAAAACTTTGGTACCATAATTATTTTTTTTCTCAGTCCCTCGCCTATAGAAGGTATATCATAGGAGTAGGCCTAGCTGAGGGAAGACTATCTTAGTTTGCTTTAACTGCTTTGATATAACGGTGCTTTGAACAAAGCACCGTTGGGAGGAAAGGCTTAGCTCAATTATCTCACATATCCCTGGTCACAATCTACCCCGAAGGGGAGTCAGGACAAAGGCTGAAACTGTGAATCAGGAGGCAGGAACTGAAGCAGAGCTCATAAATGCTGCTGCCTAGCTTGTTCCAGGCTCATGATTATCTATTTAACTACCTTTCTTGTATAGACTAGAGATGACACAGTAGATTGGACCCCTCTATATCAATTATAAGTTAAGAAAATGCCACTCAGGCCTGGCCACAGGTCAACCTGATCTAGGTACTTCTTCAATTAGGGTTCCCTCTTCTGAGATGAGTATCATCAAGTTGACAAGTGCATCTATGATAAAACTAAACTGAGTTCCATCACAGATAAACTGATAGATTATCCTAGGATTAAGTCTTATGTCCTAGAAATCTAATGTACCCTTTGATGAGTATAGTTACTAATAATATATTCCATATTTTTATTTTAAGTAATTTATTTATTTTTATATTAATCACAGGTTATATATTTTGTATCCCAGCTGTAGCCTCCTCCCTCATTCCCTCCCACTCTCCCCATCCCTTGCTCATCTTCTCCCTGCCCCCCTGCAAGTCCACTGATAGGGGAGGACCTTCTCCCCTTCCACCTGACTGTAACTTATCATGTCTCTTCAGGGCTGGCTGCAATGTCCTCTTCTGGGATCTAGTTAGGCTGCTCCTCCCTCAAGGGGTGGGTGATAGTCAACAAGCCAGCCATTGAGTTCATGACAGAAATAGTCCCTGTTCCCCTTACTAGGGTACCCAGTTGTGTACTGAGCTACCATGGGCCACAATCGAGCAGGGGTTATACATGGTCCTTGCTTGGAGAAACAGTCTCATAGAAGACCCTTGTGCCCTGATCTATTTGGCTTTTGTGGAGCTCTTGTCCTCACCAAATCTTACTAACTCCCCCTTTATTCATATGATTCCCTGCACTCTGGCGATGGCTTGATTGTGAGTCTAATATCAGCTTTGATTCATTGTTAGTTAGAGTCTTTCAGAGGCTCTCTGTGGTAGGCTCCTGTCCTGTTGCTTGTTTTCTCCTACATTCAATGTCCATCCCATTTGACCTTTTAAAAAGGTAACAGCAAAATGTTCTCAGCACAAACACAAGATAAAAAAAAATGATGACAGATATTTTACTAACCTGACTGTAGCAATCATTCCTCGGTGTTTGTCAAATCAGTATGTCATATACCATAATTACACACAATTTTATGTATCACATTTATGCCATGAAAACTGGAAATGTATTTTGAAAATTTAAACAATGAACTGAAGTTAAACACAGGTTTTGAGGTTGATGTGAGATAAAAATTTTTGCCCTCACTTTATTTACAGAAAGATGTATCTCTCTGTATAATTAATGGGTAGACTTACTGACGTATAAACTTCTATTTCTTAACTGTTGGTTTAGCTGTAACTATTTTATCAATTTGCATTCATTATCATGCCATTTATAATTCTGGGGAGCAGCTGTGCAAAAGCTGAGGCTGTCTCCCAGCCTTTGAGGTCACTAACTCTAAATAGTTCAAAGAGATTCTTCTCCCTTCAAGATCTGATGTTTCACCTGTTATACTTAGGGCCTCTCCAAAAATCATTTCATCATCTAATTCTTTCACGTTTATTTTCCTAATATTTTCTTTCTTCTGTATTTAAAATGAATATGTTATTTATCTTGTCCTGCTCTTTCCAACTAGCTTAATCTGTCAATAATTAAGCTTTCTATTTAGGATTCTAAAATGTTATCCTTATTTTTACAATTCTTGTTTAACTGTTGGTGAGTTGCTCCGGCCTGTAAAGCTCACTGACCAGGAGGAGACTCCCTGTGGAGTAACACTGGCTCCTTGTATTTTATATTTCAGCCTACAGATAGGTTTATTATCAGTATGTGATGATTTCTAAGTTTGATCTCTGTGAGTGAAGGGGTTAAACAGACCAAGAGTCATGAACAATAAGAGCATTTAAGTACTTTTGATAAGGCATCAAACATGGAATCAGTGCCCTCAACTGATGTTCATGAATGCAATATCAATTATGACATTTGATGTCATAAATCAAAGATGTGTCTAAGATCATATATACCTTAGAGACCTCAAACAGAGAAGCTAACCAATCTTGAGTTCTTTATATTATCAGTGGAAGATACGGATAAAATAGATTTAAGAAGTACAGTATTTCATTTAGATATTTTCTTTTCTGTGAAGAATTGGTGAGCCTTGGTTTATATTTTTATATTGAAATTTTTCTGTATAATATTAACAATTTTTCTTTTTTTGAACTCTAACATTTATTTTTTTATTAATTTATTTATTTTTATATCAATCACAGGTTAGGTACTTTGAATCCCAGGCATAGCCTCCTCCCTCATTCCCTCCCACCCTTCCACTCCCTCCCTCATCTCCCTCCTTCCCGCCCCCTCCAAGTCCACCAA
>CM053743.1:84280911-84305224 GCA_028658305.1 Pachyuromys duprasi | reverse complement strand
GGTATGGAGCTAAAAAGAGAACTGACTGTAGAGGATTATAGAATGGCAGAAAAACACTTAAAGAAATGCTCAACGTCCTTAGCCATCAGGGAGATGCAAATCAAAACGACTCTGAGATTTCACCTTACACCCTCCAGAATAGCTAAGATCAAAAACTCTAGTGACAATGCATGCTGGAGAGGTTGTGGAGAAAGAGGAACCCTCCTCCATTGCTGGTGGGAATGCAAACTTGTACAACCACTCTGCAAATCAATTTGGCGCTTTCTTAGATCATATTAACTTCCCCTTCTTTCATAGGATTTCCTGCACTCTGCCAAAGGTTTGGTTATGAGTCTCAGTGTCTGCTTGGATACACTGCTAGGCAGAGTCTTTCAGAAGCCATCTGTGGTAGGCTCCTGTCCTGTTGCTTGTTTTCTTCCTACATCCATTGCCCATCCCCTTTGTCTTTCTAAGTGAAGATTGGTCCTCTTACCCCAGGTCCTCTTTCTTGTTTATCTTCTTTAGGTGTATAGATTTCAGTATGTTTATTCTATCTTATATATCTATATAAGTGTGTATATACCATGCGTGTCTTTCTGCTTTTGGGATACCTCACTCAGGATAATCATTTCTAGGTCCCACCATTTGCCTGCAAATTTCATGATTTCCTCCTTTTTAAATTGCTGGCAGTATTCCATTCTGTAAAAGTAAGACAATTTCTGTATCCATTCCTCAAGTGAGCAACATCTGGGTTGTTTCCAGGTTCAGGCTATTACGAATAAAGCTGCTATGAACATGGTTGAACAAATGTCCTTGTTGTGTACTTGAGCAACTTTTGGGTATATGCCCAGGAGTGGTATAGCTGGATCTTGAGGTAACATTATTCCTAATTGACTGAGAAAGCGGCAGATTGATTTCCAAACGGGTTGTAAAGTTTGCATTCCCACCAACAATGGAGGAAGGTTCCCCTTTGTCCACAATCTCTCCAGCATGTGTTGTCACTTGTGTTTTTAATCTTAGCCAATCTGATGGGTGTCAGGTGAATTCTCAGGGTCTTTTGATTTGCATCTCCCTGACAGCTAAGGACATTGAGAATTTCTTAAGTGCTTCTCTGCCATTCTGTATTCTTCTACTGAGAATTCTCTGTTTAGCTCTGTGCCCCATTTTTTGATTGGATTGCTTGATTTTTTGCTTTTCAACTTCTTTAGTTCTTTTTATAAACTGGATTTTAGCCCTTATATATGGTTGGTGAAGATCCTTTCCCAGTCTGTTGGCTGTTGTTTTGTTCTGGCAACAGTATCTTTTGCTTTACAGAAGCTTTTCAGTTTCATGAGGTCCCATTTATTTATTGTGGCTCTTAGAGCCTGTGCTCTTGTTCTGTTCAGGAAGTAGTCTCCTGTGCCAATGAGTTCTAGGGTCTTCCCCACTTTTTCTTCTAAGAGATTTAGTGTGTTTGGTTTTATGTTGAGGTCTTTCATCCACTTGGACTTCAGTTTTGTGCAGGGTGATAAATATGGATCTGTTTTCATTTTTCTCCATGTAGACATCCAGTTGGACCAGCACCATTTGTTGAAGATGCTGTCTTTTTTCCATTGGATGGTTTGGCTTCTTTGTCAAAAATCAAGTATCCATAAGTGTGTGGGTTTGTTTCTGGGTCTTCTATTCGGTTCCATTGATCCTCTATTCTGTTTCTATGCCAATACCATGCAGTTTTTATTACTATTGCTCTGTAGTACAGCTTGAGGTCAGGGATGGTGATACCTCCAGATGATCTATTGTTGCACAGGATCGTTTTGGAAATTCTGAGTATTTTGTTTTGCCTTATGAAGTTGATATCCTCTCAAGATCTATAAAGAATTGTGTTGGTATTTTGATAGGAATTGCATTAAGTCTGTAGATTGCTTTTGGCAGAATAGCCATTTTCACTATGTTTATCCTACCAATCCATGAGCATGGGAGAACTTTCCATCTTCTGATATCTTCTTCAATTTCTTTCTTCAGAGACTTGAAGTTTTTCTCATACAGGTCTTTCACTTGCTTGGTTAGAGTCACACCAAGGTACTTTATGTTATTACTGGCTATTGTGAAGGGTGTTGTTTCTGTTTATCTTCTTAAACACTTAGCTCCTTGATGCTCCTTTCTACTAAAACTGTACATTTTGTATTTTTCCTTGCTCTGCTTTCTGCTTTTCATTATAGATCCGCATATGACTGTCCACTAACAACCAAAAACATAATTAATACTAGTTTATCTGGAAATCTTTAAATTTAGCCTCAGGGAGACTTATTATTATTTTGTACAAGGGCGGAAAATAGCCACATTCTTCACCAAAATATTGCAAGATTAATCTCTATGCCATATACTATTATTTTTCTCCTTTGAAACTTTTTGAGCTGGGTTCCCACAGTTCAGAGCATCATCAACCCCACTCTCTTCCAAGCTCCTACAAGGATGACACAGTAAGCCCTACTTTAAAGCGTTCAATTGCTTTTCTACTCCAAAGAACCAAACTGTTTCATATTTTTCCAAACAAAAGCCTAGTCAGACCAATCTCAATAATACCTAGGCCCTGGTACCAACTTCTGACTTATTTGGGGTTTTATTGCTATGTAGAGACACCATGACAAATAGACATTGTAAACCTATGCCAGAGTACTCAGGGTTCCATGTGGGTTCTGTGTAGTGAACTCAAGTACTCATGCTTCGGTAGCACATGCACAACTGAACTCTCTCCTCAGCACCAAGTTTTATGTAAGCTTTATACAGATTTCATGGAATCTTATGTATTTTATGGAATTTTATTGGGGTACAGACTTCATGGAATTTTAAAAGACAAGATCTCAATTAGCAAAAGAACATTTTTTTTTTACTTTATATACTTACATTATTCAGTTGTTCAGTGATGATGATTGAACCCAGAGTTCACATGGACCTAGTACATTACCTGGAGTTATTTCTATTATCGAAGTTTTCTTTCAATTTTATTTGAATTGCAAATATTGATGCATGAAATGTTGGAGCTCTCAATTTTTAGTTATAGAATTAAAATATAACTACATAATTTTTAATTTTAATTTTTCACAATTTATAATTATAATCCCAATAGAAGCCCCCTCCCTCAACTCCTACCAGTTCCCCTCTCCTTCCCCGTTCCCCCCATCCCTTTCCCCTTGTCACTAATGAGCGAGTTCTTCTCCTTTGCCATCTGGCCCTAACTTATCCAGTCTTACCAGGACTGCCTGGATCCTCTTCCTCTGTGGCCTGGTAAGGCTGCATCACCAGGGGAAAGTGATCAAAGAGCAGTCAACCAAGTTCATGACAGAGATTAGTCATGCTCCCGTTACTCAGAAAACCACATGGAGACTGAGCTGCCAATAGGCTACATCTGAGCAGGGGGTCTAGGTCCTCTCCATGCATGGTTCTTCGTTGGTGCATCAATCTCTGCAGGATCCCCTGGACCCAGATATCTTAGCTTGTTGATCTCCTTGTGGGGCTCTTGTCCTATCCATGTCCTTCTACCCCTACCCCCCTCTTCTTCCATAAGACTCCCTGTGCTCTGCCCAAATTTTGGCTGTGAAACTCAGCATCTATGTGATCCCCTGTTGAGTGAATCCTTTCAGGGGACCCATTATGTAGGTTTTCATCCTGTTTCCTCTCTTCCACAATTCTGGGGTCTATCCTGGTTGCCATAATGAATGAGATTTAAGCACCTTCCCTAGGGTCCTCCTTAGTGTTTAGCATCTTTAGATCTGTAGATAGCTATCCTATATTATACAGTTAATATCCGCTCATAAGTGAGTGTATATCATGCCTG
The DNA here is from genome assembly GCA_028658305.1 of Pachyuromys duprasi. Classification (NCBI taxonomy): domain Eukaryota; kingdom Metazoa; phylum Chordata; class Mammalia; order Rodentia; family Muridae; genus Pachyuromys; species Pachyuromys duprasi. Next base: position 84,301,431 of record CM053743.1, on the reverse strand, counting down.
TCTTTCTATTTCTGGGTTATCTCACTCAGGATGAACTCTTCTAGTTCAATCCATTTGTCTACAAATTTCATGCTTTCCTTGTTTTTAATAGCTGAGTAGTATTCCATTGCATAAATGAACCACAATTTCTGTACCTGTTCCTGTGTTGGGGACATCTAGGTTGTTTCCAGATTCTGTCTATTACAAATAAAGCTACTATGAACATAGTTGAGCAACTGTCCTTATTGAATGGTGAGACATCTTTTGGGGATATGCCCAGGAGTGGTATAGCTGGATCTTGAGGTAGTGCTATTCCCAATTTTTTGAGAAAGCTCCAGATTGATTTCCACAGTAGTTGTACAAGTGAGTACTAATTCTTGCCCTTCCTTTTTCTTCCTCCATCTTTCATGCTGTGCCCATTACTACCACCTCTCAAATTAATGGATTCATTTTCTCTGATCATTGCTGTTACGCACCCAAACACACACACAGATACACACACAGACACACACACACACACACACACACACACCAGAAATGCAAATAGAAAGGGAAAGGGTAAAGGAAGGGAGAAAGAGAAAAACACCATCTTCTTAGTTCATTTAGTGTTATTATGCATGGATGTGTGATTTCAGTGCTGACCATTTGATATATGATAAGCAATTAGGGAACTCATCCATTGAAAAGTATAATTCTTTTTCTCTAAGAAGTTCATTAGTTGCTTGTAGTTCTTAATTGGGAGAGTGTGGGGCTGTGAATTTTCTTCCACTCATATTAACATGTCTACTGGTCATTGTTCATGTCCTTTTTATGCAGTCATGCTGATGTGGTATAACAGTGATGCTTCCCTGTCTTTTCTAGTAGGTGTGGTCTCTCAATTTTTCTGGTTCTATGGTTTACTATATTTCTGACCCTTTCACAATGTGCATGAGCTTTTGGTGCAAAATCAGTGTTTTAGATGGATCTATTGGAACTGGACATCCTACAATCAGTTCTCTGCCTGTTGGTTTTCTGTAATGGTCTCCATCTGTTACAAAGAGAAGCTTTGGTGAGGGTTGAGAGCTAAACTTATCTGTGGGCATAAGAAGAAATGTTTATAATGCAGTTAAGGTTTATGCTGATACAGCAAAACAGCAGTTATAGATAATCTTCTGAGATCCATAAACTCACTAGTTGGCTACATTTCCAGTAGCAATCAGCCTTTCCATCAGGCTTAAGTAAAATTAATAAGTTCTTGGTTTCTACCAAGGTATGAGTACACCTTACTGAATCCTTAGGATATTTTGCTATACTGATTAATATTGTAGTCATAGACATCATATATAGGTTAAAATATTAATTGCTTTTCACCTTTGGTAGCTTGAATAATACTTCCAGCATTATGAAAGTAAATCTCCAGTGAGGAGGCTTTTAGGACAGAACCAGCTTGAATACTCTGACTCCTTTATGAAGTAGTACATAGTGTAGTCAATAAGAGGGTTTGACCTTCAGTCTCAGAAGAAAAGCAAGAGCCACAGAAATAGTTTATGCTTTTGTTTTTATTTTGTGATTGTTTTTGCTTATTTGCTTATTTGCTTTTTTGTTTATTTTGTTTTGTTGAGTGTGTTTGATTTCCCTGACAGATAGATAACTCAAAAGTATGCTTTCCATGAATGGTGCTGAGATTTCTGTTTGCTATCTATGGGTTTGGAAGATGGCATTGTCATTCCAAATGTTATTACTTAAGTTTATATACATATGTGTGAGTGTGTGTGAGTGTGTGTGTGTGTGTGTGTGTAGATTTTAGGCAAATATGAAATAATAAGATTTCTTAAGGTGTTTCTAAATAGTTGATTTTTATCCACTAAGTGGCAATGATGTCCTCTCAAGAGTGACAGCCCAAAATACTAACAGACATTGTCCAATATATTCAATGTGTAAAAGCAATATAGTGGAAAATCACTGTACAAAGTATTATAATTAAGGCTTCGCCTAGTTGTTATTATTAGTAAGTACTAATTAATTATTCTTAATTCTATTAATAGGTATTACTTTACCTGCTATTATGATTACTGCTTACCAGAATATGACGATGATGTAATTTCTTAAATGTATTTTCTTTTTAAAACATTGTAAAGAATACATTGAAGTTATACAGCAATGAACTGTAGGTTCTTAAGAATTTTTTATTATATGCATGCCTTACTATTTATATATTTGCTTATTGGCAAATTAATTCCAACATTTTCTTAGCATCTTACAATGAAAGCTAAAGTTCATAGATTGTTTTGTTACATTTAATTTAAAAGAGAAGTTTTTAATTTAATGTATATTGATAACGTGCCTCTCCATACTGCTGGTACCACCCGATTCCTCCTACCCAGATCTACAATTCTGTTTGCTGTTAGTAGACAAGCAATATCAACAATCAATAAATGGCACCTCAGGAAACTGAAAATCTTCTGTACAGCAAAGGACACTGTCGTCAGAACATAACGACAGCCTACACACTAGGAAAGGATCTTCACCAACCCTATACCTGACAGAGATTTAATATCCGGAATACATGAAGAACTGAAGAAGTTAAAAAGGAACAAATCAAGTAATTCAATTAAAAATGGGATACAGAGCTAAACGGAGAATTCTCAATAGAGAAATATCCGAATGGCAGAGAAACACTTAAAGAAATGTTCAACGTTGTTAGTCATCAGGGAGATGTAAATCAAAATGACCCTGAGATTTCACCTTACACCCATCAGAATGGCTAAGATCAAAACTTCAAATGGCAGCACATGCTGGAGAGGATGTGGAGAAAGGGGAGCCCTCCTTCATTGATGGAAATATACAAGGAATGTACAAGGAAATATAACCTTGTACAACCACTTTGGAAATCAATCTGGCACTTTCCCGTATAATTAGAAATAATGTTACCTCAAGATCCACCTATACCACTCCTAGGCATATACCCAAAAGATAGCCCACCATTCAATAAGGACATTTGCTCAACTATGCTCAAACTGCTTTGTTCATAATAGTTAGAATCTGGAAACAACCCTGATGCCCCTCAACTGAGGAATGGATACAGAAATTGTGGCACATTTACACAATGTTATACTACTCAGCAATTTAAAAAAAGGATATCATGAAATTTGCAGACAAATGGATTGAACTAGAAAAGATCATCCTGAGGGAGGTGTCCTAGAACCAGAAAGACACACATGATATATACTCACTTATAAGTGGATATTAAACATATAATATAGGATAAACATACTAAAATCAGCAAACCTAAAGAAGCTAAACAAGAAGGAAGACCCTGGGGATGATACTCAATCACCATTCAGAAAGGCAAATGAGATAGACATTAGAAGAGGGAGAAAACAGGGAACAGGACAGGAGCTTATCACAAAGAGCCTCTGAAATACTCTATCCAGCAGGGTATCAAAGCAAATGCTGAGACTCATAGCCAAATTTGGGCAGAGTGCAGGGAATCTAATGAAACAAGGGGGAGATAGACCTGGAAGGAGAGCAACAGAAGCATAAAATCTGGACACACAGGTTTTTTCTGAGACTGATACTCTAAACAAGGACCATTCATGGAGATAACCTAGAACCCCTGCACAGATGTAACCCATGGCAGCTAAGTATCCAAGTGGGTTCCCTAGTAAAGGGAGCAGGAGTTGACTCTGACATGAACTCAGTGGCTGTTTCTTTGATCACCTACCCCTGAGCAGGGAGAAACCTTACTAGGGGAGAAAGACAATGCAGCCAGTCCTGATAAGACCTGATAATGTGAGGTCAGATAGAAGGGGAGAAGAACTGGGGAGGAGTAGACTTGGGAGGGGGCATGGAAGGAGAAGAGAAAGGAAGAGTGAGAATGGGAAGGGATGAGGGAGGTGGCTAGAGCTGGGACACGAAGTGAATAGATTTTAGTAAAGAAAAAAGTATCTAAGGAATAATAATAATATAATATAAATAAAACAACAATCAAATAAGAAAGGACAAAATATACAAGAAAAAAATAGCCAGAAAAAAGCATAAAAGACCTGTATAGAAGCAGGTACACACTTTCATACATACAGGAATCCCTTAAAAACACAAGCCAGAAGTTAGAACATACTAGCAAAGGGACTTTGGTATGGTATAAAAATAAGAGCACAGACTTAATATTATGAGACAAAGAACTTCTCAAGATGCTTTTGTGTCTGCTTTGTATTGACCATCTACTCTGCCCTTAAAAGTAGTTTCTCTTCCCAGTGAGACTAGTTTGGAGGAAACTCATTTTTCACTTACTAACAATAAGTGGCTAGAAATTAGAGATAACTTCTGGGTTCAGGACGAGGGCTGTGTGTATTTCTTCTTTCAGTTTTCTGATCCTATCTGGTGTATATAGCCCTCTTCAGACCCTGTGCATGTTGCCTTAGTTTCCATTTGCTCATTTTTGTGCGAGTCTGGGTCTGGAAGGCTTTGGTTCAAGGATGGAGGATATCCATTCCTTCTAGCCTTTATACTCTGTCCATACCCTCCTCCTCAAAGTTTCCTCAGCCTGGAAACTCAGCTTTTTTATGGCTGAGTGTTATGATTATTATTTTTAATCTTATTATATTTGTTAGCTTATTATATTCAGACCGGCTCCATAAGAATTATGATGATGTATCAAATCTATGCATAGGAAGGATGACACTAGAAAAAATACAAGAACAGTGTTTTGTTTTTAAGATTATTCAACCTGGCAGATAACCCTGAAGAAGGACTTTCCATTTATTGTGTGTAATAATAAATAGGTAATATAAAATAAGAAAAAGAAGTGATAGCTAGAAAACTATTATAACTAAAAATTAATGTCACAATATGTGTTGGAAAGAAAGTCTTTTTTGTTTTCATATCCCTTTGTTCAGCTCTCTGTTATAACACTGTTTCAATATGCATCTCACACAACCCTGCACTTTCCTGTAGCAAATATGATTTGTTTGACTGTAGCCATACGTTTATGTACTTATTGTCCATGTGTGTTTTAGGGATTCAGAGATACAATTCAGGCATTACAATGGAGATTGTCTGACCCAGGAAACTGAAAATATTTGTTATTTGACTCTTCATAGAAAAATGTTGTCAGTGCTTTTACCTTTAAAATATTCAGATTAGAATATCAAATTAAAATTCTTAAGAGTAGGAAGTAGTCATATTATTAATGTGACTGTTCTCATTTATTTTGCCAATATTCAATGGTATAAGTGAAACTGTTAAGGAAAAGAAGGTAATAACGAAAGGGAAAGAACGAAAAATAAAAGAAAATAGAGAGTTCAGTATTAAAGTACAGACTCATGTAAGAAGGGCTAATTGACCCATCCGACTAAGAAACAACAGCTACAATGTAAAAGGGAAAGAGAAAAACCTAAGGGGAATCATTTCAGGAGAAGTTCTAAGCACTCTGAGTACTCTAACTTCTCTTTCCTCACCATGGCTCAGAAGTCTCCTTGCTGAGAAGCAGGTGACCATGAATCCTAAGGAAAATCACAAAGCATGTATGCATTGAGCTGAGACTAAATAAAGCCTGCTTTCTTACGTCCATTCAACTGTCTTCTGGGAAATAAAAGCATAGCACATTAGCCTCTGAGTTCATAGGTCAAACCTCAGACAATGATCCGAAGCAGTGCAGATAGGTTTAAAGATGTGCTGCATCTGTAATATAGTTTTACTGTCTCTCCTGTTCCTGGTCCTCACCATGCTCACAGCTTGCTGTGTTTATTGTCAAACCAAGTTCTATCCACCATCCATTTGCTTCTCTTTATGTTGTCATAACTGAAGCTATATATCCTGGTTCTACATGTTTACCCGTGTTTCTTATTATGGTGCCTTACCTGGGCCTGAAGCCCATTATCTTCTTTCTGAATTAGAGTCTTCAGTCCCATGCTTGGGATTTTTATTGAGTGAAGTATTTTTTGTTTTAATCATCAAGGTAGGTTAGTTCCTTATATTTTTTTCCACTAGAGAACTTTACCAATTTATCAGAGACATTGATGTTTGCAATAAATACTTCTTAAAAGTCAGAATTGTTTCTTTGGCTTTATAGTCATAGAAAACTGCAGTTTTGTTCTCATATCTAGGACTTGTTGACTAAATGTCTAAATTTATATGAACATGACAAAAAATGTCTACCAAAAATAGAAGTTTTTAAAAAATAGAAGTTTTAGAGAAAGAGTAAGTTCGTGAAAAGACATTATTTATAAATTTCCACTTAAGTCAATGACGATTTGAAGACTACAGAGTGAAGCTGGTGAAAACATCAACAAAGCTAAAAAGAAAGCTGAGCAGGTTTGCAGTGAGCTACTGGAGTCAGTCTTTAAATTGGTAGTCAGGAATTCTGTTACATTCCAGAAAAAGGCAGATGAGGCCCCACCTGGAGCACCATACTCATATAAGCAGGTAAGCACATATCAGTGCTGAGTGCAGCACTGACGACTCAGAGAACACGAATGTATCAGTTACTGACAAAACCAAAATAAGAAAGGAAAATTATAGGAGAGTGCAACCATGAAGTATGTTAAGTTGTATTATCAAAATAGTTCTCACCTGTAAAATTTAAGGTATCACAAAGCCAACATAAGTCTTTCTTTTTTTATTATTTTTAATTTATTTATTTTTATCTCAATCACAGGTTAGGTACTTTGAATCCCAGGCGTAGCCCCCTCCCTCATTCCCTCCTACCCTCCCACTCCCTCCCTCATCTCCCTCCTCCCCGCCCCCTCCAGTCTTTCTAAAAGAACACATTGTATTTAACTTCTATAGATGATGGCAATGTGGAAATATGTATTTAAAATGGTGAGAGGCATAGAAGCTATGAATTTAATATTATATATTAGTTATAAATACAATAATTACAGGGGGGTTAATTATAGGGGAGCAATCTTGGTGTGCAGGAACATAGAGACTTACAAGAAATTTAACACCAAATATTATGAAACTGTGTTGAATAAAATTATCAAAATAGTGTTTGGCTTAATAAAAACCCACTTTTGACAAAGTTGGCAACTTATTCATGGGCCCCCAATAGTTTTAGAGTAGACTCAATATTATTATAGCTGAGATACTAGTGAATGGCCTTAGTATATCTAGATTGCACTGTTGATTTCTGGTCTCAATGTCTTTGGCTCAAAATAAACCCGCTGTAAACTCTTTTATTGAAAACCAAAACATAAACTTCCAATTCTGAGAATTTGTTTTAGAGTCACTGACATAGGAATGATTTTCTGCATCTTTTTCTCTTTCTGGTGTTTTTCAAGACACAGCTTCTCTGTGTAGCCCTTGCTGTCCTGGAACTTGCTCTGTAGTCCAGGCTGACCTAAAGCTTGAAGATCTGCCTGGCTTTGGTACCTGGGTTTAAAGGCATTTGCCATCGCTGCTCCTAGGATTCTCTGACTCTTATATTGATTATATTATATTGTGGTATCTTGTTTGTATATATATGTAGATAGATAGTAATTAAAGCCTACAGTTTCTGTAATTTCCCCATGACTCATGATGTTGTTTTCCAAAATATGGATTTTTCTTTTATCACTTTTATTACTCATTTTGCAGACCTACATATATTTATTTCTAGAGATTGAATGAATTTGAAACCTGTTATCCATAGTATGATATTCAGTAGCACTTTCAAAGGATGGGCAGATTAGGCCCATGTGTCTAGAAGATATTCATACTCTCAAGGCAGGCATCTGATTGACAGCCCAGAGAGGAGTTGCCAGGTGATGACCAGGCTGTATTCACAACCAGCACAAAACAGCCTAAAAAGTCTCTCTGACTGCCAGGTGAGGACTTTTAGAGTGGCTAACCCCTAATGCTTCTGGCTCCAGAAAACTGCCCAAAGTATACTCCAAGTCTGAGCTGGGCTCATCCCAGAAGGAAACCATGAGCCAAGGATTTTAATGCAAGTGATTTATTAAGGCAGTGTTCCCAGGAGGGAAAGATAATGGAATGCAGACCAGGAGGAAGATGAGTCAACAAATGGGGCAGTGTCAAATGAAAATCCAACATTGGCCTAAGCATATGAGAAACTATGGAAGTGAAGGTCCAGTCCAGTTTGTCATATCTTGAAACAAAGGGCCTGACCTTTTTCTTCTTTACCAATCAATCTCTTCAGAAATCATCAATTTAGCATTTTCTCTAGATGAATGTTCATGTGCTCCGGCAGATCTTTCTTTCACCCATGTGATTTTGTTCTTTAATGTTCCCTGGAGAAGTATGAATTTTCCTTTGTAAGCATCAGGCAGGGAATTAGGGAAGAATGCAAATATTTTAATACACAAACAAGTGTATTACCACTGTTAGTCTAAATAGAAATAATTATTAAGGGCATTTGACTATTATGACAAACTTGACTCACACTACATTTAATATCGAGATGTTTGTGCTTTTATAGGGATTCTGGACACCATGTTTTGCAGATATAGTGTAATATAGCAGATAAGAGGTGAAGAGGTGTAACCTTCAAAGTTATGAAAGCTAATAGAGTAGGCAGAATTCTAAAATGATACACAAGACCTGACTCTCACTGTTACTTCCTGGGGGTCATGCTACATGAATTATAATAAAATTATGCATGAATTAATAAAACATAGGCAGGAAGATTTTAAAGATAAACTAATATGTTCAGGGAGGTTCTTACTAGAACTTTTGATAAGCTCTTAGTATGGTTGGCTGTATGTTGATTTCTGCCTGAGGAGACCCCCAAGTAAAAATCTGAATCAAGTCCACCTGGAAGTCTAAACTACATGAGTTCTTAAAAGAATGATTTTACTGCTGTTTGTGATTTGTTATGCAGCAGTAACATACTCTCCTCAGATTTTAAGACTGTAACTTCAGAAATGCTGTAACTTTGCACAATTTTTCCAAAAAAGTCTATGGTAACACATCATCATAAATACTTGGTGGATTCAATCAACAGGAACCAACCTGTTTGAAACCAGTATATAAAGTCAAGGTATTTGTAGAACTATTCTTTTTAAGAAACCTAACTAGAGAATCAGCTAAATGCACCTTTTGTCTTCTCTTGGTTATCGAATTATTGGATGGTGGTCCCATTACCCCAGGCTCACTGTGTCTCCATTATGCACTTTTGCCTTCTCCGCTTTTTCCTCTTTTTTCATTTTCTTTATCTTCCTTTCCCCTCCATCACCTCTGTACTTTTTCTCCTTTCTCTCTCTCTCTCATTCTCTCCCTCTCTGTCTCTGTCTCTCTCGGTCTCTCTTTCAGAGGTAATGCCACCCTCGGCACACAAAATCTTATCACCGGCTCTTGTAAATGTGAATGCCCTTGCAATTTGAGCACATCTAAATGACTCAGGGTCATCTGACTTTATCCAGCTCCTGTTCACTTCTGGAAAGACTATACAGAATTTCTTCTTTTGAGGGAGGGGAGACCTTATAAAATGATATTCACAAATTCCACATATTTGCTCATAGATAACATTTAGAGGGCTGCCAGTTTTCCATCTGTGCTGCACAGAGTCAGTCAAATCATTTTAGATTTCAGTGTCCTCCCTGAAAGTATGGGAATAAAATGCATATTTTAAGGGATTAATATCCTCAGAAGTAAAATCACAGAAAATAAGAAACTGCCTAAAAAAGAGTTGATAATTCAGGGAATTATCATTATTAATGTTAACAGAACAGTGAAGCAGTGGAGGAAAATAAGGTTAAAATACACAAGTATTTGAACATTCAAGGTGAAAAATATAAGAATTTTTTAACCCAAAGCCTTAAATTCATTTTTTAGTACAACCAAGAAATTTATAGTAAGATTGTATTTGGTAAGAGTAATTATCAGTTTGTTAGATGTGTCTAGTTTAGAAAATTATGAAATATCTGCTTATTTCCTTCCATTATCATACATCTGTATTTGATCGCCACATGTTTTTTCATTCTTCTACACACAAAGAACATGACATGTTTATACAAAGCAGACACATCTGTGATTTAACATCACAGCACATACAAACCGAACAGAAATTTTTATAAGGTCTTGTTTCTTGCACAGTAGAGCACAAACACAGAGTAAGAACTGAGTTACTTTAGAATTTATAAAATCTGTATCCAAACTTGAAAACAAACATCACCAACAAATAAGAAAAACAGATAAAGTGCTAAAGAAAGTTGTCAGATTCATAGTCAATGAAATTAAAATATTGTGGTAGCTGTAAGTGTGAGCAGATAGGGTCCATCAATTTTCACAATAGAGCATTTGTATGTATTTCCACAGTGTAACATCAGCATCAGAAATATTCACAATAGCTGGAGGCAGTGCCACATGCCTGTAAAGTCAGCACTTGGGAGGCAGAGGCAGCCAGATCTCTCTGAGTTTGAGGCCAGCCTTGTCTACAAAGTAAGTCTAGGACAGCCAAGACTACACAGAGAAATTCTGTCTCTGCAAAGCAAAGAGACACATTCACAGTTATTTGTGTCATTTTATCACTGTCTAAGCAAAACCTGTTTGTTCCTGTATCTTACAGCAATGGTGCATCAAGGTCCCTAGTAGTCACAGAACAGATGAGAACTCCGGCACAGTCTACACGTCGTTGGAGATGTTCTGTGAAAATGCATGGGTCCTCAGCAACATGGAAGGCTCTGATTTGATTGCTTTCCCTTGCTTTAACTATTTTTTTTTTATCATATAACCATAGTAAGTGAAGAGCTGGCAGTGATCCTTGAGTCAACTTCCTTCCATGAAGGCAGTGGAGTATGGATCCTCTAAAAGCAGACAAAACATTAGAAAAGGTCACAGAAATGGCTCCAACAGGTCCCCCAACCCCCTTTCTTACTCCCTTTCTTACATATTTTTTGGTAATTTTATACTTATTTCTGCAGTTTAGTATTCACAGAGTTTTGTGATGTTAGGGTTAGCTTTTTCTATTAGCATTATTATAACATTAATTTTTTAGCAAGTCCCAACATAAGATTTATCCTATCATAATTGTGTCCCACAGTCAAATCTAATAGATTATGAGCACGCGAGGACTGATAAAAATACAGTAAAATTAGAATAAATGCAGGTTAAAGCTATTATATGCTTTATTTGGGAGGCCAACTGTCAACAAAACCCACCGTTAAAATAAAATATTCACTGGGAATACATTGGATTTTAGAATTTGAACTAAGACTCTGAATCTAGTAGGATGGGAGTACTTTATCTTTCCCATTTCATACTAGGACTTTATGAAGCAGTTCAAAATAAGAGTCATATATATATATATATATATATACATATATATATATATATATGTGTGTGTGTGTGTGTGTGTGTGTGTGTGTGTGTGTATATACATATATATGTGTGTGTGTGCGACATGGGACTTCTAGGCACAACATTCCTGAAACCATGTTGTTATCAAAAAAATTACAATGATGTAGTAGACTCTATACCAAACATTCTATCAGAGTTTCACTGCCACAACCAGTGTCCACATAATAGAAAATCCATTACTAACTTTAATCTCAAAAACAAAAAAAAAAACTCACTATTCCCCTACACACTTTTAATGAAAGAAACGGCTAGAAACAATATCTTATTACTCTCTCTTTCTCTTTGTTTCTTCTTTCTTTCTTTCTTTCTTTCTTTCTTTCTTTCTTTCTTTCTTTCTTTCTTTCTTTCTCTCTCAGGTCTAGACAAAAATTCAAGATACTAGACTCTAGTACCTAATATCTAGTAACTAGAGGATCATTTAAAATGGTGTGCACCCGTGACCCTAGCTAGCACTTGACCAGTTGAAGAAGGAGGATCAGGAACTTAAAATCATTTCTCTCCTAGATAGTAAGTTATAGCCTGGGCTATGTGAAAGCCTGCCTCAAAAAAAGAAAGTAGAGAGGAGAAAAGTATTAATTTGGTGGTCTTAAAATATGTGTGGATGCCTTATCATTTTTAATGTGGCCTGCACATCTGATTAATCCATACATCCTACTTACAGTTTAATTGTGACTACAGAAAGGGTTATTCTAGGCTACACAGAGAACGGTAAAAGCTCCCGAGCAGCTTAGCAGTGCAGCGCCCGCTGTTTTCTCCACATTTTGGACCTAGCTCCACATGAACAGTTATAGACATAAAAATTTCTTTCATGAAACACTTTTTTCTTTACCCTGTAAACTGCATGTTTTTCTTTTTATAGAAAGGTAAAAACATTTTGAAATTCACTCACTTCGTGTTTCATTTATTTGAACAAAGGGAGCAATTTAATGTCATAGTTAAACATTGTATTTTGTCAGTCAATATCATATAAATTTTCATTCTACTTTAAACAAACTTTAAATAAACTGTAATTTTGCCACCCACCCAAAGTGAGAAATAATAAAACTGTTCATATCATATCATATATCCAAAAGATGTGAAACTCAGTGACACAAAAAAGAAGTTAAAATTTGCTTCTGTAGGAGAGAGCCTATGGGCCTCAATGACAGGTACTTAGAGAGGCCAATTTTTAAAGCTTTCAGGATGGAAGAAAACTGCCCACGTGTTCTTAGGGGGAAACTACTTTCACTTGCATTCTGATCTGAGAAGTAGGCTTAGTTCTGAGTTTTTGTAAATTCACATATGAAATGTGTTTTAAATTAAATGCAGGAAGCACAAAACTCTTCCCCAATCCTGTCAGATGGCTGGAAGATCTGGTGCCATGGCTAGGTGGCAAGTTCCTTCTTCCCGCCTTCTCTAAAACAATGGTGCTCAAAATGTGTTCAATTGTCATGAAATGTCCCACTGGCTTCACAAAGAAAAAGCTACTGTCCTACCCACAAATTCAGATGTGGGTCCGCTGCAGCAATGAATATTCCAATGTGTCAGGTGACAGGATGAGCTTTCAATTCTTACTGCATCCAACACTAGACTGTGTAGTGTCTAGAAAGGACAACGCCACTTACTTGCCAGTGCTGCCTCTGTACAGTGGGCACAGTGCTTTTGTTAGTAGTAGGGACGTTTACTTAATTCCCATACCTACACACACTGCTGCTTGTCCTCTTGCTTGCTCACCATCTTTATTGATTTGCTTAGATATGCAAGAATAATTGAGCTTTGTGTTGTTTATAAAGTCTTTTTTTTAATACAGGATGATTGCTGAGCATTCATTTAGAGCTGGACTTTTAAATGGTTGAGAACCAATTATAATTGATTCCAATAGAAGTCAATAGAGTTTCCTATATGGCAAAGAGAACAGCCCTAAGTTCCATGCTGGATGTCTGTGGAAGCCTCTAGGATAATTCATGCCTAAGTCAATAAATAGTATTACATTTCAGTAGTTGACTGGGTTCACATTCTGACTGGAAGGGAGGCGTTTGGAACAGCTGGTGGACAGAAGGATGTGTACTAGTTTGTAAACCTGTGCATAACAGGCCAGAGAAAAACATTTGAAATGTGTAAAGGAGAAACAACATGCTTAGAAGTATTTATTTTAATCTGAAGAATATTTTAGGGGCATTGGGGGAAAAAGCTACTGCTCATCACTAGGTGCTCATATTACCTTTTATGGTGGTCAACATATCTATCTATCTATATTAATACATAATGTCATGATTACAAAGCATCACAGCAAAATGGTTACACTCCAGTGAAAGATAATCAGAAAAACCAGTTTTTAAGAGGGTGGCTGATTGGCTGTTTAGCTAAAGATAAATGTTTCCTCTTCCAAATATTCTGAAAAAAAAGTCGACTAATAGCTAGAAGTGTAGTGATTTGCACATTATCCAAGCCATTGAGTTATTCCTGAATGTCCTCGTTCTGGTTCTTGATTTGCAGGCCAGCTCTGCTCTGCAGCTGGAGCAAATTACTTCAGAAGTGCTGATGTGACCACAAGTTGACAAAAGGACATGATTTCTAGTAGCAAAAAAGCAACTAGATTTTATGAAATTGTATCTAATAATGTTGTTTAACTCATGGATCCTGCATCTGATGCCTGCTTTTTATCCAGTCCTTTCAGCGGCCCTTTGTTAGCAGTCACTCAGAAGAGGAAATAAAATGTAGCCATTGAAATAAAAATTGCTCTACTCTTTTTAATAGCTCAGCTGCAGGCTCTATTGTTTTATTTAATGGATTGTATAACTGAAGTCTCCTCCTGATGATTCCCATTTGGCTTCTGAGTCCCCAATCTCTGTTAGAATCTTGAGGGTTCCAGAAGGTGTCTGGCATATTGCTTGTTTGGAATACAAGTGGATAGTAAAAGCAATAATGGTCTATAAAATGTAATTCTTATTACAGACTTCATAGTAATATGTGCAAGAAGTTGAGCTTTCTCAATAAAAAATCAAAGAGAAAAACACAATTACTCTCCAGCTTCAACAATTCTTGTTAGGACATGATGCAATTTTCACTGGTTTAAACATACAGAGTCAAGTAGGTTTGGAAGTAGTGTGAAAGATAGGGGTAAAAGGAACTGAAACAAACAAACAAACAAATAAAACAATCACCTTGACTGTGAAAACCAATGTCTTGTCCTTTAACACAGTTAAGATGTGTCTGAATTATAGGTGACTTAAAATATATTTAGGATCAACTTTTCTATGGTGAAGTATATCAGTATGCATTTAGAAGATGAAAGTTATTTTAAAAACTGGCCCTTCAACAAAGAGAAGGTGGCACAAAGTACCAGGAGAAAAAAAATCAACTCCTGCTCTATACTGATTAATATCTTAAATATAAAGAACTGCAGAGTATTTACTTGACTCAAACTGCTATCATTTTGCTCTTGACAGATACCACAAAAAGCTTTTGTGGTTCATATTTGTGCAATCTTGATATGTTCCATCAAACAAGTTCATCATTTTAGGAATAGGAAGAGAAAAATGTGTTAAATAACAAATTACTAAAAAGGAAAAAAAAAACACAAAATCTTTAGCTAAGAAAGATATACAATGTAGAAAGCAGTTTAAAGCAACTCTACAGTATAACCTGTTAAGGATGTAATGAGATACATACAGTCATTAACCTTGGAGCAGACAGGGAATCTGTTAATGAATCAAATCAATACCCTCTCCACTGATCCATAATAATTTGAACGAAATGAAAAATGTAACAGTTAGTGTATGTGAGGTTATCATGGGCTACAATTAGCCAGCCTCCAGGAGATTGTGTTACCTAGTTACCAGAAGGTGAGCATGATTTCCGTAGATCTTTCAGAGAGATTGTCATGAAGACAGATGCCAGACGTGAAAACAGACCAGGAAGAGATATTTGGTGTGGTCTAAACCTGGGTTATGTTTCTCTTAGCTCATGCTGGACATCCTTCTTCTGCCACTTCAGACTCAGAGTTTAAATAGATATATTGCTTTGGAAATACTTTATAACTGAAAATTTTAAAATTAAAAAGTGTTATCCTTTCTTAAAAAATCTTATTTCACAGCTAGATCCCACATGAGATAGCAAAGAGGTCAAGAAAAAAAATCTGCATTTCAGAGTGGCATAAAACACAAGCTTTCTGATATAAGCAGAATCCTTATATGAAAATAATTCATGTTTATACAATCCAGTCTTCCTAATCCAGCATGACCATCCTTGGGAACGACATATACATAGACAGTGATTAAGAATGAATGATTTTCTTTTATTACTTCCTCACATTTTTAGACCTCTATTTGAAAGTAGCACATACAAAACAATGTTGAGAGAGGAAAATGATCCTGTGGCCCATTGGTTTTTCATATATTGCTTTCATATAAATCTTTGTTAGAAGAAACAATCTTGTATGTGAAGTTTCATAGGAAAACCTTAATTCAGAAGTGGTGTTAAAAACGAGAGAGAGATTGTCATTCCCTGGGGATTCAGCAAATAAAATGGAGACGAGAATTTTTTTTCAAAAATGCATGTAAAATGTATGCATATGGAAATGTTAAGAGCCTTATTTTATAATGCCAAGGAGGGCACAAGATAAAAACTGTTGTCATTTTTTTTCCAGGAAAAGCAGTCGGTGAGACAAGGCACAGTAGGATAGTTAGTTAGCTACCACATGTAAAGCTGAGAGCAGATGGTTCCGTTGATATAGAGCACAGGAATGTGCGTGTTTATGCGGGTGCGTTTCTGTGCGTGTGCTTGTGGAAACCAGCAAGGAGTTTGACACTGATGTACTCCATCAAGTCCAGTTATAAAGAACAAGGAGCTAGAACAACATTCTGTGCATCTGGCAGGCTAACTAGCTCTGTCAATCTGTGGGTACTGCTGACATTGTACTATAAGCTTCGATTCCATCTGTGTTGTTTATTTTGAGCTGGATTTACTGCACACTATGTGAATTGATGATGGCTAGAAGGTCCAAAAGATTCTGAGTCTGTTTAAAGTTCCAAGGTGTCAAATTACATAGGATTGTGTCATGAACATTATGAAAGGGTAAGTGGGGAGGAAAACTGATTTCAGTGTTTGTTAGACGTCCAAGAAAAAAAATTCTGCAAATATAGATGAAAAGGTTTATGAAAACATCTAAAGACTACATATGAACTCCTGCAATCAAATGTTTCCTTTTCAACTTTTATTGTGTCATTTTAAAATTTCAAAATATGTACAAACAAATAGACAAGTTAGATCAGTTCAATCCTTTGAGGTTGTGACATGTATGATATTCAAAACTTGCTGATCATATCAAATTGATAGGGTAAAGGACTGGACTTGACGGCTGAGGAGTATGTCTGCTTTCTTTCCATGTGATTGGAACTGCAGAAGAAATGTATTTCTATACACTTGTTATTAAATATGCATTGACATTTCTTTATTGCTTCATTTTGTTTTCTGTATCATAGGATATTTATCAATCTGTTTTTGGTGTTTATGAAATAGAAGTTTCTATCTTTATCAAGAAGCCATTAAGAATTCAATCTTTAATGAAACACATTTTATTAGAATACACTGTTTAATCTAGATCACTGGTTTCAAACATTTTTGTGTGTTTTACTTTCCAAAACAATGTGCAGCTGAGTAGCACATTCATGTGGTACTAGGAAAGCTTGAGGAGCAGAGGAATGATGCTTGGAAAGAGGTCTTAGATCTGTATCTGCATATACATCTGAGTCCAGTGAACGCAAATGATCATTCTGGTGAGCATGGAATAGCACCCTACATCAGAAATTTCCTATGCCACACATTACAAGACAGAATGTATGTGCTTTAATCTGTAGTCATTGCAGAAAAAAAAGTTTTAATTATGGTGCAGAAATTTTGATGCACCCTTTTCATCAAATTTGCTTCATGCATGGTTATGGTTCACTGTGATGTTAAGCATATATATGTAGTTATGTAAAACTCTGTACTTCAAAATAGATTAGCTGGAATCAGTGAGTGTCTCTGTGCCAGAAATTAAGGTGAGCATTAAAGTTCATGGTGTGAACTTACTTCTCTGCGCACATGTAAAAATGAATACACATGAGTGCACACAACATGCACACACAAAGAATAATAATATAATTCTGTTTTATTTGTATGAGATGTAAAAGACAAGCAACTTCTATGAAATTAGTTGATCTGATTGATTATATCTAATACACTTTTATTCATTTTTACTCATATTTATAATACATCCTAATTATATGAAATGTACAAACTAATATAAAATGTAATGCTCATCCTCAAGAAACCTTAATATCTGGTTGTTTAGGTAAAGTATTCTTACACATATGTTGAACAGCAGTATATAACTATATATTTAAATATTAAATGAGAGCAGAAGTTCAACACAAATGGAAAATACTGTTCTATCTGCTAGACATTGTACTGGGAAGTTCCTCCCTTTAGATGGTCCACCTATTTTCTCAACTTTACATGTAGTAATATTCTCCTTTTTTGCAAGTAGACTGAGAAAAGATTGAATATCATTTGTCCATGCAATAGAGAACTACCAGGAATCTAAAGAAGACATCCCTCCAACTTTTCTTTATAAATATATTAATCATCTACTCTGTACAATACATGGTGCCTGGCACTGGTGTAAGCTCAATGAGAAGGCTATTTCAAGAAGTATGCCTGTTTCCAGTCTTGATGTGATTTGATAAGCTTGGAACAGATGACGGGAGAATTCCCTTTTTCAGTGGACTAGGGGATGGGGATAGAGGAGAAGAAGGGCTGGGACTGGGGGGAGCTGAGGGAGGGGGCTACAATCAGGATTATACAATGAATAAAGTGTAAAAATAAAATAAAATTACAAATAAAGAAAAAAAGAAATAGTAAGGGGACATAGAACAATTTTTTTTTCTTTTAACCTGGATGAGCCTGAAGATTCAGATCACAGAATCTGGTGCCCTGTTTGGGGTCCTCTGAGACAATGATCTGGGGAATGATGCTGTAATTATGCTCATGTAAAGACATCCCAAATTACATGGACCAGAGCAACCATGGATGCACACAAGCCACAAGTCTCTGTATGCTTCACAAAGAATTTATCTCTTGATTCATAACCCAGACACTACCTTTAAAGACCATGGTCTCTGACATTTCTTTTTTAATCTGGTAATTTCCTAGCCCAGATATCAGACTACTTCCAGCCCTAGGGTGAAGTATATCTCATTTTGTGAAGAAAAAAAATTAAAAAGCCAGCCTGAGACTTACTTAGGACAAGTAAATATTGTTGATCAGGTGTTCCCAATCTTGCAGTGCTCCTGTGAACATGAATGCATGCTTCCTTGTGTGTGAGAGAGGGGCCAGCCTTTCAAGAACAGAGGTCAGGTCATGCTTGGGACAAGTCACATAGTGGTGCATTATTTTCTCTTTCCCTTTTTTAGTATGGGAACAAGATGACTTTGTATCCTAGCAAATCCTCAAAAACAAGTTTACCACTGAGGAAATAGGAAAGGAAATGGTATGGTTTCATTGCTTCATTACAATTTTTGAATTCCATAAAAAGAACTGTACCTCATTCTTATATATAAAAAAGAACATAATGTAGTAAGTACTAAAATTGACTCTTTTGTGTAGAGAATGCTGAAAATGCAAGAGACCATACACCTAGCATCAAAACTTAATAAAACCAGACAGTGAAGGACCAGGTGACTATCTTCTAAGACATGCATAAGCAGGAACCAATGTGTGTTCACACAAACAGCAGGAGTTGTGGAAAACGGATTGTTTTGGTTTCTTTTGATATAGGGCATACATCATATATGATTTTGAATATGCAGACAATATTGCTCATTTTAGTCTCAGGTTTGCAATTCTCCTCTTTTGGTCTCTTTTGTGTTATGGCTGCAGGTTTGTTCCATGACACCAAGAATGGAGATACATCTCTTGCAACATGTTTTGATTCACGGTAATAAGTAAACCTAATAGCCATAGGTGATGAGGAAAGACTTAACAAAGGTACTTTTACATCAATTTACATCATCTGAATAGATTCGTGCAAATGTATCTAACAGAACAATATGTGTGAGTTTAACGTTTTCATGACAAAATATTGAAAATAAAATAAAAGGGGGTTTTACTGAGCTGGTGAGTTCAGAAGTCTCTGTTCATAGTTCTTGGCTACATTGACTCTGGGCCAATGAAGAAGAAAATCAACACAGTGGCAGAATTATAAGAGGCTGTTTACCTTACTGCCTACAGGAAGTAGCAGACAGGAAGAGGGAGCCAGGTATAACAACAGCAAGCCTCATTCTACATGAATTTGAAAATAAATGAATCGAGGCTGATAGAGAGGAAGTGAAGAACAGAGAGACTGATAGTGATTCTTAATTTGGACAACAAACTGACTGAAAGAAACATTTAGCACAAATAAATTGCTTTAAGATTTTAGTGGCAGACCGGTTCTAGCACAGGAAAGCTTCAAGTTTTGACTGGTTGGTTACCCTAATGAAAAATTGCGAACCTTTCATATTGGCCTTCAAGATGCACTTTCTCCAGCTAAACTCCACCTCCAAATATGTCCACTATTTTTTTGTTTTTTATTATTTTTATTTTTTTATATTAATTAGAGTTTATTTACTTTGTATCCCAACTTTAGCCTCCTCCCTCATTCCCTAAACCTCCCTCATTTCCTCCCATGGCCCTCTCCAAGTGCACTGATAGAGAGGTCTTCCTCCCCTTCCATCTGACCCTAGCTTATCAGGCCTCATCAGGACTGGCTGCATTGCCCTCCTCTGTGGCCAGGCAAGGCTGCTCCTCCCTGGGGGTGGGGGGAAGAGGTCAGAGAGTCAGCCATTGAGTTCATGTCAGAGACACTGTTTTACAAAACTGGACAACCAGAGGTGCTCAAGGATTCAGTGAGCTGGGAGGGAAGTATTATGCTCCAATTATAACAGTCAGTAAATGGAAACCAAAAATACCTGAAGACAGAGATCCACATCCATATGGAAAGTTGAGGGATATATAGGCCAATATGAAAGGTTTGCAATTTTTCATTAGTGTAACCAGCCAGTCAAAACTTGAAGCTTTCCTCAGCTAGAACTGGTCTGTCACTAAAATCTTAAAGCAATTTATTAGTGCTAAATGTTTTTTTCAGTCAGTTTGTTGTCCAAATTAAGAATTTACTATCAGTCTCTCTGTTCTTCACTTCATCTCTATCAGCCTCAATTCATTTATTTTCAAACTCATGTAGAATAGCTGGTCTGCTACTTTTGC
>CM053743.1:84254335-84280411 GCA_028658305.1 Pachyuromys duprasi | reverse complement strand
CCCAAAAGCAGAAAGAAACATATGGTATATACTCACTTATATAGACCTATAGGATAGGAAGGTCAAGCTGAAATCTACACACCTAGAGAGGACATACAGGAAGGAGGACCCAGGTTGGTATGATCAATGCTTGTTTGGATGAACAAATGGGATGGAGATTGAGTGGAGGAGAAAACAAGCACAGGACAGGAGCATGCCAAGGAGGACCTCTGGGGGGGGGGGTCAATGTAGCGATGTATCAGAGCAGATATTTAGACTCGCAATCAAGACTTTGGCAGAGGGCGAGAAGTAATGATAGATCTGGGGGAGGTTGTTGAGACTTGGGGAGAACAAGAGCTCCACAAAGACCAAACTGAGCAGGGCACAGGGGTCTTATATGAGATGGTTTCTACAATCAAGG
Organism: Pachyuromys duprasi; assembly: GCA_028658305.1. Lineage (NCBI taxonomy): Eukaryota > Metazoa > Chordata > Mammalia > Rodentia > Muridae > Pachyuromys > Pachyuromys duprasi. The sequence continues at coordinate 84,280,011 of CM053743.1, read as the reverse complement.
ACCATGTGTGGATGTGGCCTGGAACCCCCACTCAGATGGGGCCCATGATAGCTCGTTGTCGGACTGAAGACCCTAGTGAGGTAAACGGGGACTGTTTCAGTCATGAACTTGATGGCTGACTCTTTGACCCTCCCCCATATGAGCCGGGAAGTGACAGACTGGCTAGATCCCAGGGGAGGACATTGCAGCCAGCCCTGAGGAGACAGGATGATCTGGGGTTGGATGGAAGGGGAGGAGGTCCTCCCCTGTTGGTGGACTTGGAGGGGGCGTGGAGGAGGGAGTTTGAGGGAGGGAGTGGGAGGGTGGGAACAAATGAGGGAGGAGGCTACGCCTGGGATGCAAAGTACCTAACCTGTGATTGATATAAAAATAAATAAATTATAAAAATATAGATGATAAAAAAATATGATCTAGAGAGTAAAGGAGCTCCACAAGGGTCTTTTATGAGACTGTTTTCCAACCAAGAACCATGTACAGATAAAAACTAGAACCTCTGCTTGGATGTAGCCCATGCTAGCCCAGTATCCAAGTGGGGACCCTAGTAAGGGGAACAGAGACTATTTCTAACATGAACTCAATGGAGGGCTCTTTCACCTCTCACTCCCAGAGGGAAGAGCAGCCCTGCCAGGCCACAGAGGAGGACTTTGCAGTCAGTCCTGAAGACACTTGATAAACCAGGGTCAGATGAAAGGGGAGGAGGTCCTCCCACATCAGTGGACTTGGAAAGGGGCAGGGAGGAGATGAGAGAGGGAGGGTGGGATGGGGAGGGAATGAGGAAGTGGGATACACAACAGATAGGAAGTTAATAAACTGTAACTAGTATAAAAATAAATAAATATTAAAAAAGAAGATAAACAGATTAAAGAAAAGTTAAATGGAATAAATGAAATAAAATAAATGGAAATGGAATAAAGGGACTGGTAATCTCACGACAAGGCCTCACCCAGTTAAACTTCCAATATGTGAAAAGAATTTTAAGCTCAGAAATCAAGGCCAGCCTGTTCTACAGAGCTACTTCAAGGACAGCCAGTCCTAGGCAATGAAGAAAGTCTTCAAAGGCAGAAAGCTGATGAAAATGTATTTCAATGAGGGGCCATGTTCCATCCCCAATAAGCATCAGGACTTGACAGCTTCATTCATGTGGTTCTGGCTTTAGAGTCAAGGATTCAAGAAAAGGAATTTGGATCTTTCCCTGAAACTAAATAAAGCTGCTGAGGCCACGCATGTAGTAGGGAAGTTCGAGCATGGAGGTGCAGAAATGCTTTTGCTTGATGCTATAAAGGTGAAGGCTGGATGGCCTTGGTGACCAACATTATGTGACTATGCCACAGCCACAGGATTCCTCCAGAGGAAAGCTGTTAGCAGGGAGTGGAACCAGCCTAAGAGAAAGAAGCATGTTGTAGTAAACAAAGCTGAAAGGAGATGAAGATCTGAAAAATGATTTGATATCAGACGTGGAGATACAGAGGTAGCAGTTTGCCCAACCAGTTTTAGGTCCTACTGGTCCAGTTGGTTTCAGGGTGCAGTATTTCCTCATTATGCTTTCTTTTCTCCTGTTTGTAATCTATATTCTGTTCCATTGCTTGTTGTAAGTATATACTCTGCTTTTTAATATTGATTTTACAGGGTATCGTAATTAAGAGATTGCCATGAGGTTCTGAATAGGCTTTAAATAGTGTTGGGACAGTGATAGAGTATAGGAAATTTTGAAATTGGACCAAATGCACTTTCATTATAATATAGTAACAAGCCAATGAGATTCAGGGAGTGGAATGTGAATCTCTAAACATTAAGCCAAATCACATGTTTTCTTTAACAAGTCACCGTTGTCACACTCTTATCACAGCAGTAAAACCCTAAGACCTGTTAGCAAGACTGAGGAAGAAGAATGGAAAAACAGACACCAAGGAGACACAGGTTCTTCCTGCTATATTGAAATGATCTATAATAATATTTCGTAATAGTTATAGAACTTTGTGAACAAATTAGAAAGCTCTAAATTGAACAGATTACATGGATGAATGTTACTATATGTGAATTATATCTCAATAACATTACAACCACAGAGCAATTGACACATACATTTGTGTGTTTCTGCATGTGGATATTCTCCCCTTTCTGGATAAACCCCTTCACAATTTCTCCCGCACACCTGTTCACCTAATGTTAAAATTGTATTCTGTGTACTAGTAAAATTATTGCTAGAAATTTGGTGATAATTATGTTAGATGTATAAGTAAGGTGTAGAGAAAATGAAATATCCTCACTCTTCAAGACATCTAATCTATGAAGCAGGTACACCTCCAATTGTTTGAAATGTCTTAACTACATTCATCAATATTTTTTATTATTTTTTGTACAAATACCATTCATGGTTTTCTAGTCGTGTACATAAGCCTGTAGTTTTAGTAACAATTAATTATAAGTGGTAATATTTTAAATTTAAATGTTCTATTGTGCAACATTACCTAAAAATAGAATTTGTTTTATAATGTTGGGCTTATGTTCTTGGAATTTATTAACTGTAGGTTGCAGAATTTCCTGTCAATGATGAGTTATCTGTGAGGTAGAACAGTTTCATTTCCTCTTAATTCTCCAAAATCTCTTCTCTTTTTCTGGCCTTATTACTTTGGGCAGAATCTCTAATGAAATGTTAATGCCGCAAGATAGCCATGAATATTCTCTATTGTCCAGATCTGTGTTATTTTGTGATTTTGTCTTTGCCTGCCAAGTACTGGAATTAAAGGTATATGCCAGCGCACTCTTAGTAAAAATTCTTTTAGTTTATAGTTTTCTAAGATCTTTTTCATTCAAACTGATGTAAAATTTGTTGAATACAGTTTCTTCACTAATGTATGCATGTTTTTCATCCTGAAACTGTTAAGAGATACAATATCTTGACTAGTTTTTCTTTTCCTTGCATTCTCACATTAAATCCATTTCTTGTTGTGGTTTATTTTAATTGTCAATGTTTTTCAGGGATAGCTTTTCTTGTTTATTGTTTTAATTTATTACCCCTTTTATTTTCAATGTGTGTTTTTTTGTTTCAAGGATAATCTTGCCCTTATAAAATAACTGGGGGGATTTTGTTCAATTTTATTTTGTTTTGAGACAGATTTTTAAATTGCTATTATTTCTTGTTTAAATGGTGATAAAAATTTTGTCAGCAATGCTGTCTGGACTCAGTGATTTTTTTCAGAGGGGTTTAACCATCAATTAAATTATAAAAGTAGTTTAATGATTTCTGAGATCATTTCATTATGAATGGATTTTTCTTTAAACATTTTTTCCATGATAAAAGAAACACTCTGAGGCAACAATTCTCTAAAATACTATGGCTCACTTCTGCACATTGAGTTCCAGTGAAGTAGCTGCTTATACATTTTAATACAAATATATTATTTCTATAGATCTTTGTGGTCAAAAGCTATTTGACTCTACCAATCATAATTTATGTAATACCTTGTTATCTTGGGTTAATCTAACTAATGTTAGTTTTAATTAATGGATTACTTTAAAGTGAACATGATTAATTAATTTTTTCTTTTTGTTTATAATGTCAATGATTCTGCTTCTGTTCTATATTATTCCTTTATTACTTCTTTTGAATTAACTTTTATAATGACATTAGTTATCATTAGTAAAACAATTAGTTTGTTGATTTATGACAGTTATTTTGTTCTAATATAAATGTTTATTGCTATAACCATGTCTTTGTTTACCGCTTTATTCATATTGTGCAAATATTTAAGGGAACTAAACCTACATCCAGCCTTGAAAACCTTTATATAAGTAACATTACAGGTACTGAACAGGTTCTGCTTATATATTCAGGATTGTGTGTGTGTGTGTGTGTGTGTGTGTGTGTAACAACAATGAAAAGTAAGAACAAGTATTTGAAATAGAACAGGAGAAGTGTATGAAAAAATTTGGAGGAATAAAAAGAAGAGGAAATGTAATCATTTTATATTCTCCAAAAATAGGATAAATAATTTTAATTAATTTATTTTTATTAATTACAGTTTTTAACTTTGTATCTCAGCTGTAGCCCCCTCCTTCATCCCCTCCCAATACCATCTTCCATCCATCATCTCCTCCCATGGCCCTCCCCAAGTCCACTGATAGGGGAGGTCATCCTCCCCTGCCATCAGACCAGAACCAATCAGGTCTCATCAAGACTGGCTACATTGTCGCCCTCTGGCCTGGTAAGGCTGCTTCCCCTTCAGGGGAAGATTATCAAAGATCCACTTGGATACTGAGATGCCAGGAGCTACATCTGTGCAGGGGTTTTAGCTTATCTCAGTGCATGGTACTTGGTTGGAGAATCAGTCTCAGAAAATACCCATGTTGACAGCTTTTTGATCCTGTTGCTCTCCTTATGGACCTCCTTTTCCCTTCAGATCTTTTATCTTCCCCATCTTTCATAAGATTCCCTTCACTCTGCCCAAAATTTGGGTATGAATGTCAGTATTTGCTTTGATACCCTGACAGGTGGAGTCTTTCAGAGGCTCTCTGTGGTAGGCTCTTGTACCTTTCCCTGTTTTCTCCCTCTTCTGATGTCCATCCCATTTGCCTTTCTGACTGAGGATAGATCATCTTACCCAGGGTCCTCCTTCTTGCTTGGTTTCTTCAGGTGCACAGATTTTAGTATGTTTATCCTAGATTGTATGTCTAATATCCACTTATAAGTGCATATATACTATGTGTGTCTTTCTGCTTCTGGGATACCTCCCTGAGGATAATCTCTTATAGTTCCTACCCCTTGCCCTGCAAACTGTATGATTTCTATGTTGTTAATTGCTTAGTAGTATTCGGTTGTGTAAATCTACCATAATATCTGTACCCATTCCTCAGTTGAGGGACATCTGGCTTGTTTCCAGCTTTTGGCTATTATGAATAGAGCTGCTACAAACACTGTTGAACAAAAGTCCTTGTTGTATACTTGAGCATATTTTGGTATATGCCTAGGAGTGGTATATCTGGATCTGAAGCGCTATTCCTAATTGTCTGAGAAAGCACCAGATTGATTTCCAAAATGGTTGTACAAGTTTACATTCCCGACAGCAATGGAGGAGGGTTCCCCTTTCTCCACATCCTATCCAGTATGTATTGTCACTTGAGTTTTTGATCTTAGCCATTCTGATGTGTGCCAGGTGAAATCTTAGGGTTGTTTTGATTTGCATTTCATGATAACTAAGGACATTGACCATTTCTTTAAGTGTTTCTCTGCTTTTTGATATTCCTCTACAGAGAATTCTCCTTTTAGTTCTGTACTTCATTTTTTAAAAATTAGATTAGTTGATTTGTTGCTTTTTAACTTCTTGAGTTCTTTATATATTCTGCATATTAATATTCTGTCATATATAGGGTTGGGGAAGATCCTTTCCCAGCCTGTAAGCTGTTGTTTTGGGATGATGACAGTGTCCTTTGCTTTACAGAAGCTTTTAAGTTTCATGGGGTCCTAGTTATTGTTTGTTGATCTTCTAGCCTGTGATGTTGTTGTTCTGTTCAGGAAATTGTCCCCTGTGCCAGTGAGTTCCAGGCTCTTCCCCACTTTTTCTTCTAACGCATTTAGTGGTTTCATGTTGAGTTATTTGATCCACTTGAACTTTAGTTTTGTGCAGTGTCATAAATATGGATCTATTTGTATTTTTCTGTATGTAGACATCCAATTAGACCAGCACCATTTCTTGAAGATGCTTTTTTCCATTGTATGCTTTTAGCTTCTTTGTCAAACATCAAGTATGTGTAGGTGTGTGGATTTATTTCTGGTCTTCTGTTCAATTCCATTGATCCACCGTTCTTTTTGGTGCCAGTGCCAGGCAGTTCTTAGTACTATTGCTGTATAATGCTGCTTGAGATGAGGGATGGAGATACATCATGATGATCTCTTGTTGTACAGGACTGTATTAGCAATTCTGGGTTTTTGTTTTTCCATATAAAATTGAGAATTGTTCTTTCAAGATCTATAAAGAATTGTGTTGGTATTTTATGCTGAAATTGCATTGAATCCTTAGATTGCTTTTGGTGGGATGGCCATTTTCATCCTACCCATCCATGAGCATGGGAGATATCTTTGATATCTTCATCAATTTCTTTCTTCAGAGATGAAGTTTTTGTTTTGTTTTTGTTTTTCCAACAGGTCTTTCACTTGCTTTGTTAGAGTCACATCAGTGTACTTTATGTTATTGGTGGCTATTGTGAAGGCTGTAGTTTTCTAATTTCTTTCTCAGCCCCCTTGTCTTTTGTATACAGGTGGGCTTCTGGTTTTTTGAGTTAATTTTGTATCCAGCCACATTGATGAAGGTGTTTATCAGCTGAAGGAGTTCTCTGGTTGAATATTTGGAGTCACTCGTGTATACTATCATACAAGAGTGATTGTTTGACTTCTTCCTTTCTGATTTGTTTCCCCTTGATCTCCTTTAGTTTTCTTATTGCTCTAAGACTTCAAGTACTATGATGAAGAGATATGGAGAAAATGAGAACACTTGCCTTTCCCTGATTTCAGTGGGATTGATTTACATTTCTCTCCATTTATTTTCTTTTTGGCTATAAGCTTGCTGTAAATTATCTTTACTATGTTTAGGTATGTGCCTTGTATTCCTAATCTCTCCAAGACTTTAAACATCATTGGCCATTTGATTCTTTTCAACAGATTTTTTTTTTTTTTGCATCTAAGGAGAGGATCATGTGGTTTTTCTCCTTCAGTTTGTTTATATGGTGGATTACATTGATGGATTTCCATTTATTAAACCACCTCTGCCCCTGGGATGAAGCCTACTTGATCATGGTGGATCATATCTTTTTTGTGTTCTTGAATTTTTGCAAGAATTTTATTATTTTTTTGCATCAGTGTTCATGGGAGAGATAGGTCTGAAGTTCTCTTTTTTTGTTTGTTGTTGTTTTTGAGTCTTTGTGTGGTTTAAGTATCAAGGTGATTGTGAATTCACAGAATGAGTTTGGTTGTGAAATTATTGAAGAGAATTGGCATTAGCGCTTCTTTGAAGATCTGGTAGAATTTTGCACTGAACCTTCCTGGCCCTGGGCATTTTTCTTTTTGGAAGGAATCATTTTGATGACTGTTTCTATTTCCTTGGAGGATATAGGACTATTCCATCCATTCACCTGATCTTGATTTAATTTTGTTAAATGGAATATATAAAGAAAAATTTCCATTTTGTTTAGATTTTCAAATGATTGTTTGGATTTCTTCAGTGTGGTTTTATGTCCCCTTTTTTGTTTCTGATTTTGCTGATGGATTATTTCTCATTGCCTTTGAGTTAGTTTGGCTAAGGGTTTGTCTAGCTTGTTGATTTCATCAAAGAACCATCTCTTGGTCTCATTGTTTTTTTGAATTGTTTTCTTCGTTTCTAATTCATTGTTTTCCAATTTGAGTTTGATTATTTCAAATCATATACACCTCTTGGGTATGTCTGCTTCTTCTTCTTTTTTCCTAGTGTGTTTAGGTGTGCCCTTAAGTTGCTTATATGAGACTTTCTGGAGGCACTTAGTGCTATGAACTTTCCTCTTAAAACTGCTTTCATTGTGTCCCATAAGTTTGGGTAAGTTGTGCCTTCATTTTCTTTGAATTTTATTAAGTCTCTAATTTCTTTTTTCATTTCTTCCCTGACCAAGCTGTCAATGAGTAGAGTTGCTTAGTTCCCATGTGTATGTAGGCTTTTTGTTATTTCTGTTATTGTTGCAGTCTAGTTTAAGTCATGATTATATGACACAAGGGATTATTTTGATCTTGTAGTACCTGTTGAGACTGGCTTGGTGCCCTATTATATGGTCAATTTTTGAGAAAGTTCCATGAGATGCTGAAAAGAAGGTATTCTCTTTTGTGTTTGGGTGAAAAGTTCTGTAGATATATATTAGGTCCATTTGATTTAGGACCTCTGTTTGTGTCATTATTTCCCTATTTAGCTTCTGTCTAGATGATCTTTCCCTTGGTGAGAGTGGAGGTTTGAAGTCTCCCCCATTAAGGTTTTGGGATCGATGTGTGCAATGCCCATGCACAGGTGCTCTGAATATTCCAGTGACCTACGGACCTGTTATAATGTCCTCCCAGTATTCAGATATGTCCGGGCTACAAGAATTGTTTGCCTGGAATCCAATGGTAGACTCACAGAACAAGGCCTTCAGTGTTGATAATAAAGGATAAAGATAATAAAGGATCCCTATGTCTCCCACACTGGGGGTGTGGGTGGGAGGGATCCAATGTCTAGCTGCTAGTATAGAGAGACCCTCAATCTGGGCCTCTGGATGTACTCACTTGAAGGCACAGTCTCTTGCAGGCCTAAATGAAAAGCACAGGGCTTACCCCTGTTCTCTACTCTCAGATTTGGGCCCACAGGGCTAATGAGGTGTAGGAGATCCACCAGCTCAGCGGTGCCCATTGTGTGTCTGCTAAGCCGGAGACCTGCAATTGGGGCAGCTACCTCTGCCATCTCAGTCAAAGCATGGCAGCTTCTGCCTGCGCTAACTGCTGCTCTGCTGCAGCTGCAGATCCGGGAGGCTCATCCTGCCCCTGCCTCTGCTGCTGTTTCAGGTACAGAGCTCAGAAGATGGGAGTTCCATGCTTGGGGCAGCAGCCACTACCTGCCACCTCCATGGAGCACAGAGACCTGCCCTTAGGGCAAGGTGAAGTGCAGGGGGCTGAATGTTCACTGCTTTCAGGGCCTGGAGATGTCCATTGGTGGGCTGGATCCAAACTGTCCCAGCTCAGGGGTTGTTCCCTCTCGCCCAGGAAGAATCAATATCAACTTTCTGACTTCAGTTGCCCTCCACTCACCCACTTCGGAGTTTTAGTTCCTGTGCCCCTCAGATACAGTAGGCTCTGGTCACAGCCATCTTCGACTCCCAGAGAAATAGCGTTTTTAAAATTATTAAATTTTCTATTAATTACACTTTATTCACCTTATATACCCCTGTAGTTCCCTCCCTCCTCCCATCACAATCCCTCCTTCCTCCCCGATCTGCACCCGTGTCCCTCCCCAAGGGGAGGTCCTCCTTTCCTTCCCTCTGATCCCAGTCCATCAGGTCTCATCAGGAGTGGCTGCATTGTCTTCCTCTGTGGTCAGGCAAGGCTATTCCCCCCTCAGGGGGAAGTGATCAAAAAGTAGGCCAATCAGTTCATGTCAGAGGCAATCCCTGTTCCCATTACTATGAACCCACTTGAACACTGAACTGTAACAGGCGACACCTGTGCAGGGGTCCTAGGTTACCTCTATGCATGGTACCTGGTTGAACCATCAGTCTCAGGAAGGACCCCTGTGCTCAGACCACTTGGTTCTGTTGCTCTCCTTGTGGAGTTCCTCTCCTCTCCAGATCCCACTCTTTCCCACTCCCCTCACAAGATTCCCTGCACTCTGCCCAAGTGTTAGCCATAAGTCTCAGCATCTGCTTCTATAGTCTGCAAGCTTTTAAAGATATAATTATTTATGTTCTTTGAGATATACATAGAAAATCTTCCTACAGGTTTGAAAATATTTTTCTTTCTTTTCTCATCAAATTGATTTCCAGTAAGTTAGAGAACATACTTTAAATTAAATTATTTTTACATGTTAAAATTTATTTTAGGATACGGAATATGGTTAATTTCCTATGTATTTCTTACCCATGTGAAAATATTGAGTAATGTTCTTCTATTGGATACTGTTGCATAATTGTTGATTAAGAACTGGCTGATTATATTGTACATTTCTCCCCAATCCTAATAATATTTTCTCTGATAATTAGATCAGTTGTGGAAAAATTAATGTTGAAATGTTCAAAATTAATCTTAAAATTGTCTATGTGTCTACTCCATCTTTACCTCTCTACTTCTTGTAGGAAGACAAATTTTGAGTGGAAATATTATTGGTGGGTTGGTGTTATCCTCCCTCCACTGGGACTCCCCACTGGCCAAAAGACTGTCTTTGACTTCAGGCTCCATAACCCCTGCTGCTAGGAGTCTCACCAGGCTCACTTTCAGGAATCTCTTCTGTCCCAAAGATGCCCTCCATGGATTTCTGTTCTCTTTCCTGGTCTTCCTCTCCCCTCTCCTATTCTGCCCACACCTGTTGCAGACCCACCATGTTCCCTTCCTCCATCAATTTCAGGTTTTATTTCCCCTTCTTAGTATGATTCAAATATCCTCTCTTGTACCCTCCTTATTACTTAGCTTCTTTGGGTCTTCATGGGTATTTTATGACTAATATCTACTTATACGTGAGTTCATACAGTGCATGTATTTTGCCTCACTCAAGATGATCTTTTCTAGTTTCATCCATTTACCTGCAAATTACATGATGACCTTCTTTTGAATAGCTGAATAATATTCCCTTGTGTAAATGTACCACATTTTTGTTTCCATTCTTTGCTTAGGGGTTATCTAGGTTGTATCCTATTTCTGGATATTATGATCAAAGATGCTATGAACATAGTTGAGCAACTGTCTTTGTGGTATGGTGAAGTATCTTTTGGCATAAGCCCAGAAGTGGTATAGCTGAATCTTGAGGCAGAACTCTTCACAGTTTTCTGAGATACCACCAAATTCATTTCCTAAGTGGCTGTGTCAAGTTTACATTACCATCAGCAATGGAAGAGTGTTTTCTTTGCTCCACATCCTCACCAGCATGTGCTGTTACTTGAGTTTTTTATCTTGACCAGTCTGATGGGTGTAAGATAGAATCTCTAAGATGTTTTGATTTGTGTTTCCTTAATGACTTAGGGCATTGAACATTCCTTTAAATGCTTCTTGGCCATTAGAGGTTCCTGTGTTGAAAATTCTCTATTTAGCTTGGCACCTCATTTTAATTGGGTTATTTGTTTGTTGTTGTTTCATTTCTTGAGTTCTTTATACATTTTGTATATTAGCCCTCTGCTGCATGTTGGAAGTAGACATTGAGGGGATGGCAAAACAATGACTGGCCAAAGTTGAGACTTACTCCGTGGGATAGAGCCAACCCCTGGTACTATTAATCATATTCTGCTATGCTTGCAGACAGTAGACTAACATAACTGTCTTCTGAGAGGCTTCATCCAGCATCTACTGGAAACAGATGCAGAGACCCACAGCCAAACAAGCTCATAGCGTTTTGGGTAAGAATGGGAGAAAGAATTGAGAGAGCCAAAGAATCAAGAATACTACAAGGAGACCTACAGAGTCAACTAACCTGGGCCCGTGAGGGCTTATATTGACCCTTCAACCAAAGAACATGCATGGGCTGGACCTAGGCCCCCTACACATATGTATGAGATGTGCAACTTGGTCATCTTGTGGGTCCCCAACAGTGGGTGTAGTGCCTGTCTCTGACTCTGTTGCCTGCCTTCGGATCCCTTTTTCCTAGCTGAGCTGCCTTGTCTGACTTCAGTGTGGGAGGATGAAATTAGTCCTACTGGGAATTGATGTGCCAAGATGGGTTGGTACCCATGGGGGTCCTTCCCTTATCTGAGAAGAAGGAGAGATGGGAAGAGGAAGTTAGATGTAAAGGTGGGGCTAGGGGGAAAGTAGAAGGGGGTTGAAATCAGGCTGTAAAGTGATTAGATAGAAAGATAGAAAAAATGTCTAGTGTTAGTAATTATTTTATTAATTTTGAAACTTGTAATTTTCTTATTCATTTGGAATTGGTATAATTTTATGTCAAATTGACTCATTTTATCTCATAGTATTTATATTTATCCTGCCTATTTTATTTTCATCTAAATTTTTATGTCAGATATTAAAGTGGCTATTTACTCTTTCTTTTAGTTTGTATTTGCATATGTAGCATTTTCAAAAATTTGCTTTCTACGTAACTTTATAATTGTTTACATAATAAATTTCTTCAGAAAATACAGTTCGGGTGCTGGATCAACTTAATAGATTTGTCAACTTAGTAGAAACCTAGGCATGTATTGGACGAAGAAATCTTATTTGAGAAAATACTTCCATAACACTGGACTGTGAGCAAGTCTGTGGAATGTTTTTCTGATTAACAATTGACGTCTAAGGGCCCAGTCACCCATAGGTGATGCCAGCCTTTGGAATGTAGTCACAAGTTCTATCAGAAAACAGTCTGAGCAAGGCACAATGAGTCATTGAGTATGCGGCACTCCTCCATGGCTTCTGCTTCAGTTTCTGCTTCCAGTATCCTCTCCTGTTTGAGTTTATGTTCTAGCTCTCTACAGTTATGGGCTGGTGTCATGAATTATAAAATAAAATAAACCGTTTCCACCACAGTTTGGGGTCAGTGTTTTATCACAGCAGTAGAAGACCTGGGTGTGAATGGAAACCAGGAATTGGGAAGTTCCGGTCTTCTGAAAAGTCCATGGTCAGGTCTGTCACAGCAGTATCCCATATCCAGGTGGGAATTTCTGTCTTAGAAAATTAGAAAAACGGGCCTCGATTTTCTAGAAATAGTTATACTACTTTTCTATTCTTGTGGGGATTTTTTGTGTAGTGTGTGGCATCATAAACATGTTGGGAACAGACAATTTTGCAAGGCTAGTGAAATAGAGATGCCCTTACCATGAAGCAAAGACTAGGTGGGTTTGTATCCTTACAATTTGAGTGGTCTCTTCATTTTCTCTGCCATAATTCAGTTCCATGGTTACATCAGCTCTTGGCTTGTAAGCAGCTTCTGTGTGCATGTCTCTGCATGGCAGGAAAAAGAACACTGCATGGGAGAAGCCTTGATACTGGACTGTCTAGAATCAGTAAAGGTGCTTTGTTGTGTCGGCCAGAGATAACTAGCCACCAGGTACACAATCCACTTATGTAAGGATGTTTGAAAACCAAAAGGAAGAATGGGAATAGGGGGTGAAAACTTATATCTTGAACCACAAATAGGAAATAGAATAAACTGAAGATGGTAAGTGATTTGAAGCCTCAAAGCCTATCCCCAATGACATATATCCTATAGTGATACCATACTTCCTATATGTACTGAAACTGTACTACCCACTTAGAAATATTTATTTAAACATTCAAACTTATAGGGAATATTTTCATTCAAATTATTACAGTGTTCATAAACTATTAACACTAAAAGTAGTTATAGGTAGATTTACTTGTATGAGTATTTTTACTCTGTCTTTTATGGTTTTCTCATTATATTTCCCATGTATTCTTTTGGTTCTTTTTAATCTCAGTTTTCTCTCTGCAATTCTACATAAAAATAGAAGTCACTGACCAAAGAGTCTGGAACAATAGCAAAAAGTAGAAGCAGAAATATTTGGATAGATCCTACCCCTAAGCAAAATAACTATAAGCAACTATTGACTACTGAGAGGAGAATTAGCCTCTCTCAGGGATGAGTCCCTTTATTGGTCTTCCAGTACAGTGTAGCCAGCGTTAAAATCATATACATACAAGCTATAACAAAGTATACATCAGTGGAACAAATAAATAACAAAGAAGAAGAAGCAAAGGTCTTGAGAACGGGTGAGGTGTGGGAGCTGTTTGTGGGAGGGTAAGTGTGAGGAGCTGGATGGAGAGAAGTAAGGAAGGAAAATATGTAATTCTATTTCAATTAAAAATATTGAAAACTATTATATTTGGACTACCGAGAGACTCAGGCAGGTGAGTGTACAGGTGTGTGTTCCTTATAGTTTTATTTTATATATACACTAACAAATATGTGTATTTAACAATCTATTTTAGCTGAAGTTTCACCATTCTAAAAAGAGGAAAAGAAACTTTATCAACTAAGGTAATTCATTGTCTTCCAATTGGTATAACATAAATGCATATATATATATATATATATATATATTCATGTATAAGTATATCAGGAATTATAATTTTAATTTTGACTCTAAAAATCATTGCTACAAAAATGTGTTCCTTATGGAGCTATATGTTTCCATGTTGCAATACATATACAGGGGTACTTACAAATTCCAGAAGACAGTAACATCTTCCCTGGACTTACCGTTAGAAGAAGTAGTGAACCACCCAACATTAGTGCTGGGAACTGAATTTGGGTCACTAGCAGCAATTGTTCTTAACCTCTGAGTCATTTTTCCTCTTTTCTTCTATGGTGCCATTCTAATAAACTTTCCTTATTTCTAAAGATTTTATTCAAAACTGTTAGAGCAAACCCACATTCTGATTGATATCTGTAATAAACAATTTTAGATGGTGTTTCTTCAGGTTTAAGAAAGCCTTCCATAGTTATTTTTATTCTACTATTAAGTCCATTCAGTAGAAGTAAGAATTTTTATTATTGTTATTCACATTTTTAGTTCTAAGACTTATGTGTTCTTTTTTAATTTTCTATCATTTTATTGAGAATTTCTTTCTATTAAGATCCTAATGAGTTGTCTTTATTTTATTGTATCATTTTCATAAGATCAACGTTAAAGTCTTTGACAGATAATTCTATCTATGTGTCATCTGTGTATTATTACATGCTGGCTTCCTCTCACTTTACATCACATATTTTTCTGTTTCTTCTTACTTTGGGGAATTTGATTTGTATTCTGCATGTTGTAAAAATTATATTATGATTGTATGAAACTTGGTTACATCTAAGAAGACTGTTGATAATTTGTTTAGCAGGCAATCTACTCAGTTGGAGTATGGCCACTGTTCTGACTAGGCATTTGAGGATTGTGGGGTTTGTGTCATTACCATTTTCAAAGCCTTTGAAAAGCTATTTATATCTGTCATATGTTTGCTGCACCAAACAGCCAGTCTTAGTTTTGATGGCAGCCTATGCCTTATTTCATTTTCTGGGTTGTTAGAATAATCTCTAGGGTCAAGTCCATGAATACAGAGCTCAGAAGTGAAGCCATGAGTTTATAATCAAATGAGTTGTTGTCCTAGTTTGCTTTCTGATGCCGTGATAAACTATTCTGAATAAAAGCTACTTGTGGAGGAAAGGGTTTTATTTGGCTTCCATATCCTGACCACAGTCCATAAAAAAGAAAGCCAAGGCAGGAACTCACTGGCAGAAGCTTGAAATAGAAGCCACAGAAGCACACTGCTTATACTGGTTTGCTTTCTATGACTTGCTCAGCTTTCTGTCTTATATAACCTCGCACAGGTGGCATACATTTTCAACCAGGGCTGGTGCTACCCACAGTGGGCTAGACCCTACCACATCAATCATTATTTAAGAAAATGACTCCACAGACATGCCCACAAGAAAATCTAGTAGAGTCAATTGTTCAATTGAGGTTCCCTACTTGTGTTAAGGTCACAAATATTAACCAGCTCAGCTGTCTTCCCAAGCCACACTCTCCACTGAAATTCCCAAGAGTAGCTGTCTGGAGGATAGTGGACATAGTTGTTCTGTTTTGTAATTTATACTCCTGCCTCACACAGAACTCACACAAGAACTAGAGAGAAATAGAGAGAGGAACTAGAGAGAAAGACACAGAGAGGAACAGAGAAAAAGACACAGAGAGACAAAGGGACAAAGACAAACAATATGTGAAAAAAAAATCCCTTTAGTTACAGTTCCTGTGGGATCCAGGTGGCTTGTAGTTCTTTATAACTAAAGGGCTGGTGCTGCTGGAAGACAATAAGGACTTCGGGAGATAGGGTCTAGGGAGATGTCTTGGAACTGAACCTTCAGTAGATAATTACCAGACTTATCATAAAAGCCTTAAGTGTTTCTTTCTCTGTTCCCCATTCTTTTCCCCTTTCCTTCCACGTCTAGTTCTAATTGTAATCATTAACTTAGTTTTTAAGATACCTGTCCCAGTCCACTTGACACACTGCCATCTATCATGCCCCAGGAGCTGATCCAGTCAAGGAGTGGCCCTCTTTGAGCTTGCCCTGATAGTTGAACTCTAGATCTTTAAAGCACTGGTTAAAACAAACTTCCTTTTCTTTATGAATACATTATCTTATAGTTTTATTGAAGTAGCCAGTGATGATAAATGCAGAGCAAATGTGTATCCTCAGTGAAAATGTTACTAAGGACAGCACTTTCTTCCCTACCAGTATGGTCTAAATATTTTCTGATCTTAAACTTTCTTTGGGAGATTTCCAAGTTTATTTTAGTGGACAACACAAGTTTCACTGTGAGTTCAGTCCAAACTGGAAGTGATTAGAACAATAGAAAAAATAAACAAGCAAAAAACAAAACCACAAACCATAAGAGCAACAAAAACAAAACCCTAGAAAACATAATAAAAAGCAGACTGATAACGTAGACTATTGCATCCATTCTAAGAGTCTCTCAGATCCGGCCTTTGTGGTCCTCAGATGATCTGTAAATGCATTCTCTCAGTATTTAGGTACTGTTCCATGAGAGAAGAATGTGGCTTATTCTTTCTTTTTTATTTTTATTTTAATTTTTCATATTAATTACAGTTTTAACACTTTGTATACTTGCTGTAGCCCCTTCCCTCATTCCCTCCCAATCTCACCCTCAATACCTCGTCTCCTTCTATGCCTCTCTTCAAGTCCACTGATAGGGGAGGTCCTCCTCCTCTTCCATCTGACTGTAGCCTATCAGGTCTCATCAGGACCTGCATTGTCCTCCTCGGTGGCCTGATAAGGCTGCTCCCCCATCTGGAGAAGATGATCAATGAGCCTGCCACTGATTTCATGTCAGAAACCATCCCTATGTATGCCCTTGATCCCCTTTAGTTGTCTTATTGATCTAGCAAGGACTTCAAGTACTATGTTGATAAGATGAGGAGAGAGTGAGCAGCCTTGCCTTATCCCTGATTTCAGAGGGATTGATTTAAATTTCTTCATTTAGTTTGATGTTGGCTATAGGCTTGCTGTATATTGCGTTTAGGTATGTGCCTTGTATCCCTGATCTCTCCAAGACTTTAAACACGAGTGGGTGTTTGATTTTGTCAAATGCTTTTCGGCATCTAATGAGATGGTCGTGTCATTTTTCTCCCTCAGTTTCTGTATATGGTGGATTGCATTGATTGATTTCCCGTATATTGAACCAATCCTACATGTCAGGGATGAAGCCTACTTGGTCATGGTGGATGATATATTTTATGTGTTCTTGTATTTGGTTTGCAAGTAATTTATTGAGTATTTTGGCATCAATGTTCACAAGAGAGATAGGTCTAAAGTTCTCTTTTTTTGTTGAGTCTCTATATAGTTTAGTTATCAAGATGACTGTGGCTTCATGGAATGAGTTTGGTAATGTTTCTTCTGTTTTTATTTTGTGGAATACTTTGAAGAAACTTGGATACTCCTTCTTTACATAACAGCACACATAAGGATAGATTTTGTATAGTTTCATACCCTATTTTATGTAAAATTACATAATAAAATTGTACTATGTTAAATCTTAATTTAAGCTATGGCTCTTTGTTCTCTCTTCTTTATGATTCTTGATATAAGATGCTTATTTTTTTAATGAAAAATTATAATTACCCAGTTCTAATCAAAACATTCAATTCAGAAAGTGTACGTAGAATAGTTATTTTCAGAAGAATAATGTCATTGTGCCATAATGTACGTTATTATATTACAGAGTGGCAGAGTAAAACCAGTTATATGGCAGTATAAGACAATGTTTTATAGAACTGCCTTTTAAATTTTCTTTTTGATATTTCCTACATGGATACAGTATCTATGTCATTTGCAGCTTTTCTTCTACTTCTAACTTCCCTCTTGCTGTCCTCAATTTTCTTATCTCTTTTTAATTATTATTGCTATATTTAATTTACTGAGTCTGATTAGTGTCACTTGTGTGTAGATGTATTTAGAGCTGACCACTCAATATTGAGGACTCATTCTTGAAGTAAACTGATTTTTTTCTCCCACAGAAGCTACTGATTGCCTCTAGCTCTTTACATAGGGGTCAGATCTTTTGAGCTTTCTTCAACCTACACTGGCATATGGGCTAGTGTGCTCTTTTCATGTCTTATACAGACATATTGTTGGGAGTTTGTGAGTACAACACTACTCTTATGTCTGTTAGATACTACCTCACAGCAGACACCCAGGACTTCTGGTTCTTACAATCTTACAATCTTCCCATGTGCCTCTTCATTATTGGTTTTTAGCTTTATGGGTAGAGGTTTTATCACAGATATATCAGTTGGGGTTGGGTACCTCACCTATCACTCACTTATTCTTTGTACTTTAACCAGATCTGAATCTCTGTTATAGTCTATTTCTTGGGGGGGGGGGAAGCACTTGTTTGGTGGTGGGTTAGAGCTAAACTTATCATAGATATAAATGTAAGTATTCCATTATAAATTAAAAGTTCCATTGGTTTAGGGAAATGGGAGTAGAAGGCTCTTCTCTGAACTCTATAACCTCTCTAGTCAATAGTAGTTAACTAGGAGTACAGTACCAGGTATGAAATCCCTCCTTTTGAGTGGGACTTAAACACAATTAGATAAGACTTCCACTGTTACAATAATTGTTGGTATCTTGCTTGTCTAGTCATTGTTGTGGTTCATAGAGGGTTCATAGAAGGATCATTTTTAGCAACTAACATAGCAACTTCTGATATTATGAGAGATACCTCTAGATGGAAGCTTCCAGGTGAGTTTCAGCTTAATTATTCTAAATCTTCTGTTCAAAATATACAATGTTTTTAGCAATAAGGTTTCATTTTCAAGTTCTTGGTAGGCACAAAGAACAATAGCAGTATACTGTGCTGTTTGGGGAGTCTACTGGACTACCTTGACCAACAACCTGAAGGGAAGTTCCAATGCATGACTTGCACTGGGATTTTTGTTAGTCTATGCCTCTTGAGGAGAACATTATCACCTCAAGTAGCATAATTTCATTTAAATTGTACTTATACACACACACACACACACACACACAAATCAGTGTGATGGTTTGAACTGAATCAGAACATCTCCTATGAGTTCTTAAATTTGAACAGTGAGTTCTCAGTTGGTATCAAATTTAGGGGAAGATTAGATGGCACAGCCATGTTAGGGGATGTATGTCAATGGAGGTAGGCTTTGAGAGTTTAGGAGGTCCTCCCCTATCAGTGGACTTAGAAATGTGCAGGGAGGAGATGAGAGAGGAAAGGGGGAGATAGGGAAGGAATGCGGGAGGGGGCTACGGCTGGGATACAAAGTACATAACCTGTGATTAATATAAAATAAAAATGAAAAAAAATGTAGAAAGTCATTCTATTTGGATGGAGTGAGATCTTTCTGCCAATGAGTCATACTGCATGAAAAAGTAAAAATGTGGTTAAGAAACAAAAAAATAATAATAAATAAATAAAGACTCACACCATTCCCAGTTGGCCTTTTACTTACTGCTTGCAGTTCAAAATGTGAGTTCTTATCTTCTACTTCATCCAAGATGATTGTTGTGTGCTATCATCCTTCTATAAGCTTATATAAACTCATCTAGAAATTCCCTTGGTCAGCCTGTTTTATCTTCGCTATAGAAAACTAACTACTATAGAATTTTACACTAGGAAGTGGGCTGTTGCTTCGAGGAAAGAGACCACGTTGGTTTTGGAGAAGACTTTGTAACTTTGGACTAGAAAATCAGTCCAAAGCTTAATGGCAGAGATTAATGACCCATTTTATTAGCAGCCTAGATTACAATGCTCAAAACATTCTGAATTATGGAGGCTAAGCTCAAGAAGTCTCAGAGGAGAAAGATATATTCAGCTCACTCTAGAATGTGTTCCTGTGATACTTTGGCAGACTGTAGTTGCTTTCTGCATCTATCCTAAAAACTTGCCTGAAGTTTTAGGCAAGTTTTAAAGTAATGGACTAATTTCTTTGGCAAAGAAAATTACAACAAGCATAATAGTGAAGCTATCACATTGTTATTACTAAGAACTGTTATGCAAGTCTAAAATGAGAAACACCAAGGGGGACACGAGAAATATAAACTGTACAGTTTGAAGTAATATCTGTATCTGTATCTATATACACACATATGTATATATATTATATATATATATATATATATATATATCAAAAAGTTAAATATTGCACCCAAGGCTTGTGCTCAAATAGATAACAAGGTTAGTGCCACTAATAAGAAACTACCTACCTACTCTACGTTAAAATAAAGGGAACAGTGACCTTATGGTAAGACCTTAACTAGCTAAGGTTTCTACTTGTGAAAGAGATCCTAAATCACTTTCTGCTACTAAAAAGAAAATTAAAAATTTGAAAAAGAAAGAAGAAAAAAAAGAAGGAAAGGAAGGGAGGATGGAGGAAGAAAATGAGTAAGAGAGAGAGACTGAGGCTGATGAATAATTTGATGCAATGAGTCAAGGGTGCATTCTAAAATGACAGCCAAATTTGGCAGTGCCATCCCTCTGATTTTAGCTTTACAAGCACTGAGAATGCAGGAGTCAAGAAGTTACAGGTTCTTCCTTTATGGTTTCAGAGAGCTGCAGAAGTCACATAGCACATGGTTAAAGAATCCATGGTTAAAGTCCTGCAGACTATCGAAGCAGATGCTGAGACGTATGACCAACACTTGGGCATAGTGCAGGGAATTTTATGAGGGGAGTGGGAAATAGCGGGATCTGGAGAGGACAGGAACTCCACAAGGAGAGCAACAGGACCAAGCGGTCTGAGCACAGGGGTCCTTCCTGAGACTGATTGTCCAACCAGGTACCATGCATGGAGGTAGCCTAAGACACCTGCACAGGTGTGGCCCACGACAGTTCAGTGTCCAAGTGGGTTTCATAGTAATGGGAACAGGGACTGTCTCTGACATGAACTGATTGGCCTGCTTTTTCATCACCTCCTCCGGAGGGGGGAGAAGCCTTGCCTGGCCACAGAGGAAGACAATGCAGCCACTCCTGATGAGACCTGATGGACTGGGATCAGAGGGAAGGAAAGGAGGACCTTCCCTATCAGTGGTCTTGGGGAGGGACACAGGTGCAGAGGGGGGAAAAAGAGAGAGATTGTGATGGGAGGAGGGAGGGAACTACAGGGGTATATAAGGTGAATAAAGTGTAATTAGTAAAGAATTTAATAAAAAGTGAAAAAGAAAGAATCCATGTGTGAAGATTCTGAAAAACCATTGCATGAAACACTGGAGACCCCACAGTATTAGAGACACTGCAACTGTGAGATATCTGTGCCAAGAAGAGCTGCAGATACAAGGAATAGAACCAGACTAGGAGAGATCTGCTTCATCAGGAAAGCAGAAGGAGTCAAACCATCTAAGAGCTTTAATATATGTATTTTTATGTATTAATATATGTATTATACTGGCTTGATCTCTTTTTTTTATTTATACTTTATTCACTTTGTATCCCCAGATAAACCCCTTCCTCCTCTCCTCCCAATCCCAACTTCCCTCCCCCTTCTCCACACATGCCCCTCCCCAAGTCCAGTGATTGGGGAGGTCTTCCTCTCCCTCCTTCTGATCCTAGTCTATCAACTCTCATCAGGAGTGGCTGCCTTGTCTTTCTCCGTGGCCTGGTAAGGCTGCTCCCCCCTCAGGGGGAGGTGATCAAAGAGAGTTCATGTCAGAGGCTGTCCCTGTTCCCATTACTATGGAACCCATTAGGACACTGAACTGCCATGGGCCACATATGGGCAGGAGTTCTAGGTTATCTCCATGCATGCTTGGTTGGAGTATGAGTCTCAGAAAAGACACCTGTACTCAGATTTTTTGGTTCTGTTGCTCTCCTAGTGGAGCTCCTATACTCTCCTGATCTTACTATTTCCCACATCTTTCATACAGATTCCATGTGCTCTGCCCAACAGTTGGCCATAAGTCTCAGCATCTGCTTTGATAGTCTGCAGGGCAGAGCCTTTCAGACTCCCTCTGTGACAGGCTCCTGACTTGTTTCTTATTTTCTTCCACTGATGTCCATCCTCTTTGCCTTTCAGGATGGGGATTGAGCATTTTAGCCAGAGTCCTGCCATTTGATTACTTTCTTTAGGTGTACAGATTTTAATAGGTGTATTGTATATTATAGATCTATGAGGGAGTATGTACCTTGTGTGTCTTTCTGTTTCTGGGATAGCTCACTCAGGATGATCTTTTCTAGTTTCCACCGTTTACCTGCAAATTTCATGATTTCCTTGTTTTTTATTGCTGAGTACTATTCCATTGGGTAGATGTACCACAATTTCTGTATCCATTCCTCAGTTGAGGGAATCTGGGTTTTTTTCCAGCTTCTGGCTATTATAAATAAAGCTGCTACAAACATGGTTGAGCAAATGTCCATATTGTGTACTTGAGCATCTTTTGGATATATGCCTAGTAGTGGTATAGCTGGATATTGAGGAAGTGCTATTCCTAGTTTCTGAGGAAGCGCTACATTGATGTCCAGAGTGGTTGTACAAGTTTACATTCCCATTAGCAGTGGAGGAGGGTTCCCCTTTCTCCACAGCCTCTCCAGCATGTGTTGTCACTTGAGTTTTTGATCTTGGCCATTCTGATAGGTGTAAGGTGAAATCTCAGGGTAGTTTTGATTTGCATTTCTCTGATGGCTAATGTTCTTGTACATTTCTTTAAGTGTTTCTCTGCCATTTGATATTCCTCTATAGAGAGTTCTCTGTTTAGTTCTGTTCCCCATTTTTTAATTGGATTACTTGATTTGTTGCTTTTAAACTTCTGTAGTTATTTCTACATACTGGATATTAGCCCTCTGTCAGATAGAGTTTTGGTGAAGATTCTTTCCCAATCTTTAGACATTTGTTTTGTTTTGATGGCAGTGTCCTTTGCTTTACAGAAGCTTTTCCGTTTCATGAGGTCCCATTTAGTTATCGTTGTTCTTAGAGCCTATGCTGTTGGTGTTCTGTTCAGGAAGTTGTCTCCTATGCCAATAAGTTCAAGGCTCTTCCCCACTTTGTTATAACCAATTTAATGTGTCTGGTTTTATGTTGAGGCCTTTGATCCACTTGAACTTCAGCTCTGTGCAGGGTGATAAGTATGGATCTATTTTCATTTTTCTACATGTAGACATCTAGTTAGACCAGCACCATTTGTTGAACATGCTATCTTTTTTCCATTGTATGTTTGGCATCTTTGTCAAAAATCAGGTGTCCAAAAGTGTGCGGGTTTATTTCTGGGTCTTCTTTTTGGCTCCATTGATCCACCATTCTGTTTCTATGCCAGTACTGTGCAGTTTTTATTACTGTTGCTCTATTGTACAGCCTGAGATCAGGGATGAAGATACCTCCAGAAGATCTTTTATTGTAGAGGATTGTTTTTGTAATTCTGGGTTTCTTGTTATTCCATATGAAGTTGCATATTTTTCTTTCTAGGTCTGTAAAGAATTGTGTTGGTAATTTGATGGGAATTGCATTGAATATGTAAATTGCTTTTGGTAAAATGGCCATTTTTACTAGAATTTTTGGGGTCACTTATGTATACTGTCTGTCATATTGTCTGCAAATAGTGATACTTTGACTTCTTCCTTTCTGATTTCTATCCATTTGATCTCTTCCAATTGTCTTATTGCTCTAGCAAGGACTTCCAGATCTATGTTGAAGAGATATGAAGAGAGTGGGCAGCCTTGCGTTGTCTCTGATTTTAGTGGGATTGCTTTAAGTTTCTCTCCATTTAGTTTGATGATGGCTATAGGCTTGCTGTATATTGCCTTTACTATGTTCAGGTATGTGCCTTGTATACCTTATCTCTCCAATACTTTAAACATGGATGGATGTTGGATTTTGTTAAATGCTTTTTCAGCATCTAAAGAGATGATCATGTGATTTTTTTTCTTTCAGTTTGTTAGTATGGTAGATCACATTGATGGATTTCTGTATATTGAACCACCCCTGCATACCTGGGATGAAGCCTACTTGGTCATAGTAGATGATATGTTTGATGTGTTCTTATGTTCACTTTACGAGTATTTTGTTGAGTATTTTTGAATCAATGTTCATAAGGGAGATTGGCCTGAAATTCTCTTTCTTTATTGGCTCTTTATGGGGTTTAGGTACCAAGGTGACTGTGGCTTCATAGAATGAGTTTGGTAGTGTCTTCTGTTTCTACTTTGTGGAGTAGTTTGAAAAGAACTGGAGTTAGCTCTTCTTTGAAGGTCTGGTAGAATTCTGCACTGAAACCATCTGGTCCTGGGCTTTTTTGGTTGGGAGATTTTGATGACTGCTTCTATTTTTATAGGGGATATGGGACTATTTAATTGATTTAGCTGGTAAGTGGAATTGATCTAGAAAATTGTCCATTTCATTTAGATTTTCCAGTTTTGTGGCATATAGACTTTTGATGTAAGTCCTAATGATTGTTTCGATTTCCTCAGTGTCTATAATTATGTCCCCTTTTTCATTTCTGATTTTGTTGATTTGGATGGCATCTCTCTGCCTTTTAGTTAGTTTGGATAAGGGTTTGTCTCTCTTGTTGATTTTCTCAAAGAACCAGCTCTTGGTTTCATTGATTCTTTGAATTGTTTTATGTGTTTCTAATTTATTGATTTTAGCCCCAAGTTTGATCATTTCCAGCCCTCTACTCCTTTTTGGTGTGTCTACTTCTTTTTTTTTCCCCTAGGGCTTTTAGGTGAGCCATTAAGTTGCTTGAATGAGATGTCTTGAATTTCTTCTTGAAGGCACTTATGCTATGAACTTTCCTCTTAGCACTGCTTTCACTGTGTCTCATAAGTTTGGGTATGTTGTGTCTTCATGTTCATTGAGTTCTAGGTAGACTTTAATTTCTTTATTTATTTCTTCCCTGACTCAGCTGTCCTTGAGTAGCAAGTTGCTCAGTTTCCATATGTGCTTAAGCTTTTTGCTATTTCTGTTGTTGTTGAAGTCCACCTTTAGTCCATGTTGATCAGATAGGATACAAAGTATTTTTTTCAATACTCTTGTATCTGTTGAGGCTTGCTTTGTGACCAAGCATATGGTCTATTTTGGAGAAGGTTCCATGAGGTTCTGAGAAGAAGGTAAATTCTTTTTTGTTTGGGTGTAAGGTTCTGTAAATGTGTGTTAGGTCCATTAGATTCATGACCTCTCTTAGAGACATTGTTTCTTTGTTTAATTTCTGTTTTGTTGAGCTGTCCTTTGTTGAGAGTGGCTGTTGAATTCTCCCACTATTAATGTGTGGGGATCTATGTGTGGTTTGTTTTATCAATATTTCTTTTACAAATGTGCGTGCCCTTGTATTTGGGGCATAGATGTTCAGGATTGTGATGTCTTCCTGTTGGAATTTTCCTTTGATGAGTATGAAGTGTCATTCCCCATCTCTTTTTATTAATTTTGGTTGAAAGTCTCTTTTATCAGATATTAGAATGGCTACTTCTGCTTGCTTCTTGGGTCTATTTGCTTGGAAAATCCTCTTCTAGCCCTTTACCCTCAGGTAATATCTATCTTTGTGACTTAGGTGTGTTTCTTGTATGCAACAGATTGCTGGGTCTTGTTTACACATCCATTCTGTTAGTCTGTGTCTTTTTATTGGAGAATTGAGTCTGTTGATGTTGAGAGAGATTAATGACCAGTGGCTCTTGGATCCTTTGATTTTGATGTTGGCTGTGGTAGTAAGTTTGTGTGCTTGGTTACTTTTTGTTTAACTATAGTGAGATTAGTTATTTCCTGTGTTTTCTTGAAAGTAGTTTTCTTGGGTTGTATTTTTCCTTCTAGTGCCTTCTGTAAAGCTGAATTTGTGTGTAGATATTGTTTGATTTTGTCGTTGAATATCTTGTTTTTACCGTCTATAAGGACTGAAAGTTTTGCTGGGTATAGTAGCCTGGGCTGACATCTGCGTTCTCTTAGGGTCTGCATGATATCAATCCAGGCCCTTCTGGCTTCCATAGTCTCTGTTGAGAAATCAGGTGTGATTCTGATGGCTTTACCATTATATG
>CM053743.1:84171006-84254235 GCA_028658305.1 Pachyuromys duprasi | reverse complement strand
GATGGTCTGTGTCAGGAATTTTTTAGATTATTTTCTTTGACAGATACATCGATTTCTTCCATTGTATCTTCCACACCTGAGATTCTTTCTTCCATCTCTTGTAGTCTATTGGTTATGCTTACCTCTATAGTTCCTGTTTTCTTCCCTAAGTTCTTTCTCTCCACAATTTCCTCCATTTGTGTTTTCTTTAATTTCTCCAATTCTGTCTTCAGATCTTGAGCCCTTTTGTTGATTTTCTTCATCTGTCTCACTTTATTTTCCTGTTTTTCCTTCAATTCTTTCAGCTGTTTGTTTGAACAATCCTCCGTTTCTTTTATTTCTTTTAGTGATTTAAGTATTTCCTCTCTAAAGGCCACAAACTATTTGGCTGTAACTTCTATTTCTTTACAGATGGCCATAATCATTTGTCTTTATCTTCCTCTATTTCTTTACGCATTTTTTGTTTCCTCTATTATCCTTTTCATAAGCATAGATGTTAGGTCATATTCTTGATGTTT
This sequence comes from Pachyuromys duprasi, assembly GCA_028658305.1. NCBI lineage: Eukaryota > Metazoa > Chordata > Mammalia > Rodentia > Muridae > Pachyuromys > Pachyuromys duprasi. The sequence goes on along the minus strand of CM053743.1, from coordinate 84,253,738 downwards.
CCTGGAATCCTGTGGTGGAGAGAATCCCCTTGGCAGGAAGATGGTTTTTCCTGAAGGAAGCCTCCTTTGCTTTTTGGGTATGTAAACTGAATGGCTGGTGTTTTTCAGGAATTACCATAGCATCCCTCAGGCATGTACAGATCTGAGTGGTAACTGTGGTCCTTGTTAGTCAGGAGGGCTCTCCTCTCACCCGGAGAAGTCCTGGGGACAGCTGCCCTACTTCTGGGTTTCTTGCTGTAAATTTAGTGAGCTGCAGCTGTAACCTAGGTGCCCTGTGGTTTGATCAGTTTAATTAGGGATACCTGGTTTTCCCTTGGAGCAGTATCTGGGGGTTGATCTCGGGGATCCCAGTCTTCTGTAGGTCTGAGGTTGGAGCTCTGTGCCCCAGTATCCAAGCGGTAGACAGTGGCAGGTGAGCACCGTTCTCACGCGAGCAGCAGTAGGCTAGTTGGTGCACACAGGTCTCTGGGCTTGCAGTGCACCTACCCACTGGTCTGCCGGACCTTTTCCAGGGAAATCCTGGGTAACCTAAGTCAGTCCCTGTTTGCTTCCTTCCCTGTGAGGTTTTCTCCTGACAGGGAAACCCACTCTCTGATGCCCTGGGTCACACAATTCTTCTGTGATGGAGAGTTGGGCATGCAGCAAGTCTCTGTGCTCGCAGCAGCTGTAGTGTAGTTCAGAGCTGGCAGCTGGCGTCCACCATTCTGCGGAAAAACTGGCTGACTTGAGGTCACTCCCGCTTAATTCCTTCCTTGTGGGTTTTTCTCGAGACTGGGACTCCCAGTCTCTGGTGTTTTTGTGCCCACTCTTTAGCCTTGGGAAGGTGATCAGGACACGCAGGGGTGTGGCTCTGGTATGGTGACCCAGTGTCAGAGCGACCAGGGATCTCTTCCGGGTTCTGGCTGGGTGACCTGAGAGTGGACCCAACTGATTCCTGCACCTAGGAGAGTTTCCTCTCACCTGGGAAACACGGTTGCTGTTGTTTTAGGGCTCAGAGTTCAGGCTTTTGGTCACTGTACTGCAAATGTCCTGCTCCTCAAAAATGGAGTCCTCCTGGCGCTGCCGTCTTGTCCCTGCCCCCACTGAATTCGAGCTTTGATATTTTACATGAATGATTTAATTGTCCTGCTGGGTTTCAGTATTGCTTTGTTCCAGTATTTACATACTACATCCGCTTTTATTTATTTTGGAATAGTAAGTATATATAGTGTGCTATTATATGTCTGAAGATGTAACAAGGATTTTGAACTTACAGGCAGTTACAGTTAAAAGATTTTCTTGAGTCTCTGAAGAGACTTTGGACTTTAATATATTTGTATTAATTATTATTATTTATTACAATTTATTCAATTTATATCAGAGCTTTAGTCTTTTCCCTCATCACCTCCCAATCCTGACCTCCCTCTCTCTTCTCCTCCTATGCCCCTCCTCATAGTCTACTGATAGGATTAGTCTTCCTCCTGATCCATCTAACCCTAGCCTATCAGGTCTTATCAGGACTGGCTGCATTGTGCTCCTCTGTAGCCTGGCAAGGTTGCACCCTCCAGGAGGAGGTAATGAGAGAGTCTGCACTGAGTTCATGCCAGAGACAGCCCCTTGTCTACTTACTATGGTACCCACTAGGAGACTGATTCTATGGGCTACATCTGAGCAGGGGTTTTAGCTCCTCTCTATGTATTGTCTTGGGGCGGGGGTATCAGTCTCTGCATGGCCCTCATGGCTTTGGACAGAATGTATGGAATTTTATGAAAGAAGCAGGAGATAGAAAGACCTGGACAGGAGACTTTGGACTTCTAAATACCATTGAGACAAAGACTATGGTGACTTTAAAAGGTTGATTAAATGCATTTTTGTCATACTATACCTCTGACCAAAAGGTGACTAGGAAGTTAAATGTGGTAGTTTTAATAAGAATGTCCCCCATGTATATGCTCATGTATATGAACATTTGATCTCCAGTTTGCGGGCTATTAAAGGAAGTAGAGGAGATTTGGTCTTGTTCAAGGAAGTATGTCACTGGATGTGTGAGCGTTCAAAGACTCAAACCATTTCCAATTTGTTGCTTTTGTAATTATAAGATTGTGTTTCTCTATTGAGCTTTCAATCATCCTTCCTAGTTTCCATTGTTGTTGTTGTTTCTAATTCCTTCTCCTTCTCACTTTTTATTTTCTCCCTAAAGTTAGTCCTAGTCTGTAAAATTTACTGGTGTAAAAGCTTTTTTATAAGGAGAATGAATCTTTGTTATACCCGAAATGTTTGCAAAAATATGTTCTGTTGTAATATAGCAAAACTTCTTATGGTCACCAGGCATCTGTAACATCTGTAACTACTGATAGTAAATAGAAATTATTGGAGTATTTACTTGGTCAGTTAGAACTTACTGATAAATTTACTTGGTCAGCTAGGTTTGTATCATTGTGTTTTCCATAATTCAAAGAAATATAAAAATGGGAATTTAATGTTTAAAAGAGTCATGAATGATGGAATAACTTGTAATGATTAGATACATTTTAGACCTTACGTTTTAAAAACTGACCTTAATATCTCAGCTTAGAAATTAGATTAGTAGAATATGCTAGTTTCTTTCATTTCTTTATCTGCCTCCATCCCTCACAATCGTATGTATGTGTACATACACACACACATGCACACATAAAACTGAAAGATGCACACATATATGAAATTACACTTTATATTTTTATTCAATTGTTACTTTAGCAGTGTCTGCAATTAAGAATCGGCTCAGTAAATGAACTGTAATTATTGCAAATTGTAGTAAGCACCAGTAATTAAAATGTTGCAGTGATGCTAGCCAGCTTGCTCGATGCCCTTTGAGAGTAGCAGAAAATGATATTATATCTTTAACTGGTGTTTGTATTACAGACAGGGAAACCTGGAAATTCAGACCTTCAGAATCCTATTACTTAGTCTTTGGAGCACAAAGTGAAGTTGGGGAGAAATAGTTAGCAAGTGAATCCAAATTCGAAATACAGTCAATTTGGTTAATTCCTAGCAAAAGTGGCTGTTCCTTTCAAATGTGCAATCTTTAGGACATAAACATACAAGGCTTCCTCATTGGGGAGAAAATGAACAATAAACTCTAATCTCTTCTTTGTGTTTGCAAGATGCTAATAGTGAGCCTTCAGAGTACAAAAGCAAGAAGGAACTCCTTCAGTACCCACCCATCTTTTGAGGCTCCTCACCCAGCTGCTACCCCCAGTGAACTCTCCAGCTGTGCAGTCATTTGGTAGGGTGCACTGTTATGCATAACTTAAGGCATGTGGTGTGACTCCAAAACAACTGTGAATACAGATTGTCCATGAGAAAGCCCCCAAAGTATTTGCAAGTGAAAAACAGTAGAATAAATTATTTCATCCTCATGAAAATGACCCAAATTTTAGACTTAGCCTTGTCTGACTCTGTCCTTCATTGGCCTCTTTTTTTTTTTACTTTTCCCTTCCTACCTTCATTCTAGGTGATTTGAAAATGTCAGTGGGTGCAGAGATATGTGTGGAAATCAAAATTACTATGTGTTAATTATATAAAGGACATCAATTAGTATGTAAAGACATTTTTTATTAACACAGAGTTCCAGAAGAATTAAGGACAATGAATTTCTGGTAAGTCCTCAGAATATATGGATTCTCAAGGAAAATAAAATAAAGTCACAAAGTATAGTATCAGAACAACACTTGACATTCTGTGATACTGAAATTAGTCTCAGTACCACAAACATTCCAAAGAACTCGACTTTTGGTTATGAAAGGAAGGTTATGAGATTTTGGAATTATCCAACTTAAACACTTGAGAATCTAAGCAAAAGTAAAAGCTAGTTGATTTTGGAAATTGTACAATGGAAAATACAGCTTGATTGCTGTTGAAAAAGAGAAGAAAAACACAAATAGTTTTGTGTTGGTCCCTAGCCCCACTTTTAGATTGCAGTACAGTGGGAAATAGTGTCAGCATCTCCAGGTAGAAGAAAAAGAGATATACTCGGAACTGTCCAGATGGTTGAAATATGTATAGTAGCCGAAAACATGAGTATGAAGAGTGTCACAGCAAAGAGGAATTTCTCCCCTTCAGAATTGGTTAAATAATTATTTGTATATACAGAGTAAATCTTTCTGAAGTCTGGAAACCACGGTCACTGAGGACCTGCCAGATGTACATTGATTGCAGTGGAAACAGCCTGAAAGACATTGGAATTGTAAGCAGCCAGGGAGAGGATGATTAACTGAAATACTAGTTCTGGTCAAATCAGGAATATATACCACACCTTAAGAATAAGGCAGATGTACTCCTGAAGTAAGGGCGATTTGGAAAAAATCTTAACAAAGTCTAGAAGCAAACATCAACTAGGCCAAATTAACTTCATAGCAATTACGTGCCTGCTTTAAAAAAAAATCCCTGCATATTTTAAAAGTAGGATGATTTAGACTTGGTGCAATGTGGTATCTTCAAAACTCACAACTCAATGAAATTTACTGAATATTCCAAGAATGACAAAAATATGGAAAAGTATAAAGTTAATAAAACTCAGAAATAATGTAGATGCTGGAAGAAGCAGTTACTACGAAACACTAATCAAGTTGTTCAAGGATTTTAACAAATGTAATGTATTCAAAAATATGGGAATATCAAACAAGAAATGAGAATTTTAAAAGCAGACAATTGAGGAAAATTTCTAATCTAACAATAATCATTCAGGCCTTTCATAACTTAAAAAACTCTATCCAAAATAAAGTACAGACCAGTTTTAGCAATTTGCATCTGGTAGGATTGAAGGGGGAAAGTAGCAAACAAAATGTGAGCAATGGAAATGGAAAGGAGTAATCTGAGTCCTGCTCATCTATGTGTAGGCACTGACTAGGAAGAGACATGGTAACAGTGCTGGAGGATGGCATACTTGTGCAAATCAAGCACCTGCCCATTCTGTCAAATCTCATTGAGCGACAGTGCTCAGTGTAGTGAGTCTGGTTGTTTGTATATCTCAATGAAAAAGGAAATACAATGGCTACTGACCAGTTTATGTCATCACCCATGATATGTACCAAAATATTACTCATCACCAGTAAAATCTTATCCACCTTTGCTCTAATTCTAACAGTGCCATCTCCTCCCTGTGACTTTCTTTTCAGGCCCCTTGGATGCACCACACTGTTACAAGTTTAGGTTCAGTTTCTGTCTTTAATTTTTCTCTTTGAAAGACTACATTATGATTAGTCCAGTTCCACTGTTCAGCACTGATTGATGCATAGTAGGTGGGCAGATACAGTGGAGAATAGATGGAAAAATAGGTAGTCTGCATCAGTGGTCTAAATTGGGAGTTCTGTTTTGCCTAGCTAATCATTTATATGTGGGGATTTCTCCAAATAGTGAAGATGCAGTTGGAAACAAAGCAGAAAAATAATTCTGTTTTCTCGTGTTCACACCTTAATATATTTATGATAATATCTTGATTTAACTGCCATAATTAGGTTTGTATTACTGTCCACTAGGGATTATATCTGCCTCAAAATGTCTCATGCGGAAGTCATTTCCAGAGCAAAGTATGAAATTGCATATAAAATTTGCCATATCTATGCAAACTATTTTTATTTAATGCCCATAAAAATGTATGTTTTTGGCGTATTCAACAATAACTCCACATTAAAATGTTCTATTCACACAAATATGTTTGCTATTCATCTTACTGTCTTGTGTAAGTGACTCCTTACAAAAAGAATGTCCTCCTTCCCATCTAACTTCTGTCCTTAATATATCTTTATAGAAAGGCCTTTATTCATCATTTAAGAATGCTTATAAGATATAAAGAATATTTTATTGACACTCTAGACAGAATCAAAATTGTCCACTAAATATTTAGTTTTACTATTTCCCATGTTTCCGGCATTTAAAGTTGTGTTTCTAAATTCGATGTTGATGAAGATCACTGAATGGCAAATACTGCAGAGAATAAGAGCAGATATGTTTGAACTATTATGAATATTGATACTACTATCCCAGATCTATAAAGGGACCTCTCATCAAAACCCCAGCTCCCAAATAATGACACAGAGACCTTTTATTAACTATGCAAGCATGGCCTTACCTTAGGCTCACTGCCCAGCTTGCTCTTACCTTAAATTAACTCCTTTATACTAATCTAAATTCGGCCACATTGCTTGTCACCTCTCACTATTTGCTCTTGTGTCTCCTCAGTTATTGGCTGGCAACTCTTCTTTCCTCACATTCCTTCCTAGAGTTTCTATCACTGCCCATAAGTCCCAACATTCCTTTCCTACCTTTGCTAAAGGCTGTTCAGCTGTGTATTAAACCAATCAGAAGGCAAGTGACATGTATGTTTACAAAGTATAATGCAGGTGCTGAGCACTTATAACAAAACCAAAGTCCAGACAGTGCTCAGCTCTCTGCTTGTACAGAAAGAAGCATTTGGATAATACAAAGGCAACCTTGACACAGTGTACAAAGTGATCATCCCAACAAAGATCTATTTTATGAAGAATCATAGAGAAGAGATGAATATAAGTAAACAAAATTGGTACCCAGTGCTCAGCAGTAAAGAGCTTTAGGTGTAGCTGACAGGAAACTACCAAGTATAGTTGGTAGTTGCATAGGTAGGTTGCTCCACACCCAGAGATCAAAAGCAGAAATAGGAGCAGCCTTGTTGTCTGATGACAGGTTTAAAGTCTATAAACCAGCTGATAACAAAGATAGTTAATCACTAAACATCACTAAAAACCAGGAGCAACTCTGCCCTCACACACAGAACTCATAACAAATATTAAATTGTATTGAATTCTCAACAAATTGAATTAACATAGTTGACTATAAGCATTTTGATAGAAGGTATTTTTTGAAATATATCTTCAGTCATATTGCTAGAAAGGAGCCTTTTGTACTTTTAAAACCTATTGGGGTTTAAGCAGGGAGGCCCTTAATACCATGCTAGACTCTCATCTATACTACTTACTATTAGTGTACACCCTGTTTAGGCAAAGAGTTGGCTATGAATAGTAAATTCAATAAGAAGAACAATATTCAAACAACCTTTCTTTCTTAGTTTGTGATTAAGATGGGTCTTGTTGCCATGAGAACAAGAAAATAGTCATTACATCCAAACATCAAGCATGTAAGTCATTTAAAATCAATTAGTAAGACTTCTACATCATGGTTAAATCTTTATTTTTCCTATCATAACATCATTTTACATAATTTATAATTATTACATGAGTGTGAGAAAGAGAAAATCCAAGTGAAGGATTTGCCCATGCTACTCAACAGAAACTAACTGAAGAAGTTGATAACAAAATCACCCTGCAAACTTACAGACTGACTAGGTTAGCACCCATCCTGACCTACCCTTCAGGGTTCAGCATACACAGTATACTAAAGGCAGCAAAGAATTCTCCTGGGGGATGGATGACTTTTATCTCACAGATCCCTAAACAGTTTATAAGAAAATATTGTTATGATGAAAAATTTGCAAATTTGAATAGTGTTTCCTGAGGAAACTAAATTTCTCTCAAAGGAAAGCAACTGTTCTCTAGGAAAAATCTAGGCAGAGGGAACTCAAATCAGTTCTGACTCTGCCCTTCTGAAAAGCTGTCTATGAATATATTCTGTGAAGATCGTGAAAACCTGCCTCACAGACACAAAGTTCTCAATTGACACTGCTTTTTTCACCTGTCTGTTTTTCGTTTTGGCATTTGATAGTATTTTATAGCTTTCTGAGGATAGACTGAGAACTGCACTGTGGACATAGCTGGGGTTGATGTCCTTAAGCAAGTGGTAACCCTCGCTGGTAGCACCTGCTCTCTGGTGAGCCAGGTGGGGCCTGTGATAGTGAGACCAGCAGAAGATAAGGGGGAAGTGGATATTCCTCCCACACATTCTCACATGTCACAAATTGCAGCTGGTGATTATTCTCTCAAGAGAAGCCTACAAGCATGCATGCCAATGAAAATAAGTCCTCAGGCTGTTTGGCACATGCGTGCCTTAATTACTGACCCCTGTTTTAGCAAGGTCAACAATAAAATTCTCTCCTTTACTGAAGCTATAGGGAAATGAGATGATCAGGAAATCTGCCAAAAGAGTTAAGGTCCATTCTTTTCCAGTGTAATGCCTGGAGGTTTCTTTGTGTCTTAAGCACTGTGTTATCTGTATTGTCCACTTTTCATATTAAGTTATACAGTGTTACAGATCAGAATGTGAAATGTGAATGAAAACTATTGAGCACTATATATTCATGAAAGGATGTTTTCCCACAGATTCTAAACTAATAAGGCTTTAGCCTAAGATTGTTTTTGTGCTTTTATTGTTTTTCATTGTGTTTTGTTCTAAGAAATGATTAACAAGCATTCCTACCAGATAATGAGCAAACATGTTGTTGATGATATTATCCTTGATTGAAATGGAATTTAGTCACTCTGTGAACATATTGCCTCCTCTCTCACTGTCTCAGTCAATCCACATTTTTCATCATGGCCCAGGGCAAGGAGTGAGCCAAGTATATTCCATGAAAGCTAATTTCTTTATTAAAAGACATATTCTTGGTCAACTTTTCTCACAGATTTAACTACATCTTCATAAGAATCAAAACAACCTGAAAAGTATAGAATGGAAATTATAATAAATAGAAAAGATTTTTTTCTTTAAACCAGCTTCCTCTCCTCTCAGAAATCTAAAGAGGTGATATGGGATCAGAACTTACATATTTCTAGGTATAAACTCTGTGGCGGAGCTCAATGCTAGGCAAATTGAGGTTAGTAGCAAAACTGTAGGTTGCAAAGACACCTTAATCGGGTAGATACACAAAGCCTAGAAATGTGAAGTGATTAGGTTACAGTCTTTCTTTCTTTCTTTCTTTCTTTCTTTCTTTCTTTCTTTCTTTCTTTCTTTCTTTCTTTCTTTCTTTCCTTCCTTCCTTTTATATTTTTATTTCCCCTTTTTGAGTTTTTGGTAGTGAGATTGTGAAATAGTTCCAGATAGTGAGGAAATGGCTAGACTCAAACAAGTTGCTAAAGCACACTAGCCAAAGAGCACCTCCGTGGTGATGGCACACAGGTAAAGAACCAGTACTGCCTCCTCACAACACTCCACAGACCAAACCAACAACAGGAAAAGGAGGACTGTAATTTATCTTGGAGGCCATTAGATTGTTTATACCAAAATCCATTCTGATTCCAGTTACAGCTTACTTATGAGTATTTGTTCTCTAACAGAGACTAAACAATGGATAACTACATTCTTTTATCTTTTTCTTTGTTTTGAAAATGTTAGCTTTATATTTGCTTATTTCAGTCTTTAAATAGTGTCTTAGGGTTGTGAGGTCATTCAGCTCCATCTTACCACTGGGGTGAAAATTGTAAAACAAAGCATGGAAGAAGTTCTTCCATGTGAGAAAGGCATGATTTAACAATTCCTCATGTTTTTATAGTATGTAATCAACAGCTTCCCTAGAATACAAAGGAGATGCTACCTAGAATCTTGGCACATCAAACTGTAAATATAAGATTTCAGAGTGAGGGAAATCACCAAGTGAATGTAGCTTCCTCTAACAGTTATTGTCATGTGCTTCATATAGCAACCATAAAATAGAAAGTTGCAGAGGCACAAAGCATGCGGCCTGCACTCCTTCTGTGGATACTTACTGTAGTCCTGTTTCTGTACAGCAGAGACTAGAACCTACCTGCCTTTTTAGTCTTAGATCTGGTACTCTTCTCACAGCAGTACGTGGCTTTGCAATTAATCAAAAAATATTTTTAACACATAAGTTATTTATTTCTTTTCTTCTAATAAATGTATTGTTCTAGGAATTTTTTGTCTCCATCTAAAACATTCCGCATCATGCTTAAGACTTGACTTAAGTCATACCTTCTGGGCTGCGGATGGACTCAGTCAGACTAGCCACCTCTGGGTATTGTCTAAGGTGTAGTGGTGTTTTAAATCAGTTTATTTTTTAATGTAAAATGATAATCCAAGGTAGTTTAGAACAAACATCTGTCCAGCCCAACATTACTAATTCTGAAGATATTTATATGTTTAAAATAAATGAAATTCAGTTTTCTGATCCCAAACTATGGATAACAACATTAATCTGGTAGGAATTTCATGAGTATTATAAACTTTAAATGCATAAATATCCAATTTCCAAAGTAGCTATGTATAGAAGCCATGTACAGAACTCCAATTATGGTTATCATTAATATGGTTACTTTCATGTAATAATTTTGCACAGAAATTATAACAAAATATTCACTAAATTTGAATTTCTAGAACACCATATTCTTTACTGAAAATGATTTGTAACTAAGAAAAAGGTGTTATTCTTTCAAGGAAGGGAACATCAAACTTTTGCACTGACTTCTTCAAAAAATATTATTTAAAGGTTCCTTTGTTCCATGCTGACAGCTATAAGATTTTAACATAATCATCAGAGAAGGAGCTTTTTAATGATTTTTCAACTCGTAACATTAAAAGCACTGTAAGACAAAACCTTGACAGAAAGTTACTTTCTCAATATCTGAAGCTTCTGTGTCCAGAGTTTGGACTCAAGGGGATTGACAGGAGAGGGGAGGCAATGAGAGAGATACAGACACGAGTTCTTTTCAACAAGATAATGCCAGTTTAAATAGAAATATCTTCCTCAAGAAATTTTAGAATGAAAAGAAGAATGTGAATTTACCTTGAACTTATAAGCATGATGGAAGTAGACATTGAACAACTACATCTCAAAGCAAATTTTAAATAAATGACTCTGCATTTGCTCAGTGCAGGCGTGTGCCGCTCATTTGGCTGTGAGCTCCTGTGCTGTCAGGTCTTCCGCTGTTGCGATGAGATTCGCACAGAGCACCCACACTGCCAGTGCAGCGATGCTCTCACTCTTAACTTGAGTGAATATGGTCGGTCAAGTACAGACAGACTCGGAGAACAAATCTCTAAACATTATGATAATAGAATCTATCAAATTGCAGTATATTTATTTCTTGGAAATACATCTGTGGAAAAACCTCATACTCTATATCATCTTGTTCAAAAGTGGCTCACTGATGACTTTAATTTCTGTAAACATATACCTGTGATAGCCAGGAACTTGAGGCATTGGGAGCCCAGTAATGAATAAATACAAATATTCCTGTGTCTGAGGATAAGTGAATAACAAATATTTATAACATTTTATAGAAAAATATGTCTAGTCTATAGAGTCAAAGCATAGAGTATCTACTCCTAATTCTCCCCTGATCATAGTCTTAAAACAGACTATTATGCTTGTTGGAGATTGCACAGTAACAAGGGACATGGAGAGTAACAGGTCAAGATCATATCTTTAGAACTGATGGATGGAGATTGCTGGTTATGAGTGCTTATGTAGTTCTTGTGAGTAAGGAGACTTCGAATCTGGACCAGGGTGACTCAACATGGCAAGTTATTGACCAGGGGCTCTTTGGATATGGATAGCATAGAAGGGAGACCACCAGTGTAAACAAGCTTGAACTTGTTTTCCAGGGAGTGGTTTCGCTGCTGCTCTACCATCTACTTGAAAACAGATTTGGGGACCATTATGTCTGTTCAGCATCACTTCATTTGTTCTTTGCTTTGAACTAGGAGTTTTTCTGGAAATTCATATGTTTCTACTGCTTCTAATTCTGTCTCTGTTTATTGTATGTAACCCTTCTAGTACGTTTTATATTTGGTGAATGAAATATATTTCCCATTTATGAATAAAACTATTCCTGATGGTCTTTGTGATTCAAAATGTATCTTAAGGGGGGCAAGCATTTGAAGTATGTTCTTATTTTCCCAAAGAACTACAATTGTTATAATTTGGCTACATGCAGACTCATTTTGTTTTGCCAAACCTTTGTAGCCTTCTGGTTTTGTGAACAGGAAGTGGAAGTTCCTTGGCCACAAAACTCTTAGAATTGGTAGTAGTTTGGGAGTATAGTGAATTGGATCTCCTTACTTTCTTCTAAGAGTTTGGCGAAGAGTAGTGACCAGAAAATTCTTGACACTGAGCCCTCAGGTCTGGAACATGTTTCATGTTCATTATCCTGCAGTCTGATTTAGTCGTTTTGAAGTTACAATACAAGGGACATCTGTTTTGAACTTGTTTAGTGTTTGAAAGTAATTTCTCACTGAAATTTGCAGTGGGCTTCATTTGAAGAGATAAAGTTCATTTTTGTCATTCTAGGGATCACTCTTACTTTGTGTGTATGTGTGTGGTAGAAAAGGTTTATTTTAACCTTACAGTTTGCAGTGCATCATGAAGAAAAGTCTTGGCAGAAAGGAGTTCAAAGCAGAAACCTGGAGGAGGCAGAAACTGAAGCAGCCACTCTTACTTCTTAATGTTTGCTTGATGTACTCAGAGACAGTTGCACTGTCATAAATTGAAAATAATACATAGATTGTGTTGAATAGTCTAGATGGAGCTGTAGAGTTGCTTCCGGCTGAGAACATTTGTTTTGTTTGCAGAGGACCAGGGTTCATTTTTAGGAGGCACATGGCAGCTAACAACCTTGTAAAACTACTGACCCAGGGAATCTTATGCCCTCCTCTGACCCACAGAAGTACCAGGCGACCAGCCACACACGTGATACACACACACACACACACACACACATGCAGGCTAAAAATTCACAAACATAAGAATGCAACTTGTTTTGACTATACAAACTTAGACCTCAACAAGTAGGCTATGATAATTGGTCACAACCACCTAGGTGCATAAAAATTGTGTCCATATGGAACTTGTTAAAGCAGACAAAACAGGAAGTGTACATGGTTTATTGAGTAAACGCATGTGAAAGGTAAAGAAAGATTAAGCATGAGGGGCTTTCACAATAGCATGCAGGCTTGAGATCATTAACTAAAAGGACAAAGTGAAATTAACATTGTTTTCAGCTGCTATACAGTGGTCATGAATTTTTAGCTGAAATAATGGGAACCTTTGAGAAACGCTGACTGTTAGTAGAAGGGGAAATGGCTGAGAGAAAGTGGACATTAGCTTTCACAAACGACGCTCTTTGCCTGGTAAAAACTGATCCACAACACAGCTCCAGGCAGGATATGGCTATGGCCAAAGGAGAGGTATCTGGAGAGGTTAGAACTCTTCTTAATGCCATTCCTGTTTAGGGTGTTTCTCAGGGTGTAACTTCATGGCTGCATGCTGCTCTTTTACTGTACTTTTCTTCCTATGAAAATTTTATCTATTAAGGAAAAGAAAAGATATAAAAGCTTCAAAATATAACAGGAATTTAACATAATTTTGATTATGGAATGAAATAAGCTTTGAAGTCCTGAGTGTTATCTATCAGAGATTGATACTATTGAATTTAAAATGTTTTGGGATCATTTCTATTTATTATTGTTACAATTATTATAATTTACAGTTTATTCACTTTGTATCCAGGTTGTAGCCCCTACCTCATCTCCACCCAGTCCCTCCCTTCCTCTCTCTTCTTCCCTAGCCCTCTTCTCTAGTTCACTGATAGGGGAAGTTGCCATTATTTCTTATTTCATCCCTTTATAAGATAGAATATCTAATTTTTAAAAAAGGTATAATATAGAATTGTTTGTAGCTGGTACTATGGGTTTTGCTAAAAGGAAATAGGTGCAGATTTTTTTTTCATAATATATCATGGCTGCCATTGTATTTTGATGGGGTGAGGGCAAGAATGCATGATGTATAATGCATTGTATATGATATACAAATTATATTTTTAAGAAGAAAAAGTGACAGGAGAAAATGTTCAAGACTGTCACCTTGGGAATAGAAGAATAAAAACAACTTGGAAAGATCCTCCCCCTTGTGTTTATTTACCCATATCTTTTTTTTAAAATTTATTTATTTTTATCTCAATCACAGGTTAGGTATTTTGAATCCCAGGCGTAGCCCCCTCCCTCATTCCCTCCTACCCTCCCACTCCCTCCCTCATCTCCCTCCTCCCCGCCCCCTCCAAGTCCACCAACAGGGAAGGACCTCCTTCCCTTCCATCCAACCCCAGCTTATCCTGTCTCCTCAGGGCTGGCTGCAATGTATTTACCCATATCTTAGCAGCCTTATTCCTATTAAGATATTTTGTCTATTTAGTGGGGTTTGTGTTTCCCAATGTCCTCTATGATAAAGACATTAGTTCTGCAATCCTGAACAATAAAATATCTACAAATTTTATAGTTCAAAATGATCACTTGCAAACAAGTTCACATAAACATATGCTCATACTAAGCACATACATGTGATAACTGCCACAGCACATATGATACAGGACACGAGGAAAACAAGGTCTGACAATGGTGCTTTCCTGCAGAATTTAATTCACAACAAGACAAACACGAATAGCCCAAACTAAGAGGCAGAAATATCCAACTTATATCTAATTTTTTTTTATGAAGCTTCCATCTAAAACAGTAGCTATCCTTAGCCTTATAAACTACGGCTCAGAGTTAATGTGCTTAACTATATTTAATTCTAACAAATGGCAAAGGTTCCATGTGCAGTCATGTGGCTTACAATATGTTTTTCTTTAAACTCTATTGTTACTCACCATGTTTGTGTTTACTTTTGACTTGTGACTCTCTGTGTGTGAGAACGTTATTGGAACACATTAATAAAATAGAACAATAAAGGAAACATGAGATAGCTTTCAAAAATTTTGAATTCATAAGTTAGTAAATCATAATTTTATGTGAGACTTATAATTCAAAGGACGATATAATTAAATAGTTCAAAAATTGGGGTAGATGTTGTAATTGGAAATAAATGATTAGAAAGAATAAAGAATTATGTATAAAACCATCTTTTCTGCATTTAAATAGTTTCTAATATTCTTAGATTATTATTATTTCCAGAAATAAAGAGGACTGTTGAAAGACATAAAAGTTCTTCCTGCTAGAATGTGCCACCAGAAACATTTCAGGTGAAGCTCTGAAGGACCTTAAAACTTAGCAAAAGCAAGGCCTAGAATCAAGGTTCGTTTATGAAGAATATGAACAAATATGAAGGAATATTTAAAAATGAGAATAACTGTACCAATACACCTAGAAGTAGGTAGATTTGTTCCTATCATAATGTTCCTAACATAAAGTTTCTTTCACCCAAGTGAGTCTTGAATGCATAGATGACACACTATACTCTACTCTTCATATTGGCTAACATTTTCATATCCTAGCAATTCTGCTACCATCACCAGAGACATGTTTTGATGTGGCTATCTCCAGGACTGTCGGACCTCTGAAGTCTTCAGCCTTTATCTGTTACTTTCCAAGACAGTCTCTAAGATTCAGAAATAAAGAAAGCTTATGAGGAAGTCAAAATTACGTATGCTTTAATCTTAAAAACTGTGAGAAAGAACAGATAAATGACTTCCAAAGAAATGACAATTAAACTGACAGCATCAATAGACACCAGAAACAAATGGAGCAGTGTTTTCAAAGTGCTAGGGGAAAATGCTTGTCAGATTAAACTTGCTAAGAATTAGTGAGTGAATATGAAAGTAGAATACTTCTCTACTTAGAGTTTGAGCATACTTCTCCTTATAGTCCCTACATGAAGCACTTATGTGACTGGATATATAGATGATATAAATTGCTTGACTCACCAACAAAGAAACCACTACTAATAATTAAACTGTGATATGACATCAAGTGTGATGTACATTTCAGCTACAGACTGGAAAAATATTTTAAAAACCCTGAAAGCTATAATGATTTTTTTTCAAAAAATACCCTAAGAAGGAATAAATATAGAAGTTGGGAATAAGATATCAGAAACAATGCTGAAAAAAGTGTGGACTTAAAAACAAATTTTAGCTCCAGCTAAAATTAATTAGCAAAATCTAGGTAACAATAGCATGAATGTGGCTGTTGAGAGGGATTGTGTTAATGATAGTCTAGATCTTTTTATATTTTATGGACAAGTGAGTAAAACTTATGGCACTGTTGAATGTATTAACCATTTTAACTATGTGTGAAATAACAGACTCAATACTACAACATTCAAAATAGGTATTAAAATACAGGTCTCTTAATGCACATAACAGAAAGCAATAGAACATGTAAAATAAGTTTTTTATATATACTATTCATAAATTTCAATAAAATTATAAACAACTTACAAAATATAATGAATATATATAAGGAAACCTTTGTAATCTACCAAAGTATGATGCTAAGCATGCATTTGGTGGTTAGTATAACAACTTTGGACGGGAAGATGGTTATCCAGTCTTTAAGAATGATGGTCTCTGAAGAAAAGGGGAGGAAAGACAAAGCACTAGGACAAGAAGAAAAAGACAACTATATCTGTATTTTTACAGTTTCCTATTCAATTCCTATATTTTGAAATTTTAACAATAATCATAACAGAACATTAAAAATTGCTTGTTTACCTTCCTAGATCTGCTGTGATGGTCTCCTGTTTTAATTAATCAAGACAATAAAGTAAGCCTCCACATAATTTTTCACCATTCCTTCTTGGTAACTCTTAGTGTCTCTTGATTTAGGTGAGTGTGTGTGTGTGTGTTTCTGTTTTAAGTTTTGCTCGTGTCACTATCCACACAGAAATTTTCTAAATTGCAGCAGGAATAAATTTTAAAAGGTAAATCCATGCAATTCTCAATTTGGATGTCTGACCTTTCAAAATCTATAGTAAAAGTTGTCAATGCCTTAACTATAAATTTATTCTTGAACAGCTAATAAGATCATTTCTTTTCTAATTTTTAAATTTTTTATTATTATCATTTATTACAAATTTTTCAAACTGCATCCTGGCTAGGTCCCCCTTACTCATCTCCTTCCAATCTTCACCCCCCCTCCCTCTTTTCAGCTGATGCACCTCCCCTAGTCTACTGATAGGGGAGGTTTCCTCCTCTTCTATTTGACCCTAGCCTATCAGGTCTCATCAGGACTGGCTGCATTGTCTTCCTCTGCGGCCAGCAAGGCTGCACCCTCCAAGAGGAGGTGATCAGAGAGCCTGTCACTGAGTTCATGCCAGAGAAAGTCCCTCCTACCCTTATTTGGGAACCCACTTGGAGACTGAGACTATGGGCTACTTCTCAGCTAGGGCTTTAGGTTCTCTCTATGCACTGTCCTTGTTTGGGATATTACTCTCTGCAGGGCCCCCAGGGTTCAGTTATTTTGGCTCTGTTGGTCTGCTTTTGGAGCTCCTGTTCCCTCCAAGTCTTTCTGTCTCTCCCTTCTTTCATAAGATTATCTGCCCTCTGCCCAAAGTTTGGCTATGTGTCTCAGCCTCTGCTTGGATACCTCGAACAGCAGAGTCTTTCAGAGTCTGTCTGTGGTAGGCTCCTGTCCTATTCCCTGTCTTTTCCATTTTTGCTCCAGATCCCACCCAATGTTGGTTATTTGCATTTCAACGGTCATGTGTAGTTTTGTCAACTTGATATAGATGAAGTCATTGGTGGAAAAAAGCCTCATTTGAGAAATCGATTATAAGAGATTGGTCTGTGAGGAGTTTATGAGAACTTTATTAGTCATTCTTACATGAACTTAGAAGTCAGCAATTCAGAGAGAAATGTGAACAGAAGAGGCTCAGCTCATAGGGCTTTTAAAGGAACCAAAATACCCCAAGGGACTTACACTAGGGTTTGTGGATGTGATACTTTGGCTAAAATTCTAGCTGTATTCTGCCAGTGTCTGAAGAAGCAAGGAACTAAGGTAAAAGCTAGTATAATGTATTCTTTTGTAGACATTTCAAGACAGAAAAAACTGTGTCTATGACATGGTTATTACTCATTACTCTCATAAGGGTCTAAAATGAAAACATTCAACAAGGTGGCAAAAATACATTTTAGAGTTTGAAGAGGAAAAAGTTGAAAGATTTACATGCAACCAAGTTATGTGCTGAAAAAGAAGCTGTAATTGTTAAAGAGATGGCTGCTATTACAGGAAAGTCTTCTGCTCTGCATGAGAACAAAAGTAAAAGTATTGTGCAAAGAAGACTCCATCAATTTAAGCCTCCAGTTTGTGGAAGGATGGAGGATAAGGTATTTCCAGCTAGCATAAAGCAACTCCTTATGGAAAGTTCCTTCTCATCACACACACAAAAAGCTGCTTCAACATTAGTCTAAAAGGGGAAGGGTCCATCCCTAGTGGGCTACTGAAAGTGGCAATACTACCACACTTTACTTGTTTTTGATGCATAAAAGATACAAGACTGAAGGGGTGATTAATTCTTTCTCTGAGGTTTCAGAGACACACTGAGGCCTGAAAACATGCCCCAGGGCTGGGGTCCCTAAAATGAAGCCCTCAGAAGGCCTTTTGAGAAGCTGTGGAGGTGACGCTGTGTAAGCTGTGGTAGAGAATTTCAAAAGTGCCCATGCGTCAACCATTTGCCAAAGAGACCTGAGCAAAGGGAATGGAAACAACTCAATAGACTTGTGTAGCTTGCAGGCAGAAAAGCTGGAGGGCAATGTCATCTCAGCCCTGTAGACTGGAAGCCCCAATACTAGACATGGAGTAACAGGTATTGATGTTTTTCCCTGCTGGATTTAGGTCTTGGTTTTGTCTGGACTTTCTTAGCACATAAATTCCTACTGTATATTCTTTGTTTTATATGTTAGAAATATGTAACTTTGCTTTTTATTTCTCAGGGGTTTACACTTAAATGGCTCTTTTGATTCACGGAAGATACTTGGGAAATTAGACTTTAAAACAGTGACTAGAAGAACTTTTGTAGTTAAATTAAATGCAGTTTGTACCATGAGACTACCATGAGCTATCAGAAGCCAGGTCCAGAAAATGATGGTTTGAATGAAAAATTCCAGCTGGCATTGTTTTAGAAGGTAATGGAAGATGAAGATGTAACGGATGGAACCCTGCTGAAGGAAATGTGTCATTGATATCATTGGAGGCAGCCATTGAGGGTTTATAGCTTGATCTCACTTCCTATTCTATTTCTCTTTCTCTCTCTCTTTTCTGTCTTGTGTAGATGAAATGTGATTATCTGCTTCCTGACTACTAGGTTTGCCACACACTCTTGCCATCATGTCTTTTGTTACTGATACACCATGACAGACTATATCCCCCCTGAATCTTTAAACTAAAATATTCTATAATTTGATTGTAAAATCCAAGGAGAATTTTTTTGGTTGAATGTGTTTTCAAAGCAATAGAAGAGCAACTAATACATATGCAAATGTGTGGTTTCTTCTTCTTAGCTTGAGCCACTTGCCACTTTTCTATCATCTTTATGGCATTGTCTGAATTGTCAAACCCTTTGAATCCTTTAGAGATTCACATGTCACTTCTTCAAGAAAGCATTCTTGTGCTCCCAAGACTTAGGTACACTACTTAGGTACCCTCACTTCCTAATTAGTCAACAACTTACCCTAACATAACCAAGTTATCCCCCTTTCTGACCTCTCTACATTCGAGAAAGGGGCCTCTAAAATAACAAAAGGAAAACAAACAGTTATAATGTCTTGTCTAATATCAGCAAATCCATATACTGAATGATTTGAACATTTATCCTTATTTACAATGCCCCTTAACAGAAATTCAATACCTATACCACTGCCAAACACTGAGGTTGTATATTCAGTTTGAATTTTACCCCTTCTCTGAGTACCATAATAATGGTAGAGTTCAGCATCAAATCCAAGATTTTTTTAAATAGTACTGTTCCTTGAAAGTCTCTATTGTACTGTACTTTCAATGGTAAATCATTTCATAAGATTTTTCCTAAACATTTTCATTGTTTTATGTTAGTTACTAATTTCTTTAAACTATGAATTATTATATATTTCTTTTAGTTTCAGAGTATATGTGTGCCATGTGCAGGTAAGAGGGAAAATTACAGACACCTTCTTTCTCCTCTATTTGAATTCTGGAAATCAAACACAGGTGTTGAGTTTGGCACAAAATGCTCTTAACCAATTGGCCCTTATTTATGTTTTTAAAAGTCATTTACTGATTTGATGAGACATGGATAAGCTCAAGCCCTAGCTTGCAGGGGTGGTACAGGATGACTTGTAGAAATCACCAACTTAGAAGTTCTGGTTGGTGTATTACAACTAAATGAAGCAAAATTATAATAAAAAGTAAGTTTCTTGGTGTATGCCATCTGTATTAACTATTTTTCTTTTTGCTGTGAGAAAATACTTGATTAAAAATAAAAGCTCTAAGAAGGCAGGGCTTGTTTTGAATTGCAGTTTGGTGGGATATTGTCCACCCTGAAAGGCATATTATGGTGACAGGAGCTTGAGAAGTCAGCCATCTTTTATTCCCTCTCAGAAAACAGAGGGATAAGAATTGATGCTTAGTTCCCTCCACCACCACCCCCATTTTTTTCAAAATCAAAACTATAAAGGTACTGCTTTTGTAATCAAGAACTAGAAAAGACAGCTTGGAAAAAAAAAACATGATCCTGAGAACTGCCACACCTGTGTGAGGGCTTGGACATTGAGAAGCTGAAAAGAGTCAGTAGGACATACTACTCAGCCATTAAAAAAGGAAACATGAACTTTCTAGGCAAATGGATGGAAAAGATCACCTGAGCGAGGTAACACAGACCCAGAAAGACACACATGGTGTGTACTCACTTATAAATGGATTTTAGTCATATAGTACAGGATAGACAAACTAGAATGTACAGATCTCTTCCCCTGTCGGTTTTGGACACCAACCCATAGAATACGGCAACCCACATGGAAACAGGGTCTTCCAACCTATCCACTAACTTATTCTAGGAAACTCCTCATAGGAATGCTGATGGATTTGTTTCCATGTTGAGTTTTAAATTCTGTCAAACTGACAGTCAAGAATAACCATCACAGCCATCTTTTCTCTTTGCATAACTATACCTAAAAGCAAGTAAGATGTCTGTCATCGCTCGTCAATCAGTTTGATAAATGTAATTTGCGCTTACTAGTATCTAGATATTCGTTATTCTGTGGTTTCACTTGCCAGGAATCTTAAATATATAAAAGGTATCACTCTTATAAAAAGGAAAGGATGGTTAGAAGGAAAAAAAAAGGTTGGTTAGTTGTGTAAGACTGTGAAAATATGAATATAAATCTTTGTGGATTTCTATTTTGGAAATGAATCAACATTAAAATGTCGGTCAGTGCTATAACCTTGATGTGATTTTTCTTATATATGGGATCTTTCTTGTTGCTTAATCAAGATAGAAAAATTCCTTTGTTTATTCTACTATTTCAATATTTGATAATCAGTTACAAATGCAAAAAAGAGGCATATTTCCTTGGTTCGATATTTGCCTTTTAAATAAGAATGTATGCTCTTGCTTTTAGAGCAAACAGCAGTGGCCTTAGGGAATGAAGAAGGAAATTGTTCTCAGACCAACTTTCTCTTCTCTCCACTGTGTTTTTTGTTTTTTTGGTTTGTTTTTGTGTTTAGTCAATTGAAAACATTATTGCAACATGGCATACCTTCCCCCAGAACCAATCATTTAATATTTTATTGAAAATAGATAATTTTGTCATATACTATACTATATCCTGATTATAAATTTCCTTCCACCACTCCTCCCAGTTGCCTCCTCGGCTCTGGAGTCACAATGTCAGCCCCTTTCTGCCTTTCATTAGTAAAGAACAGGTCTTAAGAGATAATAACATGATAGACTAGGATCAGGTGGTAGGGGAGGAGAACCTCCCCTATCAGTGGACTGGGGAAGGGGCATGGGTGGAGAAAAGGAGGGAGGGTGGGATTGGGAAAGAGAGTGGGGGAGAGTGAGAGGTAGGATACAAAATGAGTAAACTGTAATTAATAAAAATAAAAGTAAAATATATCTAAAAAAGAGATAACAACTAAACATTGTTTGATTAATAGGATAACTCAAGAAACGTTCGTATCAAAGTAGGAAATGGCAACCTAACAGGAGGAAAAGAGACACAAGAGTAGAAAAAAGAGGCAGAGATGAACTTGTTCTCAAACCCAGGAGTCACATAAAAATACTAAGGTTAATAGCTACAATATATGCAGAGAACCTAGTGTAGATCCTTGCAGATTCTTACAATACCAAGAATTTCCCTTTACATAAACAGTTTATAGATGGTATGACATTAAAAAAGGGTATGTAGAAAATTATGAAAAATTAATTCTGACATTGTCCTTATCCCAAAATAGTCCTCTGTTACTTATGAAGTGCCCATATCATTTAAGCAACGTGTTTCCAATTTAAATTACATTGATTCTTTATGAACTTCTTCAGAGAAGATGAGGCAATGAAAAAAATTTAAATTATTTTAATTTATTACAATTTATTTACTTTGTATCCCAGCTGTGGCCCCCTCCCTTGTCTCCTACCAATCTACCCTCCCTCTCTTCTCTTCCCATGCCCCTCCCCCAGTCCACTGACAGGAGAGGTCCTCCTACCCTTCCATTCCATCTGATCCTAGCTTAACAGGTCTCATCAGGACTGTTTGCATTGTCTTCCTCTGTAGCCTGGTAAGGCTTCCTCACCCTCAAGGGGAAGTGATTAAAAAGCAAGTCACTGAGTTACTGACAAAGACAGCTCCTGTTCTCCTTACTAGGACAACCAGTTGCAGACTGAGCCATGGGCTACTTCAGTGCAGGGGTTCTAGGTTATTTTCATGAATAGTCCTTGGTTGGAGTATAAGTCTCAGAAAAAATCCCTGGGCCCAGATTTCTTGGTTCTGTTGTTCTCTTTGTGAAGCTCTTCTCCCCTCCACATCTTTTATCTCCCCCTTCTTTAATAAGATTCTCTGTACTCTACACAAACTTTGGCTATGTTTCTCAGGACATGCTTTGATACCCTGCTGGGTAGAGTCTCTCAAGAGGTCCTCTGTGGAAGGCGCCTGTTCTGTTCCATTTTTTCCCTCATCCAATGTCCATCCTGTTTGCCTTTCTGAATGAGGATTAATCATCTTAACCTGGATCTGCCTTCTTGTTTAGCTTATTTAGGTATACAGATTTTAGTATGTTTATCCTATTTCATGAGTCTAATATCCACATATAAGTGAGTATATACCATGTTTGTCTATCTGCTTTGGAAAACCTCACTCAGGATAATCTTTTCTAGGTCACACCTTTTGCCTGCAAATTTCCTGATTTCCTTGTTTTTAATTGATGTGTAATATTCCATTGTGTATATATACCAAAATTTCTGTATCCATTCCTACATTGATGGACATCTAGGTTGTTTCCACCTCCTGGCTATTATGAATAAAGCTGCTACTAACATGGTTGGGCAAATGGTATTGTTGTATTGTTGAGCATATTTTGGATATATGCCTAGGAGGGATATAGCAGGATCTTGAGGTAGCACTGTGCCTAATTTTCTGCAAAAGCACCAGAATGATTTCCAAAGTGGTTGTACAGGTTTACATTCCCACTAGCAATGGAGGAAGGTTCCCCTTTCTCCACAACCTCTCTAGCTTGTGTTTTCACTTGAGTTTTTTATCTTAGCAATTTTGATGGGTGTAAGGTGAAATCTCGGGGTCGTTTTGATTTGCATTTCCCTGATGACTAAGGACGTTGAGCATATTTAAGTGTTTCTCTGCCATTCAATATTCCTTTATTGAGAGTTCTCTGTTTAGCTCTGTGGCCCATTTTTTATTTTTATTTTTCATTATTGTATTAATTACAGTTCATTCACTTTTATTCTTGCTGTAGCCATTTCCATCCTTCCCTTCCAAAGCCATCCTCCTTACCTAATCTACTTCCATGCACCTCTCCAAGTTCACTCATAGGGGAGGTCCTCCTCACTTTCCATCTGACCCTAACCTATCAGAGTATCAGCCTGAGAAAAGACCTCGGTACACAGATTTCTTGGTTCTGTTGTTCTCCTCATGGAACTCCTGTACCCTCCAAATCTTTCTTTCTTTCTTTCTTTCTTTCTTTCTTTCTTTCTTTCTTTCTTTCTTTCTTTCTTTCTTTCTTTCTTTCTTTCTTTCTTTCAATAGTAGTTACAGTTTATTAATTTTGCATCCCAGCTCTATCCAGTTATTCTCTCTCAATCCCACCCTCTCTCCCTCCCTGCCCCTTTCCAAGTCCACTGATAGGGGAGGACTGCCTTCCCTTTCATCTGACCTTGGTTAATTAGGTATCTTCAGGACTGGCTGCAACGTCCTCCTCTGTGGCCTAGTAGGGCTGCTCTCCCTTGGCAGGGGGGAGGGAGGTCAAAGAGCCCACCATTGAGTTCTTGTCAAAAATAGTCCCTGTTCCCCTTACTAGGGTACTAACTTGGATACTGAGCTACCATGGGCTACATCCGAGCAGAGGTTCTAGGTTATAACCATATATGGTCCTTGGTTGGAGAAACTGTCTCATAAAAGACCCTTGTGCCCAGTTATATTTGGTCCTTGTGGAGCTCCTGTCCTCCCCAGTTCATATTACCTCCCCTTTCTTGCTTATGATTCCCTGCACTCTGCAGAAGGTTTGGTTATGAGTCTTATGTTTATCCTATCTTATAGGTTTATATAAGTGATTATATACCAAGTGTGTCTTTCTGTTTCTGGGATACCTCACTCAGGATGATCTTTTCAAGGTCCTATTATTTAGCTGCAAATTTCATTATTTCCTTGCTTTTAATAGCTGAGTAGTATTCCATTGGGTAAAAGTACCACAATTTCTGTACCATTCCTCAACTGAGGGACATCTGGGTTGTTTCCAGGTTCTGGCTATTACAAATAAAGCTGCTACAAACATGGTTGAGCAAATGTCTTTGTTGTGTACTTGAACATCTTTTGGATATATGCCTAGGAGTGGTATAGCTGGGTCTTGAAGAAGCACTATTCCCATTTGTCTAAGAAAGCGCCAGATTGATTTCCAAAGTGGTTTTACAAGTTTGCATTCCCACCAGCAATGGAGGAGGGTTCCCCTTTCTCCACAACCTCTCCAGCATGTGTTTTCACTGGAGTTTTTGATCTTAGCAATTCTGATGGTTGTCAGGTGCAATCTCAGGGTCCTTTTGATTTGCATCTCTCTGATGGCTGAGGACTTTGAGCATTTCTTTAAGTGTTTCTCTGCCATTCTATATTCCTCTACTGAGAATTCTCTGTTTAGGTCTGTACCCTATTTTTTAATAGGATTGCTTGATTTGTTCACTTTTAACTTCTTTAGTTCTTTATATATTAGCGATATCAGCCCTCTTTCAGATATAGGGTTGGTGAAGATCCTTTCCCAGTCTGTAGGCTGTCGTTTTGTTCTGACAACAGTATCTTTTGCTTTATAGAAGCTTTTCAGTTTCATGAGGTCCCATTTATTGATTGTCGATCTTAAAGCCTATGCTGTTGGTGTTCTGTTCAGCAAGTTGTCTCCTGTGCCAATGAGTTCTGGGCTCTTCCCCACTTTTTCTTCTGACCAATTTAGTGTGTCTGGTTTCATGTTGAGTTCTTGGACTTTAATTTTGTGCAGGGTGATGAATATGGATCTATTTTTATTTTTCTGCATGTAGACATCCAATTAGACCAGCACCAATTGTTGAATATGCTATCTTTTTTTCCATTGAATGGTTTTGGCTTCTTTGTCAAAAATCAAGTATCCATACGTGTGTAGGTTTTTTCTGGGTCTTCTATTTGGTTATATTGATCCACTATTCTGTTTCTGTGCCATTACCATGTGGTTTTTTATTACTGTTGCTTTGTAGTACAGCTTGAGATCAGGGATGCAGATGCCTCCAGATGATCTGTTGTTGTACAGGATCCTTTTGGAAATTCTGGGTTTTTGTTTCTCCATATGAAGTTGCTAATTTTTCTCTCAAGGTCTATAAAGAATTGTATTGGTATTTTGATTGGAATTGCATTTAATCTGTAGATTGCTTTTGGCAGAATAGCCATTTTCACTATGTTAATCCTACCAATCCCTGAGCACAGGAGATCTTTCCATCTTCTGATATCTTCTTCAATTTCTTTCTTCAGAGAATTGAAGTTTTTCTCAAACAGTTCTTTCACTTGCTTGGTTAGAGTAACTCCAAGGGACTTTATGTAATAACATGGCTGTTGTGGATATTGTGAAGGGTATTGTTTCCCTAATTTCTTTCTTGGCCCCTTTGTCTTTGGAATACAGGAGGGTTCCTGATTTTTTTTTTTAGTTAATTTTTTATCCAGTAAACAACTTTGCTGAAGGTGTTTATCAACTGAAGGAGTTCTCTGAATTTTGGGGGTCACTCATGAATACTATCATATCACCTGCAAAGAGTGAAACTTTGACCTCTTCCATTCCAATTAGTATTCCCTTGATCTCCTTTAGTTGTTTATTGCTCTAGCTAGTACTATATTGAAGAGATATGGAGAAAGTGGGCAGCCTTGCCTTGTCCCTGATTTCAGTGGGATTGGTTAGAGTTTCTCTCCATTGAGTTTGATATCTGCTATAGGCTTGCTGTATATTGCCTTTACTATGTTTAGGTACATGCCTTGTATTCCTGACAAGTCTCTCCAAGACTTTCAGCTTGAATGGGTGTGGCATTTTGCCAAATTATTTTTCAGCATCTAAAGTGATGATCATGTGTTTTTTCTCCTTCAGTTTGTTTATGTGGTGGATTACATTGATGGATTTCCATATATTGAACCACCCTTGCATGTCTGGGATGAAGCCTAATTGGTCATGAATGGATGATATCTTTGATGTGTTCTTGGATTTAGTTTGCAAGTATTTTATTGAGTATTTTTGCATCAATGTTCATAAAAGAGATAAGTCTGAAGTTCACCTTTTTTTGTTGAATCTTTGTGTGGTTGAGATATCCAGGTGACTGTGGCTTCATATAATGAGTTTGATAATGTTCCTTCTGTTTCTATTTTGTGGAATATTGGGAGGAGTATTGGTGTTAGCACTTTGAAAGTCTGGTAGAATTCTGCACTTAAACCATCTGATCCAGGGCTTCTTTTGGAGTGGAGACTATTGATGACTGCTTCAATTTCCTTGGGGGATATAAGACTATTCAGTCTTTCTACCTGATCTTGACTTAATTTTAGTAGATGGAATCTATCAAGTAAATTGTCAATTTCATTTAGATTTTCAAATTTTGTGGCAGATAAGCTTTTGTAATATGACCTAATGATAGTTTGGCTAAGGGTTTATCTATCTTGTTCATTTTCTTAAAGAACCAGCTTTTTGTTTTATTGATTCTTTGAATAGTTTTATTTGTTTCTAATTGATTGATTTCAGCCCTGATTTTGATTATTTCCAGCCATTTGTTCCTCTTGGGTGTGTGTGCTTCTTCTTTTTTTTTTCTAGGTTTTTCAGTTGAGCCATTAAGTTGCTTGTATGTGATGTCACAAATTTCTTCTTGAAGGTATTTAGTGCTATAAATTTTCCTCTGAACATTGCTTTCAAAGTGTCCCTTAAAATTGGGTATGTTGTACTTTCATTTTCATTGAATTCTAGGAAGCCTTTAATTTCTTTCTTTATTTCTTCCTTAATCCAGCTGTCATTGAGTAGCAGGATGTTCCGTTTCCATGTGTGTGTAGGCTTTTTGTTATTGTCAATGTTGTTGAGGTCTAGCTTTAGCCCATGGTGGTCTGATAGAATACAGGGGATTATTTCAATCTTCTTGTATCTGTTGAGGCTTGCTTTGTGACCAACTATATGGTCTATTTTGGAGAAGGTTCCATGAGGTGCTGAAAAGAATGTATACTTTTTGAGTTTGGGTGAAAAGATCTGTAGAAGTCTGTTAGGTCCATTTGATTTAGGGACTCTGTAAGTGCCTTTATTTCCCTATTTGGTTTCTGTCTAGTTGATCTGTCCCTTGGTTAGAGTGAGATGTTTTAATCTCCCGCACTTAAGGTTGGGATCAATGTGTGATTTAAGCTTTAATAATGTTTAATTTATGAATGTATGTGCTCTTGTATTTGGGGCATAGATATTCAGAATTGTGATGTCCTCTTCATGCATTTTTTCTTTGATGAGAATGTAATGCCCCTCCTTAGCTTTTTTGATTAATTTTTGTGACAGTTTATTTTATTAGATATTAGGATAGCTTCTTCGGCTTGCTTTCTGGATCCATTTGCTTGAAAAATATTTTTCAATCTTTACTCTAAGGTAGTGTTTATCTTTGTTGCATAGGTGTGTTTCTTGAATGCAACAGAAGGTTGGATCTTGTGTCTGCAGGCATTTTGTTAGTCTGTGTCTTTATTGGAGAGTTGAGTCCATTGATGTTGACAGACACTAATGACCAAGGAACGTTACTTTCTTTTTATGTGGAGTTGGTGATGTTGCTGTGTTTCATTGCTGGCATTCTTTTGATATTTGTTGTTGTTGTTGTGTAGTTATCTATGTCCTATGTTTCCTTGGATGTAGTTGTTTTTGTTGGGTTTGAATTTCCCTTCTAGTAATTTCTTTAGGGCTGGATTACTGTGTAAGTATTGCTTAAATTTGGTTTTGTCATGGAATATTTTGAATTCTTCATCTCTGTTGTTTGAAAGTTTTGCAGTAGTCTGGGTTGGCATCTGTGGTCCCTTAAGGTCTGCATGGTTTCTGCCTAGGCCCTTCTGGCTTTCATAGTTTCTGTTGAGAAATCTGGTGTGATTCTGATAGTTCTACCTTCATATGTTACTTGGCCTTTTTCCTTTTCTGCTTTTAATATTTTTTCTTTGTTCTGTAAGTTCAGTGTTTTGACTATGGTGTGACTTGAAGAATTTCTTTTCTAGTTTAGTCTGTTTGGTGTTCTGTAGGCCTCTTGTGTGTTTATGGACATCTCTTTTTTTAAGTTGGGAAAATTTTCTTCTGATTTTCTTGAAAATATTTTCTGGAAATTGGAGTCTGATGTCTTCTTTGCCATCTACTCCTATTAATCTTAGATTTTGTCTTTTCATGGTATCTTTAATTTCTTGGATGTTTTGTGTTTGGAACTTTTCTGACTTTATTTTTTCTTTGAGAGATATATCAATTTCTGCAATTGCATCTTTGGTACTTGAGATTCTCTCTTCCATCTCTTGTTTTCTGTTGGTGATACTTACCTTTGTAGTTCCTGACCATTTCTCTACGTTCTCCAATTCTAGGTTTTTCTCTGTTTGAGTAGTCTTTATTGATTCTAATTCTGTTTTAATGTCTTGTACCACTCCCTTCATCTGTTTGAATATAGACTTCTGCTTTTCAGTGATGGCTTCTATTGTTTTGTTTGTTTCCTCTCTCTATGTCGTTAATTGTGCCTCTACTTTTTTGGGTGTATCTGCCTGTATGTCTTTGAGAGTTTTGTTTATTTCTTCTTTATTTGCCTCCATTTGTGTGGTTATTTCTTTGAGAGCTTTGTTCATTTCCTCTTTTATATCTCAATTTGTATGGCCATCTCTCTGAGAGATTTGTTCCTTTCCTCTTTATGAGCCCCTAATAGCTGGAAAAGCATTGTTTTAAAGTCATTTCTTGTGTATCTAGTGAACTGAAGTGTCCATTGAATTGGGGGGGGGGGTTGCTGGTGAATCCATGGTGTCCTGAGTTTTGCTGTGTGTGTTCTTACGTTGGCCTCTGGCTGTCTACTTATCTGTCACCCTCACTGTTTGTTTCTGGAGTCCGTACTTCAGGCTGGGACCATCTCTTCCTGTTTTCTGGACTGTTTTTCAGGAAGATGAGAGAGGTTCACTGGTTTGGGAGTGTGCTTTATGGTTTCAGCTTTACCTGAGTGAGGAATGTGATGTTGGTGCTATTTGCAGGCACTTTTAGCTCACAGAGTGTGCATGGGCGGGTTCACTGACAATCTCAGTTGCCTGCAGGCCACTGGTATGCAGCTCTGTCTAGGATCCAGGAATTGTTTGCCTGGAATTTGCTGGTAGCCCTGCAGAGCAGAGGCTTCAGTGTTGGAATCGCTGTCTCAAGAATCCCTATGATGCCCACAATAGGGATGTTGGTGGTAGGGATCTGTTGTCTGGTGGCTTGCATAGAGGGGCCCTGGATCAGAGGCTCTGCAAACACTCCCTTGAAGGCACATTCACTCCCTTGCAGGACCAGTTAGAAAGCACAGGGGTTCCCCTTGCTCTCTACTCTTCAATTTGGTCCTGCTGGGGCAAATGCGGGTGTAGGCTAAAAGTCAGCTCAGTGCAGCTATAGCAGCAGGTCTTGGTGTCCACCTGCACTGTGTGCTGTGCTGGGCACAGCCCATGCTGGGACCTGGGCAGTGTGGTCTGTGGTGGACTCTGCAGGCCCCATCTGTATCCTTCACTTTCACCAGGGAATGATTTCGGTGGCAGGACCCAGGGAAGTGCTGGTTTGGGAGGAGTGGAGACTGAATCTCCTCTGTCCCAGATCCCAAGGCTGGGGTCCAGACACTGTGGTCTGTGGTGGAATCCGCAGGCCACCCCTCTGCCCTTCCCCTCAGCCAGGGATGGCTTATGGTGGATATTCCCGGGGGAGTACCCCAAAAGGATGAGTTGAGTGTCCTCAGTCCCAGATCCCAGATCCAGGTATCTCTGCCAGAAGCCTCCCTGTGCTAGCTCTTATGGTGGCCAGTTCCGGGTAGTATCTGGTAGGCTTGAGTGTCCTCAGTCTCAGATCTCAAACCAGGGTTTCTCTGCCAGGAACTGCTGGTGCTAGAGCTTGGCGTTAGACCTTATTGAGGTTGGTTCCCGGAGAGTGTCAGGAAGGGTTGAGTGACCTCAGTCCCAGATCCCTTGCCGGGGGTTTGTTTAGGAATAGCCGGCTGTGCTGAAGCAAAGTGCTGTGGTCTGCGACAGAACCTGCAGTGCGCTTCTCTATCCTTCTGCTCCACCAGGACAGGCTTATGGCGGCGGTCTCAGGGGAGTGCCCGAAAGGGTTAGGTATTCTCAGACCCAGATCCTGAGCCTGTTTTCTTTTGTAGGAGCCAACACTGTCGCTGGGGCTGTGGCATGGGAGTTGTGGCCTGTGGCAGATTCTGCTGGCCGCCTCCTGCTTCCTCCAAAGAGGGAATAGGAAGTTGGATATGGGGAAGTGCCTAGGGATCAAGTCTGTTAGTGACCTGATTCTAGATGGACTCAGTTCATGGTTAGTCTCTTTCTTCCTGGAAGCCTACATAACACTGTTTTGAGTTGAGTAGCCTCTTCACTCACCAATTTTGGTGTTTCAGGTCCTTTGCTCCTCAGATAAGGTGCATGGTAGCCACTGCCATCTTGATTGACCCCTGCCTCCGCCACCCCCCCCCCCAAGGTCTTTCTATCTCTTCTTCTTTCATAAGATTCCTTGAACTTAAGTCCTGGAGACTGTGAGGCCAATATCTAGACTTTTGTCTTCCCGACATAACTGATTTATGATGTAGATAGTGGTCATTAAGTGGTCAAGGTGCAGAAAGTAGCTCAGCCTTAAATGGGACTCCTAGATCAAACTCCCTCTTCCTTAAAGCTGAGGGGGCACATCATTGGAAGAAGGGGTGGAAAGACATCTAATATAGGTTAAACATACTGAAATATGTACTCCTAAAGAAGCTTAGCAAGACGACCCTGTGTAAAATGATCAATCCTCATTCAGAAAGTCAAATGGGACAGACATTGGAAGAGGGAGAAAACAGGGAACAGGACAGGAGCCTACCCAGAGAGGGATTCTGAAAGATTCTACCCAGCAGAATATTAAAGCAGATTCTGAGACAAATAACCAAAGTTTGGGCAGAGTGCAGGGAATCTTATGAAATAAAAGGGATATAGAAAGACCTGGAGGGGATAGGAGCTCCACATGGAGAGCAACAAAATAAAAAAATCTGGCCCAGGGTTTTTTTTTTTTTTTCTGAGACTGATACTCCAATCAAGGACCATGCATGGAAATACCTTAGAACCCTGGCACTGAAGTAGCCCATGGCAGCTCAGTCTCCAAGTGGGTTTCCTGGTAAGGGGAGCAAGAGCTGTCTCTGCTATGAATTCAGTGGCTGGCTCATTTATTACCTCCCATGATGGGAGAGCAGCCTTACCAGGCCACAAAGGAAAACCATGCAGCCAGTCCTCATGAGACCTGATAAGCTAGGGTCAGATGGAAGGGCAGGAGGACCTCCCCTATCAGTGGACTTGGGGAGGGGCATGGGAGAAGATGAGGGAGAGAGGGTAGGATTGGGAGGGAATGAAGGAAGAGGCTACAGCTCTGGTACAAAGCAAATAAACTGTAATTTATTAAAAATATTAATTACTTAAAAAAAGAAAATAAAGATTTTTTGAACTCTGCCCAAAGTTTGGTTAGGAGCCTCAGCATCTGCTTTGATACCCTTCTGGGTAGAGTCTTTCAGAGGCTCTCTGTGGTAGGCTTCTGTCCTGTTTCCTATTTTCTCCCTCTTCTGAATTCCGTCCTGTTTGCCTTTCTGAGTGAGGATTTTTCATATTGCCCTGGGTCCTACTTCTTGCTTAGCTTCTTTAGGTGTGAAGATTTTAGTATGTTTATCCTATATTGTATTTTTAAATCCACTTATGAGTGAGTACATATCATGTGTTTCTTTCTGCTTCTGGGACCTCATTCATGTTGATCTTTTCTAGATCCTACCATTTGCCTGAAAATTTCATGATATCCTTGTTTTTAATTGGTGAGTGGTATTTCATTGTGTAAATGAACCACAGTTTCTGTATCCATTCCTCAGTTGAGGGACATCAAGGTTGTTTCCAGCTTCTGGCTATTATGAATAGAGCTGCTATGAACATGGTTGAGCAAATGTCCTTGTTGTATAGTTGAGAATTTTTTGGATATATGCCTAGGGGTAGTATGGCTGGATCTTGAAGAAGTACTTTTCCTAATTGTCTGAGAAAGCACTAGATTGATTTCCAAAGCGGTTGTACAAGTTTACATTTCCACCAGCAAAGGAGGAGGGTTCCCCTTTCTCCACATCCTCTCCAGCATGTGTTGTCACTTGAGTTTTTGATATTCGTCATTATGATGGGTTTAAGGTGAAATCTCAGAGTCATTTTGATTTGCATCTCTCTGATAACTAAGGATGTTGAACATTTCTTTAAGTGTTTCTCTGCCATTTGATATTCCTGTATTAAGAACTCTCTGTTTAGCTCTGTACCCCATTTTTTAAAAATTTGATTACTTGGTTTGTTGCTGTTTAACTTCTTCAGTTCTTTATATATTCTAGATGTCATCTCTCAGTCAGATATAGGATTGGTGAAGATCCTTTTGCAGTCTCTAGGCTGGCGTTTCCTTCTGATGACAGTGTCCTTTGCTTTACAGAAGCATTTCAGTTTCACGAGGTCCCATTTATTGATTGTTGTTCTTAGAGCCTGTGCTATTGGTGTCCTGTTCAGGAAGTTGTCTCCTGTACTAACAAGTTCAAAGCTCTTCTCCACTTTTTCTTCCAACAGATTTAGTGTGTTTAGTTTTATGTTGATGTCTTTGATTCACTTGGACTTTAGTTTTGTGCAGAGTGGTAAATATGGATCTATTTTCATTTTCTACATATAGACATCTAGTTAGACCAGCACGTTTGTTGAAGATGCTGTACTTTTTCCATTGTATGGTTTTAGCTTCTTGGTTCAAAATCAAGTATCCATAGGTGTGCAGGTTTTTTTCTCTATCTTATATTTGATTCCATTGATCTACCATTCAGTTTTTCTGCCAGTACCATGCAGTTTTTATTACTATTGCATTATAGTACAGCTTAAGATCAGGGATGGAGATACATCCAGGTGATCTCTTGTTGTTCAGGATTGTTTTAGCAATTCTGTGTTTTTGTTTTTCCATATGAAATTGAGAATTTTTCTGTCAAGGTCTGTAAAGAATTTTGTTGGTATTTTGATTGGAATTGCATTGAATCTGTAGATTGCTTTTGTCAGGATGGCCATTTTCACTATGTTAATCCTAACAATCCATGAGCATGGGAGATCTTTCCATCTTCTGATTTCTTCTTCAATTTCTTTCTTCAGAGACTTGAAGTTTTTTCAAACAGATCTTTTACTTCCTTGCTTAGAGTCACACCACTGCACTTAATTTTATTTGTAGGTATTGTAAAGGGTATAGTTTCCCTATTTTCTTTCTCAGCCTTTTTGTCTTTCGTATCCAAGAGGGCTACTGATTTTTTTATTTTTTTATTAATTTATTTATTTTTATATCAATCACAGGTTAGGTACTTTGCATCCCAGGCATAGCCTCCTCCCTCATTCCCTCCCACCATCCCACTCCCTCCCTCATCTCCCTCCTCCCTGCCCCCTCCAAGTCCACCAACAGGGGAGGACCTCCTCCCCTTCCATCCAAACCCAGCTCATCCTCTCTCCTCAGGGCTGGCTGCAATGCCCTCCCCTGGGTTCTAGCCCATCTGTCACTCCCTGGCTTATATGGGGGAGGGTCAAAGAGTCAGCCATCAAGATCATGACTGAAACATTCCCTGTTTCCCTCACAAGGGTATTCAGTCCGACAATGAGCTATCATGGGCCCCATCTGAGCTGGGGTTCCAGGCCATATCCACACATGGTCCTTGATTGTAGAAACCGTCTCATACAAGACCCCTATGCCCTGCTCAGTTTGGTCTTTGTGGAGCTCTTGTTCTCCCCAGGTCTCACCAACCTCCCCCAGATCTATCATTACTTCTCGCCCTCTGCCAAAGTCTTGATCGTGAGTCTTAATATCTGCTCTGATACCTCACTACATTGACCCCCCTCCCCCCCAGAGGTCCTCCTTTGCATTCTCCTGTCCTGTTGCTTGTTTTTTAGTAATTTTTGTATCCAGCCACTTTGCTGAAGGTGTTTATCACTGAAGAAGTGCTCTGGTTGAATTTTTGGGGTCATTCCAAATCAGGAACATAGGAAACGAACAGAGGGACATAATAACAGACCTGAGGAAATAAAACATCATTAGGTCTTACTACAAAAACCACAAAATTTGAAAATCCAAATGAAATGGATAATTTTCTTGATAGATTCCATTTATCAAAATTAAATCAAGATCAGATAAATAGAATAAAGAGAACCAGTCATCAAAATCTCCCTTTCAGAAAAAGCCCAGTGCCAGATGGTTTCAGCCAAGAATTTTACCAGACCTTCAAAGAAGAGCTAACTCCTATTCTCTTCAAACTATTCCACAAAATAGAAACTGAAGAAACATTAACAAACTCATTTTATGAAGCCACAGTCACTTTGATAATTAAACTACACAATGACCCAATCAAAAAAAAAAAAAAAAGAGAGAGAGAGAACTTCAGCCCTATCTCTCTTGAACATTGATGCCAAAATACTCACGAGAACACTTGCAAACACATAAAAGTTTTATCCACCATGGCCAAGTAGGTTTTATCCCAGGCATGCAGGGATGGTTCAATATGGAAATCCATCAATGTAATCCACCATATAATGACACTGAATGAGAGAAACTACATCTCCTTAGATGCTGAAAAATCATTTGACAAAATCTAATACCCATTCATATTTAAAGTTCTGGAGAGATCAGAGATACAAGGCCCATACCTAAACACAGTAAAGACAATATACAGCAAGACTATTGCCAACATCAAACAAAATGAAGAGAAATGTAAATCAATCCCACCGAAATCAGGAACAAGGCATGGCTGCCCACTCTCTCTGTATCTCTTCAATATAATACTTGAAGTCCTAGCTAGAGCAATAAGACAAAGAAAATCAAGTGGAGGCAAATTGGAGAGGAAGAAGTCAAAGTTTCACTATTTGTAGGTGATATGATAGTATACATGAAATTAATTTTTAAAATCTTCTTCCTTCTTTAAGATAAAACAAAAACAAAAACACAAACACCTGAGGCCTTGAACATTTGAAATATATTAATATCCTCTTATTAGACCTATTTTGTTGTGTAAACACTTGCTTTTTGTTTTTTAAATTTACATTTAAATGTTTTTAATAAAAAGTATATTTTTACGTCTAACAATGTAGTTTGCATTTTAGTAAACACCATAATAGTATAATTTTATTTAGGTTATGGAGTTGATTTTTATTTAATTATGTGTATTATGTGAGGCTGTGTGTGAATTGAGCTCAATTCTTACGGAAACCAGATGAAACTATTAGATTTCCTGGAGCTTGAGTTCCCCGCATTTGTCTCCCTCTGACATGGGCACTTAGAAGCAAAATCAGATCCTCTGAAAGAACAGCATATGCTCTGAACTACTGAGCCATCTCCAGCCCTTCTATAGTCTAAACAGCAAAAAAAGGATAAGATTTTAAAGATACAAAATATTTTCCCTGAAAACAAACAAACAAAAACACTTTTATCTCCTTTTTAAGTGGATTAATAGATAAGTATTTCAGTGAGAAGTATCATCTACATCCTACTGCAATGATGGCCAATACCATGAAAGCAAGCCCAATTTTCACAATTGCTGCCACAAAGAAATACTACTGGTTAGATTTTTTTGAAGATGCAAAAATTTGTTCTTGCTAGTCCAATATACAAATGTTTGATTCACATATCCTCCACAGGTACGAAAGAACTATGACAACTTGAACATAGACCAAAAAAAAAAATGTTCTGCTATTTATTTCAACAATTCTACTTTTTAAACTTAGAATAGCCACATATAATTTTTCATAGACATTAAAATGCTTACATAAAATAAAGCAACTTAATATAAATAAAATTGATTAATTTTTATTTTGTTAGTTTATTTTGCAATGCAAACTTCTCATATTTAGTAGAAGAATATCTGGAGTCAAATGCATCACTGTG
This sequence comes from Pachyuromys duprasi, assembly GCA_028658305.1. Taxonomy (NCBI): domain Eukaryota; kingdom Metazoa; phylum Chordata; class Mammalia; order Rodentia; family Muridae; genus Pachyuromys; species Pachyuromys duprasi. Next base: position 84,217,231 of record CM053743.1, on the reverse strand, counting down.
GAAATTGAAGTGGTTATGCAGTATTTAATGTAAGGGGCTAGAATAAATTTCTTCCCTGTCAAGATATGAAGTAGAAAATTGAAACTATCTTATCAACTGTACCTGAACACATGCACCATACTTTTATATCACAGCCACTGCACAGCAGAAAAAAAATTGGTATAAATTTTCAGAAAGTATGAGTAAAAAATCCTTTACATCCCATGTGAAAAAATATAGTAGTCAGTTTTGGATATAAATAAAATGCATGAAGCCACAATTTTCAATAGAAACAAGGATTCCATATTTTCTTTTTAACAACAGGATTCTGGTGTAGAGTTTGTATTTTATTACTGGCTGGTTCCATTTAAAGTATCCATATGTTTTTGGAATCTGAAACATAGGGTCAGGTCAAATAACACGCTGTAATTAGGGTGTTCATTTTTTGAAATACAGAAGAATTTTTGTAAGTTTTGAAAAGCATTATGGATGATGAAATAACCACAAGCCCATTTACTTGGTTGTTACTGTAACCTTTGTAGTGAAAAATTTATAACAGTCTTAGTTCAGGATCACAATTATTCAGGTTCTCTACATAACAGGAGTTTAGCTTGCTCCAATGATAGACGTACATGAAGGAGATTTCCATTAACCCACATTCACCTCTACCTCAAAGGACTAATTGCTTAAGAAGTGGTGTCAAAACAGAGCACATACCTTCATTCTCTGCTGTTTGGGAGAACACAAAAGTGAACAGTTTGATTTAAGTGAATGTGAATATGGTTAAACCTTTTCCAAGTGATGAGCCAAATATTGTAATATTTTCAAAATTAATTAGCATACTTCTGTCTTAAGAAAAACTGTCTTGATGGATCAAAAAGTGCAGTTGTTTTGTTCATTTTAACCATGATAAAGGGAATCAACTAAGTGGTAGTCATAGAAAGAGACACATAGATTAACTAGATAAATAGCATATAGATATATAAATAATAACATGATAATAAGGAAATAGATATAGTGATTATATTAAAATAGTTTCAGTTGACTGGCATGTAGAAATATAAACTACTATGACATTCTTTAGAAAACTTACTGACACATATCAGCATTTAAGTGGCTGATGTCTTTTCATTATCTTGCATGTGAAAAATACCTTTCTTAATTTATACTTAATTAAACATGGAGCAGCAATAGTCACTACATCATGCTTTAGAATACAAAAAATGAGCATAAAATATAGATATTCATGTGTGCTGCTGGACATTTTTTTGTGTGTGTGTTTGTGAACTCAACACAAGCTAGGGTTATTTGTGAAGAGGGAATTTCAACTGAGAAAATGTGTCCATCTTATTGGCTTGTAGGCCAGCCTGTGGGTCATTCTCTTAATTATTTATGTGAGAGGGCCCAGTTCATTGTGTGTAGTGCCACCCTCAAACAGGTAGTCCTGAGATGCATAAGAAACAAAAACAAGAAACAAGCCAGCCATTAAGAAAACAACAACAACAACAAATAAATGCCAACAATCTTTGAGGTCCTACTTTGACATCATTCATGATGGACTATGATTTGGACATGTAAGGTAAAATAAACCCTCTCCTCTCTGAGTTCTTTCTGTTTTGTGTTAATCACAGCAATAGAAAGCCTGTGAAGAACTCAGTGCCGGGAGTGGGGTCCAGCTTTGACAGACCCGACCATATTGTTTTGGGAGGATTGTAGAAGTCTTTTGAAGTTTGGGCTTGAAAAACCATTGATGTTCAGTCTTAATGATCATTATTATTAGAGGCTTTGAAGATAAGATGTTGACAACAATGCAGAAGAGGAAGGGCTGGCTTATAAAGTTCAAAAGAAAATTTGAGAAGTACTCAAAATTTTCTATCAGGGTCGTTTGTGTGATGTGTTTAAATTAAGAATCTGTGGTTTCTAAGAGAATTATCTGTGATTAAAATCAGACATGTCTACAGAAGTAAAATCTTTGCTTTACTTGCACAGTTGATATTAGTTAGCTGGAGCTGAGAAATCAGCTGTGTTTAGTAAGAGATCAGGATCACTGAGATGAAAAGTTCTATAAATTAGCTATTTATGATCAGTGCGTTGAAGCTGTGGTTGCCTACAGGACAAAGACTACAATTCAAGCTGGATTCAGAACATGACAATGTATAAGTTTTTCTATGTACTACTGGTTTTGGAGGCATAAAATAATCATAGAACGCAGCTGAACTTGGCACTGTGAGATGGTCAAGAGAGGGTATTAGCGCAGTTTGCAACAGAGACCTAAGTGAAGAAAGGGTCTTAGAAAGAAGATGAGATTCAGCGCAGAGTGGAGGACTAGAGTATCTGCGGATAGTTCAGGAGGTAATTGGTGAAAGTTCAGCCTCAGTACCAGGAGACTTCAAAACTGTTGAAGAACACCAGGATTGTAGCATGACCAACAACAACAGCAGAAGGTATGGAGTAAAGCTGTTCTGAGCCTAGCATACAAGCTGTTTGTTTTGTGAATGGCAGAACTGGAGAAATGGAGATCCTTAAGCTCTTTAGAGTTCAGAGATCATGAGTGAATCTCAGATATTGGACACCATGCTATTTATTCTGTTGAAGTTTGGGTTTGCTTTTAATTGATATTAACTGTTTCCTGGTTCTTTCCTCATAGAGCAAGAACTGTTTAACTTGTTTTTGATTTTACAGGACGACATAGTTGAATTAAAAGAGACGTTTGATTTTTTAAAGAGAACTTAGACTTGTAAAGAGCTAAATGTTCTAAAGACCTTGAGACTTGCAAGCCATATAATAATTTATATTGTAATATTAATTCTAATATGATCCTGAGAACAAACAAGAAAGAAAAGATTATAGTTTAATAGTAAAGTGTTTATATGTCAACCTGACATCTTGTCAATTTTTCTGGGTAGTTTTCTGTCAACTTGATACAATCTAAGTTTATTTGTGAAAAGGAAGCCTCAATTGATAAAAATGTACCCACCAGATTTTTCTGTAGGCAAGTTTCTGAGGCTTTGTGTGTTGGGGGGAGTGGGGGGGTGGGTATTGGCAATTGATGTGGAAGGGCCCAGCCTACAGTAATGCCATCACTAAGCAGGTAGTCCTGGATAATATAAGAAAGCAGATTGAGAAAAACATGGAAGAGAAACCCTTAGACAGAACTTCTTCATATCTTGTGGCTGAAATTTCATCTAGAAGTTTCTCCAACACCATGTCTGCCTGCATTCCACCATGTTTGTTGACAAGACAATAACGGACTAAACCTCTGAAGTGTAAGTCAGCTAAAATTAAATGTTTTCCTTTAAGCCAGAAGAGAACATTGCAGCCAGCCCTGAAGAGACATGATAAGCTAGGGTCAGATGGAAGGGAGGGAGGTCCTCCCCTATCAGTGGACTTGGAGGGGGCAGGGAGGAGATGAGGGAGGGATGCGGAGAGTGGGAGGCAATGAGGGAGAGGGCTACCTCTGGGATACAAAGTACATAAGCTGTGATTAATATAAAAATACATAAATTACTTAAAAAAAGAGTTGCTGTGGTCATGGTGTCTCTTCATAACAATAGAAACCCTAATAAAGACACACAGTAATAGAAAACAATGAAAGACAACATAGTAGACTAGTTATTAAGTAACAACCATGTTCTTAAATACTATTCTAGTATAAAACAAAAAGGCAAAAAGGTAAGCATATGTTTAAACATATAAAATTTCACATATATCTTACAGTGGTAAACAGTATATTAATGAAAATATATCTGCATATACGTAGTTGAATTTCTGTCTATTTATTTTCTGAGATTTAATTTTTTAAGTATTAAATTACTGAGATTATTATTCACAAAGAACCAACATCAGTGAAGGATCTTCAGTGCATTCATGCGAACTGAGTCTGGAGAATGATAACAGGAAATATAACAAAAGTGTTTTTCTTATTTTTGCAAACTCCCAGACATTACTCAGACTCACATAGGTTAGAAATCCTACATTGCCACAAAGGTCGTAAATACGCATAGGAGAGGACTGCTTAAACATGAATTTATGCGTTATGTGAATTATAAGAAGCATGAATTCCATTCTTGCCTTTTTCATTTAGGTATTTGATACCAAATATAAGAATAAAAACTTCAATGAGATTTCCACAAAAGCAAATCTTGAAGGAACACATTTACTCAAAGGACATTCAACTGTTAAGAGTCATGGTAATAACTGGCACTTAGATTTATAAAATGTTTTAAAGTATTTATAAAACATTTTCATACAGCAGTGTTTTGATCATAGTCAAGTATCAGCAAATTAAATAATGCTTTCAGCTTAATTCCATATCATGTTCAAGCATCATTTATGAATTTAAAATTAATAGAGTAGGAATGTGTGTGTGTGTGTGTGTGTAATTTGGCCCTATTGTTGACTGAAATACTACATTATGGATTAAGATTGAGGAGAAAATATTTGATCATATACTAATATTTAAAAAGAAAAATTAATTAATGTGTGTATTTTCTGGGACAAATATGACCCTGGAAGGTTCCCTAAGCATTTGTGACAATTTTTTTGTGAAAATTTAAAGTTTTTTTTAATTAATGCTTTTTTATTTTATTTATTTGTTTTGTTTTAAATTACAGTTTATTTACTTTGTATCCCAGCTATAGCCCCCTTCCTCATTCCCTCCCAATCTCACTCTCCCACCTTCATCTCCTCCCTGTTCCACTCTAAGTCCACTGATAGGGGACCAAATATATCTGTGCACAGGGATCTTTTCTGAGACTGATTCTCCAACCAAGGACCATACATGGATATAACCTAGATGACCTAAAACCCAGGCTCAGACATAACCCATGGCAGGTCAGTATCCAAGTGGGTTCCCCAGTAAGGGAAACAGGGACTGTCTCTGACATGAACTCAGTGGCTGGCTTTTTTACTCCCCCACCCCCCTACCCCGAGGGAGGAGCAGCCTTGCTAGGCTACAAAGAAGGACACTGCAGCCACTCCTGGTGAGACCTGATAAGCTAGGTCTCCTCCCCTTAGAGGGAAGGGGAGAAGGACCTCCCCTATCAGTGGACTTAATTTAAAGTTATTTAAAAAAATCTTTGAAATGTTCATAAGTCTGAATCAGAAATATCTTTTAAAAATATAAGGAAAGTAATTGCTAATGCATTATTGGACTTGCATGCCTTAGTGGAGTTAATTCTACTCTGAATAGTCCAGCCTTGTGTGGAAGACAAAGACTCACTCAAGTGTGCTTGAACTGGTTAGCTCAAAACAGAGGACCTGACAAAGAAGGAAGCAGAAGGAAAGAGGAAGAGGAAAGTATGTGGGAGGTTGTTTTCAAAAATGTTAAAGAACCATTTCAATATATGTCCTAAATGGTTATTTCAAATTGAAAGTTCATAGAGAGGAAGTTTATGAAGTACTCATAGGAAAAATGGCTTAGACCTGAGTTTTCTTTTCTATAAACATGTCTTCTACTTTTTTTCTTTCTTCTTTTTTTCCATACAGTACTATTTTTAGGAATGCTATTTCTTAAAATGTGTGTGTGTGTGTGCACATGTGTGTTTATACAGTTTAGATATTACTTAGTTCTTAATTCATGATTTCTTTTGTGTAAAATGATAATTACATACTCAGTCTTTGTTATTTAAAGAAAAGATCAATTATGTCAACAGAATGAAAGCTAGTATCAGCTTTTAAATTTTATTTGTGTATAGGTTTGTGCTTGTGCGTGTGTTCATGTGTGTGTAAATCAAAAATGTACATTGGATGGCTCCTTATATTACTGTCTACTTTATGTTTTTGAGATAGGGTCTGTCACTGTACAAAAATCTTGCCATTTGAGCTAGACTGGCTGGCCATCCCATCTTTTCTATGTACACCACCTCAGATTTTCTGGGTCCTTCTGTGTAGTCCTGGCTGTCCTGGAGCTTGCTATGTAGAGCAAGCTGGCCTTGAACCCACAGAGATTCTCCTATCTCTGCCTCTCAAGTCCTGGGATTAAAGGTGCTTGAGATTGTTCCTGGTCTAACATCAAATTTATTATGTAAGATCTGGGCATCCAGACACTGGACCTCATGCACGTCGAGCAAACATAGGTTGTTTCCTCAGATCCTTGGTAAAAAAGTTTTTTAAAAAATGATGTTATAAGGAAAGAACAATCAATATTTGTTTTATTCATGTGTGAAATTGTCACAGAACAAAGTTAATGAAAAACAAGATAAAATAAGCTTTTCCTCTAGGAAATACAGAACAGAAGATAATTCAAGTATGTTAAACTAATAAAACAATGTAGTTATTTTCAACTAAACCTAGAATTAAAGAAAGAAAATAATTAATTTAGCAGAAATTTCAGTCAAAACAGTTGACTCTGTTGTTTTATTTAGATAACATGACAATATTATTATAGTCCATTTCTGCTGTTTATATGAATAATTTTGTATGTTAGTTGTAGAGCGTGCTAAATACTATTCTAAATGGGCATTGGAAACTTGTAATTGCTTATCTAGGTAGAAAATTTAATTTTTTTGTAAAAAAGTTTATATAGATGTACAATTTTGTTCTCTTGATTTGTTTGTTTGTTTGTTTGTTGAGACAGAGTTTCTCTGTGTAGCTTTGCTATCCTGAACTTACTCTGTAGATCAGGCTGGCCTCAGACTCACCCAGTGCTCTGTCTCTCCCAGTGCTGTGATTAAAAATGTGGGTCACCAAGCCTGGCTTAGATTTCTAAGTTTTATGACTCTATGACTTGGTACAGGTATAGGTTTTCTTTTTAATTTTTTTTAATTTGTATACTAAGTATCAACATAAACTTTTTCTTTATTTTTAATTTTATTTTGTTATTATTATTATTATGGAGGTAGCTTAAATCAAATAAGTAATTATTGCAGCTATAAGTTACAGTCTCTAGAAGGCAAAGTGAACACTCCTGGGCTGTAGAAATTTTCAGTTTCTCTCCTCAAGTTAATTGGAAAAGTATTGAATGGATTCTGAAACTGATACTCCAGCCTAGGACCATGCATGGATATAACCTAGAACCACTGCACAAATGTAGCCCATGCAGCTCAGTGTCCAAGTGGGTACCTTACTATGGGGAACAGGGACTGTTTCTGACATGAACTCAGTGGCTGGCTCTTTGATTAAAGAGGGGAGCAGCCCTGAAAGGAGCAGCCTTAAGAGGCCACAGAGGAAGACAATGCAGCCAGTCCTGATGAGACCTGATTAAGGTCAGAGGGAAGGGGAGGAGGATCTCCCTATCAGTGGACTAAAGGAGGGCATGGAAGGAGATGATGGAGAGAGGGGGTTACAGCTAGGATAAAAAGTGAATAAACTATAATTAATATAAGAAATAAAAAACTGCTTAAAGTATTCACTATGTTTCTTTTCAACAAATTCTCTAAGCAAGTCTTCAAACCCATTGTCTTTTGTAGGCATGAAAGATAATAAAACAAATGGAAAGAAAGGCCATGTCAAGGATACCTTCTTTAAGAATTGAAGAAACCATTTATGGCAAATATCACCTTTAATTTCAACATTTAGGAGACTGATGCAGTAGGATTACACCCTGGGTTACATCATTTTTAAGACTATTTTAGCGTCAGTGGCATCTCAGTGATGTTGATATTACTTATTATCATTACTCTATCCACTGGTTCTTAGTTGTATCCATGTTAATATTAATAAATTTTCTGTGTGATAAACAATGAGATATCAATTTAAAAGAAGAGTTTTGTCTCAAAATTAAAACAAACAAATAAAAGAAAGGAATACTGACTCAAGTAGTCTGAGAAGCAAATACAGTGAAAACTACTACAACCTAGTGTGATGTAAGGAGACCATAGAATGGGGCAGTATTACAAAAGAAACACAGCAGGCACAAGATCGCCTGGTTTTCGTAGAAAATACCCAGGGAAAGTTTTTTTTTTGTCAAATGAAATCTAAGCTGAGATAAAAAGTAGTAGATGGAAAGAGGGGATGTTATTTAAGGCCTTGAGGTATGAAGCTATAAGAAACATCCAGGAAATGAAAAGCAGTCTCATTAGGGGAAGGACCAATTTAGGAACTAAAGCAGGTGAGACCAACCAGAAGAAAAGACAAGGGCATAGAAAGCCCTCTGCTAACATAAGGACATTATTTTCCTCTGAAAAGAATGGAAAGTCTTCAGAGTGCTTTAGAACAATAAACATAAACTTCAGTCAAACTAATTGACTCTATAATTTTACTTACATTACCTGCTAATTTTATTATAGTCAAAGTACGGTGGGTATTTAAGCAATTTTTCATATTAGTGATATAGTTTTTAAAACAATCTAAATTGGCTTTGGGGATTGGGAAGCACAAATACACTTGCATTTTGGGGTATGTAATGTGTCAGGAGAGTGTAGTATCAGGCAAAGCTTTGGTAAGAAGCAGGAAAATTGATGAGATCTTGAAATAATGGAGATTCAAACAACCTAAGAAGCTTGAAAAAAAAAGAAATATATTAGATATTTATGTAGATCCCACACAAAGATTTAATTTAAAAAAATTAAATGTTGAAGAATAGTTGAAAAAGAGATAATGTCATTTATGAGTTTCTCTGTCGGGATTTCAGGTGTGGATATCATTGCCTTGCGTGGCTGAAGTCACACTGCTTCTGCCTGCAACATTACCACTTCTTCCATTTATTCTTTTGATATCATTAATCTATTTTCCTAAACAAGGAAGCTATTCCTTTACAGCCAAACAAATAATTTTAATAACCATTTTCTTGTTTTCAGTAGAGAAATCTTCTATTTTGTAAGTCAAAACAAACTTTCGGGAAATGAATTTTATTATACAAAATTTATTATAGCATTTTTATTGAAATACTATCACAGTACTCAACATGTGCAATCAATCCCAATGTCTACTGATAGCTGGATAGGAAATTATGTTTTATATATACATATGTGTATATAATAGAACATTACTCTATAACAAAAATATTTTCATTTGCAGTGCTATGAAAGGACCCAGAGGCTATCGTGCTAAGAAGTGAGAGAAGCAAGGCAAGGAAACACAAGTGCTTCACTCTAATATGTGGTAACTAAAAGCTCTTGAGAGGGTTACTAGAGCATGGGAGCTGCCATGGACAGAGGGCAGTTAACTAGGCTCAAAGTTTTAAGATGCGGTGCTGAAATTGTGCTTGGCAATAATTAGTTATTTTCAGATAGTTATAAGAATGCATTTTGAATATTCTGAACATAAATAAATGATAGTGTGTGGTTCAATGGATTTACCAGTTACCCCACATTCTCATTGCACGTTACACATGTATTGAAATGTCATATATTTTATGCATATAACTGTGCAATTCAAAATCATGTCATTTTAAAAGAAAAAGAAAAGCAACAAGGGACAAATTGTCCTATCTGGGTTCATCAAAGTAGAAAAAAATATTAAAGCACAATAATTGGTATAGAAAGTACTGACATTTAAATTAGGCTATGGGGTTTTTCTTGAAATTCCAAATAAATCATACGTTCAGCTAACCGGTAAATCTTTTATTCTTCATCTGGGAAACTGAGGATTTGGTACACTTGTCCAGTATACATTAGACATACACCCCTAAATTTAAAAAATATTGGTAATTACATACAGATATTAGACTTAATGAAAATATAAAGTATTTCCTCATATAGCTTCAGCTGATTTTAATTTAATTATCTCACCTTACAGTTTTATAGAGTGCATGCTATAATATGCATTTATTTTGTCTGGAGTATTTAGGCTTATCTTGGCCATTTAGGAGAAGATCATTGTTGGAAAGTTCGTTTCCTATATTACTTATGAGTGAACCACAAGTTTTGTCTGATAACCTGGCTACATTGTTATCCAGCTACATTCTTTGTTAGAAATCATCTTTTCCAAATACTTTGATTTTTATAACTAAGTTGTTGATCATGGTGCCATCATTAAAAATTATTTGCCTTGATCACTTTCTTTTCTCTTTCCATTTTTATATTGGTCAATAAAAGGTATGAACAAGAATATTTCTAATTGAGAAGTAAAAACTATGTGTAAAAGACAGTGCAGTGAATCTCACCATCACGGATCCTTGTCAAAGCTTTCTACACTAATCATTTTTTCCCCCTGAGGACACAAATTTACCTTCTTGAGGGTTCTATTTTCATTGCTGGTCTATCTATTACAGAAACTTATTCTGTGTTTTCACTCATACTCATGATAAATATGTTAAAACCCACTATAATCTAATGAGTGGTCATCACATACACAAGCAATTATCTCAAACAGACAGCATGAAAGGAAATATTATATAAAGAAATTTGACAGTGTTAGAAGGCAAAGGCTGAAAGACTACACAGTTAAAATAAAATAGTTATCATTAGGGCTAGGAAATGACAAGGAGTCACACAAACTGAATCTCATCCCTCTTCCTCTGCACACATCCTTAACTTCTGACCTCAATAACGAGGAACTCTGCCTGTGAGGTGTGAACCATAATGTTCCAGCTTCAGAGTGTGATGCCACATATCTCTATGTCCAGCGCTCAGGAGGCAGAGGCAGGTGGACACAAGCTAAATTCTCCTTTGGAATATAATCAAATGGTGTCTTTCAAAAAACATGTTATAAACATGAATTAAGCCAGTCCCACAAAAACAGGAACTACATGTCTGCTTTGCCTGTGGAATCTAGGTCAGGAAAAGGTGGCATGAGGAGAGGAAAAGCTGCTGCGGGTATAGAAGGGATAAAGGGAGATGGGAATAGGGTAAGAAAGTGTGAAAGAGAAGCAAATATGACATTTTTGTCCTGAAATATCATAATGAAATCTGTTACTTTGAAAACTAATTAACACTACCAAATTAATAATCAAAATAAAAAATATAACTCAAACCTAAAACTCAAAGAAATAATGATCATGATCATAGGCCCCCAAACAGTCAAAAAATAAAAAAATAAAAAATAAAAGGACCTGCCTTTCTCACACTGTGAGCTGATTGCCTATAACTGCCCTGGTTACAAGAATCTTATGTTCACACACACAAAAAAAATGATTTTAATTTCTACTTCTTGCCTACAAATGATTATATTTGGAGTTTACACCTTAGAAAATGATATCTCTCTTCTAAAAATTAAAAATGTACATGTTTGAGTGGTGTACATTCATCAGTTTATTTCAAAATGAACTTGAACTCATATTTATAGCATCATGCAAACATAAATATCAAGAAGCAAAAATAAACAATGTGCCTCAGAGTATTTCATTCAAAGAATCTGTAGAAATCTTTAAAAGTGGGCAAAAGAAACATCACACTGCCTGATTCAATTCAAGATCTACCCCTTGAGGAGTGGGGAGCCCAGAACACTTGAATGTTTCTTGAGAAGTCAGCTTCATCTGGGAACAGGAATAGGTGAACAACTGGAAATCAAGTCTCAAAATGATGTGGTTAACAGTGAAATGTGAATTAGTGTAATTTAGGTTATTTTTTTTCTTGTTCACAGAATTTCAGAAATACCCTGCTCAAAAAAAAAATTATAGTATTTCCTCAAAATATAAATTTATCTCTGATCAATAGCAATCAGATTGATTATCGTAACTCCAAATTGCACATAGACTATAAGTATCAGCAGTCACGCTGTGCAGTTGCAGGCTCTGCCACTAGCATTGAACTATGTCCAAAATTTAGGCTTTAGAATGTTGAGCATTTCTATAAAACTTAAACAAAATTGTGTACCTTGAGATGTCAAAGTTGACATTAGCAAAGAAAGTCTAGAGTACAGCATAACACAGTTAAGCATGGAACATGAACTGCCTAAAACACAGGCAAATATATCTATCCCTGGATTCTCTGGAATTAAATAGTCTTACAAAGAATATGACTTTCATTGTAGTAGAAACAACTGACAATTCTTTAAGACACTTAGTGACATGACACAGCTGTAAATTTGAAATTAAATATACTAACCAACTTTTCCATATTTTCCTAGTAAATTATATTGTTAGTTGACATACAAAAGAATGTTTCATTAAAGTATTTTCATAGATCTATATCATGTGTTTTGCTCACTCTTATGCTCCATTACCCTCTCGTGTTCTTCCTTAGTCTAACCCAACCCCAATGTTTCCCCTTCTGCTCTCATTTTATATTTATTCAAATTACAATAGAAAACATATGTGCTTTTTCCTTCCTACTGTGCTTTCCTGTCCTGTGTCTACATGTTATAGATATAATTTCCCCATTCATCACCTCACATAAACCTCTTTAACATCATTTTGACAGATTTACCTAACAAGAACTATTCGTGTTCTATGTTTGTGTGCTTTTTTTAATCACTCCATTTGAAATAGCTGTTTTCAAACTAAATTTTCTACTAGGAAAACTTCTGAAATGTTCATTCTTTACTGAACCTGAAAATTTAGAATTTTTCATGATGTTTACAATATTAGGGAAATAATATGATACAATACAAATATAGAGAACTGTTCTGTTGTTTTTAAAATATGTAGAACAGAGTCCACAATTGAAGAGTCAACACATGAAACTGCAAGAAAGATGTTACAGAATAATACATGAAAGTTGGTACTCAGTGCAGTTTTGTTCCCCTACAATGACTTTCCCGTTTTGAGAAGCAATTTACGTTCATTTAGTTTGAGTACCTGTGGTAAGAAACAAATGTATGCATTTAGCGACAAGAGCAGATACTACAATGAGAGACTAAGTGTGAAAGCTCTATTTTCCATGATAACCTCTTTGTGAAAGAGTTGAAGAAAGTTTAAAATTATCAACTTCACTTACAAATGCTTCTGTTTAGAGATAGTAACTAGGCCCAGACGAAAGAAGGTACCTTCTGTCTTGGAGGCTTCACTGTTTTACCATGGGGACATATGACTCTCTGGTCTCTGTCTCAAGTATGAAAAAAAAAAAAAACAAAACAGTGTTGGACTCAGCACCCTCAAGGTATATGCTATTTTCTCAGACTGCACTACACAAGGAGCTCCTAGGTTACCCACTGTCCACAGCAATCATTCTCAAACTCAGTGATAAACTGGTCTAGCTGCTATGGTGCCACTTTCCACTTGTCCCCTTCTTTCCACCTTTTCTATCCTGCCCTACACTGAAAAATGAAATCTTCCCAGTCCCCTTCCTTACCCACCGGTTTTCAGCAATTGAGAGTCACTAGGTGGGTGAGAACACAGGGGTCCCTGTATTTAGCCTGGCTTCTTTCTTGCTTAGGAACTGTGCTTCTGCCTTTGGCAGTGGTGTTTCCCTCTTTGACCTTAGCTCCTGCCAGGACACATAAAGTATTCCAGATATTACCAATTTCTGTTTACCTTGTCCTTAATTTCTGCAATAGATCATTCATGCTTTCATATTTAGTTTCACAGTACTTAAAATGGGCCACATACTACTGCCTATAACTAAAGCTTCAAGGAATCCAATGCTTCATCCTGGTTTCCATGGACACCAGCAAACATACACACACACACACACACACACACACACACACACGGGAGAGAGAGAGAATTAAAAATAAAACAAAATTTTCAGAATAGTTATGCTCAGACCTCACTACAAAGACAGTAAGGAAATGATTTCTAAAAGTTTCTTCATTCTGTTAACTTATGTAACCTAAGAGCTTTATAATACCTTTCAAAATGTATAATACCTTGTGTGTGTGTGTGTGTGTGTGTGAGAGAGAGAGAGAGAGAGAGAGAGAGAGAGAGAGAGAGAGAGAGAGAGAGAGAGAGAGAGAATGAGAGACAGAGAGAATGAGAGGGAGAGAGTAACAGAGACAGAGAGGCAGAAAGAAGTGGATGTTGAAGAAAAGATTTGCAACGTTTTATTCATGTACATCAGTTAAGGTCTCAGCAAGGTATTCAAATGCATATATTTTATTTTAATGAATAGGCTAATTTTGGCTACACGATCTTTTGTATAGGCTAACTAAAGGACACTTAAAGAAGGACTAGAGACATAGTCTACTCAAAAAAGAACTGCCATATACATGTTGAGTTCCCAGCACACATGCAAACATTCATGTGTACTGGTGGAAAAAACTGGTGAGACAGAGCCAGTAGAATACTTAAGAGCTCACAAGGCTCACTTGAGAATCAGTGAACCTTAGGTCCCAGTGATGGATTTGTCTCTAAAAAAAAATGTAGGTAGCTCTTGAGGGACAATGCCAATGGTTGAACTCTGGCTTCAATGCCATCCATATGTGTGCATACACATACACACACACACACACACACAAACACACACACCACACTCATGCACACAAACATATGCACACATACTCAGACACATAAACACATACACACACTCTATTCTAGCTGGTTATGTGTCAACTTGACACAAGTCATCATTGAGGAAAGAGTCTCAATTGAGCAAATGCTTCCATGACATCCAATGTAAGGCATTTTCTCAATTAGTGAGTAATGGGGGAGGGCCCAACCCATTGTGGGTGGTGCCATCCCTTGGCTGTGGTCCTGAGTTCTTTAAGAAAACAGACTAAGCAAGCCAGGGGAAGCAAGCAAGTAAGCAGCACTCCTCCGTGGCCTATGAATCAGCTCCTGCCTCCAGGATACTGTCCTGTTTGAGTTCCTGTTCTGATTCCCTTTGGTGATAAGCAAAAATGTGGAAGTATAAGCCAAATAAGCCCTTTCTTCCCCAACTTGCTTTTTTGGTCATAGTGTTTCATCACAGCAATAGAAAGCCCTAACTAAGACACACACATGAGCACACCTGCTCACACAAACACACGTACACACAGAAACATACACACATGCACCCACCTATATGTACACCCACATGCATACACATATGCATATAAATACAAACACCACACTTATGCACATACACACACGCAGACAAACATACACATTCATACAAACAGATGGAGACATGCATAGAAATACACACACATACATGTACAAAATGTATACAAGCTTACATATGCATGTAAGCACATACACATAAAGAAAAGTGGGAAAGTGTAAATAAATATACAAAATAGACCTACTATCTACAAGCTGAAAACAAAGTCCCCTAGATAAGAAATTCCCAGCCACATTACAAAGAATGAAGACAAAGACACAGTGAGATTTGGAATTAATAAAGTATAATAAAATGTGGATGCCTTTCAAAGTACTATCAACTTCCCGAGTGTCAATGATACACTGGAACTATAAATAACCCCAAGCACATTTAAATAATTTTCAATAAGTTGATTTGTTGTTGAGAAGGGCAATGTTTGACTACAGTGCCTTCTTTTAGCTTGATTGGTTATCACTGATATAAGTGATGCAACTATAGAAATGACTTCCTAAATTATCAGCCTGTGAAGAGGTGCCAGGGTTTCTCAGTTAACCAGGAACTGGTATTGGGTGGAGTGAAGCTACTTGGACTAAAGCCTTTACTATTTAAGATAGGCCTTGGAGATAATTTCAGATCTTTGTTTTCTGACATATAAGTTCAGCTGTTCTTTGTACTGCTCATAAAGATCCTTCTTTGTTCTCACACTAAATGACTATTGTCCATAACTATTGAGGTGTAGATTCAATTCAGCAAATCAGTCAAATTATTAATGGTAGAGCCATCATCAGATAGTGAGGACAATACAATCAGCACAGCCTAAATATAAATCTAGAAGTGGTCATTAAAGTAAGTGTGGTGAGTGGGACTAAAGGGGAAGCAATGACATCACTGCTAAGATTAAATGACAAGTGCACACCTTATTTACTCCCAAACTATATGCGCATAAATGCTGGAGGATTGAATGTTTAATTATATTTTGTTTTAGCACAATTTTTTAATCTGTGTTTGGCTGAGACTAGAGACAACCGTGAGCAACGTTCATAGGGCCCCTCACCAACTCTACCTTTAATTCATTATCCACAACAGAATAAACCTTGACTGAAAACTGTCAGCTACTTTAATTTCAAAAACTTTTATGTTATTTTACGACAACAAAAGTGTTGTTGTTAAAAGTGTATTTTTTAGGAAGGACAGGTCTTGTATACATCCAAACAAGGCAGGGATGTTATAGTAATTTAGCCTGGAATTTTAAAACTTAGTCAGTCGGTCTCATATAACAAGGCAACAAGCTTCCCTTGAACACTTACTTCCATTCATTGTATCCACCAATATGAAAGTTGCAGTTCTGTAAACTTGGGACAGGTTGGCTTCCAACTGATTGCCTCCCAGTGATAAGTCAGAATGTGAGTTAAAAGGATTTAAATATTTCTCTCTGATGACTTCTTTTCCTCTAGATTTAACAAGATGTGAAGAAAACTATGACCTCTGTTTTGTTAATTCCATACTCCAGCTGATAAAGCGATACGCTATGGAAGGTACCTGGTACTGGTCTACATCCGGTGTAATATACACGCAGATAGCAGAATCATATGAATGAGCACTGAAAAGAAAATAATCCATCTCAGTCAGTAAAACGAATGTTTGTACAGCAGTCAAGAAACTAGCGTTGATTCAGAATGAAACATCTCCCCAGGTATTGTGGATCTAGAATGGGATTTTGTGAAACAATTTTGTTCCCAGTCTTCGAATCCTTTAACAAAATACCTGAATTTTGGTACAAAGAAGAACAGTATGTCTTGTAAACACTAACAAATTCTTTCAGAGGTCTTTCCAAGATGGCTCTTTGCCTCTCACTCTCTGGCAGCTCGCTCTCCCAACAGTGTGTGCAGAAGGTCAATAAAGCCCCCGAAGCAGCACTGTGGAGTTCCTGAGTAAGAAAACCTGCTGTTGTTGCGGTAAATGCAGTGTCCACACATTCATTAGGAATGCGTTGTTCCAGGAAATGCTAGCTATTTCAGTAACTGGCGGCCGCCAATATTTTTAACCATATTCTCCACATTTGTGCAGATGTTTCAGGGCAGAAAACTAGTTTTCTGTTTTTACTGCCTGCATCAATTTGTAGTTTGGTTCTTGATCAACTCATTTTACCTTTCAGCCACTGTAAAAGGGCGGGCTGGGAGCCTTTTTACTAGGTTTTATTGTGAAAGGCGACTCTCTGGGTGAAGGAAACATTAATCAACATGTTCAGATTTAAATAAAGTAAGGACAACACTGGGAAGAGCTTAAATATTAGAGCAAGTATCACAGTAGGACACTGTCTAATACACAATCAAAAAACTACACTTGTGATACCACTAAAACATTAAGAAGAATTTTCTGAATATTGTTTCTCTATTTAAGAAAAGAAGAAATATATTCAACTTATTCATCCTTTTAAAAATTATTTATTTATTCATTACAATTTATTCACGTTGTATCCCAGCTGTAGCCCCTACCTTCATCCCCTTCCAGTCCTGCCCTCCCTCATATCTTCCCTTGCCCCTCCCCCAATTCGCTTATAGAGGAAGCCCTCCTCACTGTCCATCTGACCCTAGCCTATCCATCTTTTTGAGCAACACCTTTTCAAGCTCACCTTTCCAAATGTTCATAATACTAACACAACCTGGAAATTGCAAGGTTAAACTATACAAAGGAAAAGAAAGCTGTGTGCTAACATGGCCAAGATTTTACAAGCACATAAAAAGTTCTCATGTTCTCTGAGCCACCAAGGTGAGAAGCAAAAGCACTAAACAAAAAATGGAATCATTGTGTTTTCCTCATAAGACAGCACCGGTCTGGTTTTCTTAAAGTAATGTCACTTTAAGAGGGTGACAACGCTGTGTTTCCAATGGTAACAGTAGCTGACACACATGGCCTCAGCTTACTTGTAACCTGTATGTTAAAGCTTAGGAGAAGCATAAGGCCCTTCTGTCATGAATGGAACACAACTGTCCAGGAAATACACTTCACTGTGCCAAAATGCTTTTAGCGTATCTGCCTCCTGAGTGCCCTATCAAGCTACAACTCCCTGTCAGCAAGTACCTAGTAATTCCTTTCCTTTTATGTTAAGGAAAGTCGTGATCTGTTATGCCAACATTTCAGACTTTCCAGTCTCGGAGAAGTTATTATTCAGTGATGTGCATAGGAGATCACACTCTGTTAGTCAGAAAGCCAATCTTAGTTAACAGCATCCATCCTTGCAGATAGACAGAAGCTAGAGTCAGGCTTTACACTGTGGTTCAAGATCCATTCTGAGAGAGAGTGAAACAAAACAAAACAAAAAGACTGGTTGTAGACTAGACATGATAGATGCCAACACACAACTTTTATTGGGAGTCTAGAGCAGTGAGTTAAGTTTGATTGTGACAGTCTTTATACGACAGCCTGCTAGGTTAAGACCATATCCACTGTATTAGATTTGGGATGAGTCAGACAGAACTGGAAATCCCCCTGGGTTCTACTGATGGTTGAAGTAAGAACAGAGTCTCAGAATAAAGTGCAGGCTGTCTCCATCCTCATTCTTGAGAAAACTGCAGATACCCAGGTGGTCTTTAGGTTCCTCTTACTCAGACATGCTGCAATTCATCATGGTCTCTGTGAAGAGAATATTGAACTATTACTCTCAGACATTTTCCTTCAGTACAATTACCAAAAAAGCTGCAAGAGGGAACTTTGTTAGAGTGAGTCTAAGCTACAATAATGTTTACTCAGACTACAGAAGTGGAAGAAATAAACTAGATTCAGGAGGGTTATAATCTGGAGATCATTTTGGCTAACACAAATGACTTTTCAAATAATGTCTGCCTAAGTCTGAAGACCACTAGATTTCATTTATAATTTTTTGAGTGTTGAACATACATTAACTTTTACTTTGGGTTTGAAGGTTGAATTAGAAGTAATAACCAGTACATGAGCTATAACTTAATTTGTGCTAGGAAATATTTTAAGCATTTTTAAATGCATGCCTGAAATCTCAGTGTTTAAGAAATATAGGATAAAGACTTTAAAGCAGCTCGCTGATATAGCAAGTTTGAGGGCAATCTCTGCTACAGGTGACCCTGTCTTAGAAAGAAAGAAAGAAAGAAAGAAAGAAAGAAAGAAAGAAAGAAAGAAAGAAAGAAAGAAAGAAAGAAAGAAAATAGTTTGCTTACAGAAAGAAACTAACTTCCCCTGACAGTAACCTAAGGGGAGGCAGTATGGCTGCATCGATTGTACAAGTCCATAACCTGCCTCAGAGAGGCTGGACAATTGCAGTTACAGAGCAACGGAGAGCAAATACTGATCCAAGCCAGACTGCCTGACTCCAGGTCCACGTTCTCAACTTGTGATCACACTTCCATGATCAGCAAACAAAACGAGGAAAAGAGAAACACCATTGCTTACACAACCACTGAGGTCAAACCCCACTGATGACAAAACCCAGGAGATATCACTCCACATCTGAGTCCCTGACTCTGCTCACTAAGCCCTTGAAACACTGCCATGTTTCCCAGCTCTTCCAAATCAGGCTGTACTGACTAAACTCCATTCCTCTGTACATGGCTCCTTTTCATTTAACTAGTTTATTATGATTATGATTATGATTATGATTATTTGCTCTTAAACAACTCAGCAAAAATAAAAACCAGGCCACACAATCCAAATCTCCTGAGTTGACTCCTCAGATCATTTCAGGTGAGTAAACTACAGCTCTGAAGACAGGATAGAATTCTCCAAGTGTGTTTTTCCTTTCTGATAAAATGACACACTGAAGAAAATTGCATTACAATAACTCCTCAACAGTTGCAAAAGTTTCCTGCCTGCCATCATCCTCTGTGGGTATTCTCAATGAATAAAACAGGATTTGCAACAGACCTTTTAGCCTTCATATCCCAGGAACCTTGAGAGGATGGTTGTAACTCCCATGGTATAGAAAGAATTCAGATCCCCAATTCCATATTCATATCATTGTTTAATATTTATTGACAAGCACTACTTGTTAGAGGCCCAACTTGGCCAAACATTTTAAGTAATTTCCCACAGCAGAAGTTCCAGCATATAAAAATAACTGCAAAAGAAGTGTAAGCAAAGATCTTAAGTAATCAGCATGCCATCTCAGGAAATGCTGGAGCTGATGTGCTATTTCAGACAAGGAGCATACAAAAGTTTCCAATACAGTGTATTATGAGCAAAGTCGTAGGTGGAGAAATCGTTCACAGTCTTCTCTGGGTAGATACAGCAGGTAGAAAAGCACTTCATTTAAAATATGTCACTTTTAGAATGACTTAATTATTTAGCTTCGCTTGTGAGTTGTGTTCTCATGCTTTCTTACCTTTTTTTTTTTCTTAATGTTATTGAAAGGTCAAGGCCTTTTTCAATAGAAAAGAAAAATAAAGAAGAAGCTTTACCATTATAAAGGAAGACATGGTCCATCTTGGTTTTAAAATACAATTCTAATTATTTCATGTAGTTAATGTACTATGAATAAATGTGTATTGACTTGGCACACAGTTATGAAATTTTCCCTATATGAGCAGTTACTATACTGAAAGTACTTATCAGAGCGCTGCATAGCAAAGGCATGATCATAGCTCTCAGGAAAGTCACAGCTTAAGCGGAAAACTAAAATTCATATAACAATAACTCACACATTAGATGAATGATAGTAAACAACATTAATTCCAATAGTGTATGTGAAGAGTTTTAAAGAGGAAATCATCACATTTTTGAGACACATTATATTTTGTAAACATATGCAACTAAGATGGGTGTTAAGCATTGGCTTGAGGCTGGAGACTTGGAACTAAGTCTCAGGGAGGAGAAGACTAGGTCAGGATATGCCCATAGTAAAGGGAACCTAGAGGTCAACAATGAAACATGGCATTACAGGAAAAATAATGGAGAGAATAATCTTAAAAATTGTATCATGCCTTGAGAACTGAAATGAGAAAAATGGGTCAAAATTAAAAATGAGGTTTTAATATTATTTCCTTAATAAGATTTTAAAAAGCTTTGAAGAGGAAATTTATGTTATCAGAACTATTCATTTATACAACTACATTTATAGAAGGTTGCAAAGTGAGACAAAAGAAACACTAGAAAATGCAAAGTCTTATTGGCAAGTGTATGCACAGTGTTTCTTCAAGTAAAGATAGATCCACAAATGTTATCGTGGCAAAAAAAACAAGAGGTAGAGACTTTAAAAGTCACTGTTGATTAATGTGTCATTTCACTAGCTTTAATATCTGAGTTATAATTGATCTTTTAAAACTTTGAATTTTCATTGAATCAAAGGAACATCCAAAGAAGAAATGGATGGCATATAAAAAGGAAAAGTTTAATATTAAACATCAAGCATCTCTAAACTTCCCTTCTACTTGAGTCCGATATACAGCATCTTCACAAAAGTCTATTTGTACCTTGAAGTCAGGAAAGTAGATGCACTGTGTATGACAGAACAATTACTAAAAATATTTTCCAGTGTTCTGGGTAGAGATTAAAGTTCTACGTGAGCAAATATGAGCTTTCAAGTTGAAGGTGCTACTCTTCTTGCTTAGATGTGTTCTTGTATTTGAGAGTGACACTTCCTGTGGGGTGAGTGTTGCACTGATAACATTAGCACATTCTGATGGTCCTCCCACAGATGGGAGGACAAAAGCTTAATGTCAAGGCAGACAAGACCTAAAAGATGAGACCAGAGAGAGTGCAGCATTTTGTTGTGCTTCTCTCCAATAGTCAAGAAAAGCCCAGCACTACCTTGTGATGAAGCTTCTGAGTGATTGACAGGTACCTTGCTTGGTCCTATACTCTGAGTCCGCAATGATGTAGAAACTACAGAGGTACTTTCCAGAGGTGAAAATTCCCAACTTAGTCTCATTGTTCACAAATTCGTTCCATCTGAGGCAAGATAACTTTTACTTTAGAAACACTGGATTCATTAATTAAACACAGTGGTTTAACCACATCATGGTGTGATTGTTTATTAATTCACATATTTGTTTTTAGCTTTGACAGTACTGGGAGCTGGACTGTAGGCCCTGTAGTACTCTACTTTTGAGCAACATTTCCTTCCCTAATTGTAATGGACATAAAAGTATTTTATATTATGATGTGCAACATCATGTTTTGACTCGTTCGTGCATGCATTGTAAGATGGCTTTATCAGACTACTTAACCTAGAAATAACTCACATACAATTCATGTTGTAAAGCACACAAACTCAGCTCAGAGAAGTTTTCATAGGCATACTATTAGCAACTATAGTCATCACAATGACATTTAAATTATCTCTTGAACTTTATTTCTCAAGTCTTACTAAAGTTAGTGTCCTTTGTCCAACATGTCCCCAATCCCCCACATTTCTAGTCTCTGAAAACTGCCTACTCACTGCTTTATGAAAATAGTCATTTGTATAAACACAAATAAACCTAAAAGAAGTTGTGCAAAGTGAAGTAAGCCACAAACAAATAAATGTTTCAGGATCTTACTTAACAGTACAAAAATATTAAATAATTTCTTTTTACATGTGTGCTACTTTTCTATGTATGTTAACATGTGTATGTGCACTTGTGTGTACATGCATGTACAGGGAAAACTTGATGGTAATTATATTTATTGAACACTTTCCTTTATATTTATTGAGATGAGCTTCTAGGTAAGCACACTGCCTGTGAGATGCCCTGTCTCTATTTTGGCCACTGAATGTGACTGGTCAGATTCTACATAGGTTCTGAAGATTCAAACTGTTCCTCACATTTGTGAGGAAAACATTTTATCAACAGAGATATTGCCTCAGCTCAGATTATTTGGTAGACAGCTATCAAAAATGTTTATTTAAACAGCTATTTTTTCAGAATGCAAGGTTAATTTTTTAATCTGCCCTCTTTTCTCTGTATGAATTAATGATTATGTTACAGCATATCATTTTTATAATAGAGGTGGTGATTGCACTGATTTTATTTTTAAAACATATACTCAAGTATTTGCCCCTGGAAGCAATGTGATAGGCTCTGAGTACTAACTGTTAAGGTAAAGACAACTTTATCTTTAGGTAGTTTATTAGCTTCAGTAAGAAACATGCTTTTTTAAAGAATTTACAATACTGAGAAGATATTTCATCTATTTTCAATAAAGCTCTGAGACAATAAATGGTCTTTATAATATAAACTCACAAATTATTTTTCTAAATGTTACATAGTCAAATGTTTTGGTACCTTTCAACCAGCCTTTTCTTTTTAGCATTGGGGCTCAAGGTATAGTTGTTTGCATTCTGGAAGAACTGTTCTGAAAAGCAACATTCCCAGTCTTAGCCAAACTTACATGGCTTCATTTATTTACTTTCAGAAGTCCCCAGAGATTTGATAGTTTTGCATTTTCTCACAAAAGTATGAAGCAGGAACATTGTAATTCACTTAAGAGTTAAAATTAAGGGACTGCAGCTGGGATAAAAGTGAATAAATTATAATAAATAAAATAATAAATAAAAAGGAAAAATGTTAAAATTATCCTGAGGCAGGTATTCACATCGAGTGTGAAGTCAGTTATTAAGATGGTCACAAACTCTAGGGCTATTTTGTATAAAAGCACTCCTTCAAGAGGAAAATTTCCATCAAAGACTGTACAGTTGTACTGTAGACTAATGTCAGGTCATACAGAAGTTGGGCCATTATTTCCTCTATGAAATCTGACCTTACTCCTTCTGATGGGTGGTATGTGTTCCCTGAGTCTGTTATTCAATTATTTTTGTCCATACTTAAGGATCTTGGAGTTTGGGCACCTGAAGATTATATTTAAAATTTTTAATTTATAATAAAATAGTTTCTAATTAATGCATTTGACTCAAATACTTATACAATATTACTTTTCTTCTTTCTTCATTTTACAAGTGTTATAACTGAAACTATTCAGAGATTGTTATTTCAAAAGTGAATGCATTGTTCTCCAGCCATTGCTTATTAATAAACTATGGCATATTTGCCTTCTAGGCATATCTTTTATTTCCAATAACTTTCAGGTAAAACATATATGTTGTGGTGGTGATGATGATGAAAGATGCATGTATATACAATCATTGGTCTTTAAAATTGTATCCTCTTCTAAAAAAAATTTCATATCCACATGAATAATCTTTTTCTTTTCAATGCCTAAGAACTAAATTTCTTGCAAAGAAAATGGAGATTAAATTTTGGAGGCCAAGTTTAACTTACTATTGTATGTGGAATTTCTATCCTATATTTTGAACAATGTTCTCCAAATCACAAAAGGTCCCACCAAACCTAGGGAAACATCTCCCAGTAATGTGGCATTGTCAGCAACTATAGCAACAGGTTGGAAGGCGCTTGGGAACATACCTCCGTGATGATTTATCTTCTTGATTGTTTTTCCCAGTCCTCACTCCTATAAGTTAGTGCAGAAGACAGAGGCTGAATGAGAAGGAGCAATTGTTTCTCCAGTTAATGATCTGAGCAATCTTGACTGTAGACGTCACTTTCATTCAAACACTTCATTGTTAGCTCATGCCTGGGATAAAATTCCCTGACTCAAAAATGACTTCAGATGACTACTTATAAGTCATTCAACCCTGAATTCATAAACCCTCAGTTTACAACATACCTTTTATAAAGATTTACATGTACTGTAGGGCACCCAATTGCTGAAAGGGGTTTTATTTTCTTTGCACCAGGTTCTGTGCTACATAATATTTACACTTTGCTCCTCAACAACAAAACAAACTATTATTTTTGATCAGCAAACACAAAAACAAAAGTGTACATCACATATTAATTATAGTTTCAAAGAGTGTACCTAAGTAAATATGCACATATACTGCTTCTGTGCATAGAGTGAGGAAATCTGAAAGTGATTCTAAAATTTTTGGACAACCAATTCTTTTCTGTAATTGCAGGGAAAACACTCAGCTTAAGTTTATCTGCTGCCAAAATGTTTGTTCAGAAATTTTGTGGATACCATGTTCAATAATTTTTAAACTTCTATAGCTCAATTCACATAAATGTGTCACATTTTCTTGTTGCTGTTTACAGCTGTATGACACATAGTAGTTGCTACTCAAAAGCACTTCTTCATAGAATTAGTTAATGAGTAAGTTCTGTCTTCCCCAACCCTGTCATTATCCTTGGAAAGTATTGTGTAAGTAAAGTATGTGAGTATATTTTTTCATGTAATCTGCTAAGGACAAGTAATACTTTCTACATATTTTTGCCCTTTCACTCCAAATCTCTATCTTTTGTTCTAAGTCTAGAACAGTAAAGAGTGAAAAGGAACAAGAAAAAAAGGTAGATTAAAATATAGACAGCCGTAAACCACATATTTCACCTATTTCTCAGTTTCCTCTGAGACTTGTGACTATACCATGGCAACTTTGTTTATCTTGACTTCCAAAGAACAAATGGTATTCTTGGAAAAGGAAATTGTTCTACTGTATTCTAAAGAATGAGTATCTTTCTTCATGAAGGAACCTACAGATAATTCAATTACTTGTATTTTCCATTCTCCTTCTGTGTATTCTGTTTGAAATAAATTGACATAATCAAATGAAGCAATAGTTTTACTTATGTTCTTATATGAAAGAGGTTGCTGAGAATGAAACTGTTAAATCTGCTTGATTACATGGTTGTTTTAATCCTATCTCTTATTTTTTAATTAAGAATTGCCATCTTTTAAAGTGGATTTTGAAATATGCTTCCACTACCAAATATGTAATGTCTATGTCATCAAATTTTACTCTTTAAGTGACTTTATGATATTATCACTAATAAGTAAAGTAAAGATAAGCAAATGGGTAAATTACTTTTCAGGCTTCTTTTTCTGAAGCCAGCCCTTGGTTAGCTTTAGAGGCAAAGCTAACAGTTTTCTTTTGTCCTCATGGGCTCAAGAACTCTCCTCGGTGATTCTGCAGCAGTAAGTTTCTAGAATAAATGAATTGATGGTAGGAAACACTAGATTTGTCTCTCACTAAGGTTTACTAAGTTTCACCACTATAAAAAGATATACTTGAGATGCCCAATTCTGGTCATTTGTATTGATTGCACTGCATTTAATCTCACAAACTTGTGGGATAGTGGTGATTTCCGTCAAATTATACTAATTGCCAGGAGTGAAACATGTCACAGTTTTAAAACTTTTCTTTCTTAAGGACTGCATCCAAGTTATTACATATTCAATTCCGGTATAAAATTCAACCCCCCACATCATTCTGCAGTACACTTACCCTTTGCTAACCTCAAAGACAAAGAAAAACCCAAGAGGGTCTTTAGAAGAACAAGAGGAATATTTTGATAAGGTGAAGTCTTTAATGTGACTAATTTTATTATCTTCAACAGATTCAATATTTTCAGAAACTGAAGAAATTAAGAAAAAACAACAACGAAACTCGAATCCTTTCTAAATACATAAGAACAATGTAAAATGACTTATTTGTAAAACACCTTAGGTTCTCTTTCTAGAACTCTGTGCTGGAACACAGGAGCTGGCCAGGAATTGCACTACTGAAAATTTCTGTAGCCAACCAAAACAGTAAGGAGGCTTTCCGACAGAATGGGCAGAATTTCCCACACAGTGACAAGCATGGCTTTGCAACCAAGAAAGTTTAGTTTGCCCTTCAAAAAAAGTGATTTATAGGAGGAGGGGCACAATTTACACAAAAAGGATAGAAAAACCTTGCCCGAGGCAGTGTGGTGACATTGCCAGGGGAGGATGATTGTGAAACATTGAGCTCATGTTTTGTGGGGTGTCTGAAACTGCTGGCTACTGCAGCAGGATCTTACTATCATGCACATCTATTTCTGGATCTTCTTCTTTATAATCACTAATGAAAATACACAGAGAGTGGAAGGTGAATTGTACTTCAGTTCTTTTATATCCATTGACCGATGGTTTCTGGTGAAAGCTTCTAAATAAATCTCTCCTACTTCTGTAAGAAAATATAATTCAGTTTCCTAATTAAATAAATAAGAAATTAAATGATTAAGATATTTTTAAAGGTGACATAATCCTCTGTGTTATAGGTTACCTGTATGTTGTTCTAACCTTGAGAATCCATCAAAAACAGTCTTTAAATCCTGAAGTGCATTTTGCAAATGATCAGCCAGCTAAATCACAGCAACTAAGGGAAATCAGGACAAGTCTAATAGTAGCCAAGCTCTAAATAGGACTTTACATAAAAATAGAAAATGTGACTCAGAATACAGTACTAGTTCTTCTTAGAGATGTGTTCCCAACCATCAGCATCAGCGTGGGCTATGACACTGGTAAGTGTGGGCTAACAGGGTAAATGGGAAGAGAAAAAAGGCTATTTTCCCCAGACTATCTTTTGGACTATTATTTCACATTATTTCATGCTTATAGGATGTATAAAAATTCTGCCTACTCCTTTCTTAGTTTTCTTATTAGCAAGTCTTCAGTAAGCCTTGCATTGGCAGTAGAATCGTCTTTCATTTCTAATGATATTTTAAGTTTACAAACTTAGAAAAACAAGTGTCTGGCTTAATTATTTATTAGCTGAATGATCACTGTATTAAATAAATGTACCAATGATTTCTACTGTGAAACACACCAAAGACAGAAAAGACTGAATCTTTGACCACGGAAAAGACATAACAGAAATGTTGTCCTGATATTTATATCCCACCTACTTGCAAGACCATTTGAGAATCACCATATGGACTCCAGTTTTCCACTAGCCCACAAGATTGAAGTTTCTTAACTGGCTTTAATTGAGAATTTGGGGTAAGCATTAAACTTTGTGGATACTTATTTTCATAATCCTAGGTATTTTCCTTTCACATACTTTTTATCCTAGTTTTATTTGACACATTAGTCATATTCAGTGGATTTTTAAAATGCTTATAGTAAATAGAGGTATAATGGGAAAAAATAAGACGACGTTATAACAATCTCTGAGGTACATTAAGAGAATGGTACCTACATTTGCTGTAAGGTCGGGGGGAGGGGAGGGAGCTTGTTTGTAATTATAATTATCTTAGAGGACTGAAATCCCTTCTCACTTCTCAACCTTGAGCTAATGGCAGGTGTTAGAAGTCCACTTGCACAGTAAGTTCCTGTAAACAAAACTACTTATTTATAGACAGCTTCTCAGTACTGTTTCCATGAGCTCATTCAGAATGTAACTAGGGCCACTGCAAAGAAAAATAAAGGCACAGAATCCTATCTTTGAATTTTCACAATAACAAGTGGATGCAGATAATCTGATAGTTTGTGTATTGAAGGAACTTCAGGATTGTGAATGAAAACTGAGAAAAACACAGATAGAAGCCCATGGGCCCCTCTTTTAGAGCAAAACGAAAATAGGGCTGACACAATGGAAATCTGCCAGCAGACCTAAGCAGAATGCAATTTCCTACTTCTCCTTTCCAGACTTTCTTTTTATTCTATAGAACATTGGTGGGAACCACTGTTGGGAGAATAAACCTCAGTACACATACACACAATGAGGTGACAAGTCAAATCATTCAAACAGTCAAAGTTCCCCACAATTCTTTGTCTTTTTAAAATAATGAAAGACAAAGTAAAATAATAATACCAATATTAATGCCTTATTTTTATATATTATATATAAGTCAATATTCTGTAAATATTTTTACAATCATCTTTTTAAACTTTTTTCTTTATTATTATTATTATTATTATTATTATTATTATTTATTACAGTTTATTCACTTTGTATCCTGGCTGTAGGCCCCTTCTTCATCACTTCCTGTCCTATCCTCCTTCCCTCTTCCCCCTCTTATGTCCCTCCACTAGTCCACTTACACATGAGATCCTGCTCTCCTACTGTCTGATCCTAGCCTATCAGGTCTCATCAAGACTGTCTGGATCCTCTTTTTCTGTGGCTTAGTTAGGTCACCTTGCCAGGGGGAGGTGATCAAAGAACTGACCACTGAGTTCATGTCAGAGACACCCCCTGATTCCTTTACTAGGGCACACAACATGGAGATTTAGCTGCCCAAGGGCTACAACTGAACAAGAAGGTTAGGTCCTCTCTATGTACTGTCCTTGGTTAATTCAACAGTCTGTATGTTGAGCTCAGATTTTTGGGCTTTATTGTTCTTCCTTGCGGAGCTCTTGTCCCCTCCAGGTTTTACTGTCTCCTCTTTATTCCATAAGATTCCCTGAACTTTCTCCAAAGTTTGGCTATGAGTCTCAGCATCTGCTTCATGTCTGGGTAGAGTCTTTCAGAGGCCCTCTGTGGAAGGTTCCTGTCCTGTTGCTTGTCTTCTCCTACTTCCAATGTCTAACCTGTTTGCCCTTCTGAATGGGGGTTAAGCCTTAAGTCTCTTCACTAGGGTCCTCCTTGTTGTTTAGCTTCTTTAGGACTATAGATTATAGTATGTTTATCTTATAGTATATGGTTTATAAGTGTGTAGTTAGCACTCATTAGTGAATATATACCATTTCACAATCCTCTTTATGTGCAGATTCTGCATATAAATTAGAAGATAAAGTTTTCAATAGTTTTAATTACATTTAAGGTACATAAGAAAATGGAAGCTGGACACCTTGTGTTCTTTGTTTCTTCTTGTTTTGTTTTGTTCACTTTTGTTCTCATTTGTTAAATTTTTATTTGCTTGTTTGTTGACTTATAAGAGAAAGAGGGCATGGCTTTGGAAGGGTGGGGAGGAGGGAAACATCTGGGAGGAGGTGAGGAAGGAGAAACTGTGACCAGAATATATTGAATAAAAATTTTATTTTTTCATGAGACCTGATAGGCTAGGATCAGATAGAAGGAGAGGAGGTCCTCCCATATCAGTGGACTAGGGGAGGGGCATAGGGAGAGAAGAGGAAGGGAAGGTGGGACTGGGAGGAGGCCGGGGGCTACAGTTGGGATACAAAGTGAAAAAATTGTAATAAATAATAAATAAATAAATTTTATTTTCAATATAAATTGAAATGAAAGGTGTGTAGTCATTTGAATAGATGAACAACTTAGCAATTTTAAAAACAATTTACTAATATTTACAGAATGTCATACAATGCCTTTTGATCATTTTACCACTCTCCTACTCATTTTCCACCTACCCACCCAATAAACTTCATGGTCTCTCCCTCTCTCTTTCCCTCCCTCCTTCTTTCCCTCCCTTCTTTCTTTCTCAATCAGTATAAATATTTTACAATGACAGTCAAAATTTTGACTACATTCAAGAGCTAAACATGGTTACTTGAAAACATCATCAAGATTTTTTCTGTTGCACACACACATACACACACACACACACACACACACACACACACATATATATATATATATATATATATATATATACAAATATATATTAGTCAGCAACTATCTGTCAGTTTCAAGGCGTGTTATTCATTCAAAAATGAATTTAGATTGCAAAGCTATACAAACATAATCTCCCCTTAAGGAACTATGTTTCACAAAAAAAGCTAAAACGAAAACTTACTAAAACAGACTGACTTCTCACTGTTAGCAAGCAGTTCCTTCCATATATATTAACTGAATCTATGAAATATAAAATCAAACTGTCACAATGTAATGCATGAAACAAGCACACACAATTCTAAGGATAGCAAAATTTCAGAGGAAGGAGTTGCCATTGGCCAAATGATCAGTGGAGATGTCATGGTGTTACATGAGCTGAGATAAGTCTCAGTTAGGCTACAGCTCAAAATGAGGCCCTCTTGACCTGACAGAAATAAGTGCAAGTACCAGGCATAGGGACAAGAAGAAGAGTACTACATAGTTCTAGAGTAAAATGTACGGTGTAAACAAGTGACATAAGGTAGACTGATTCTGCTTGAGGAAGTGGAGAGATTTTCAGGGAACAGAGATTGGAGTCAGAATAAAAAGTCATGGTTATCATACTGAGCATGGCAGATATTCTGTAGAAAGTATTCTCAGTGCTCCTAGGGTGTTTCTCTATTTATATTTATGTTTAAAACTTTGTATACATAGTATAGAAAAGAGGCTCACAGATGTTACTTCATATCTATTTTATTAACATACACACAAATATATTTTATTTATATATTTGCTTACTATATATTATCCCTAACCCATGTTAAGTGTAATCTCCACGAGAAAAGGAAATTCTTTTCCCCCACATTTCTACTATCTAGTGCAGTACTTTGTCACATGCTAGGTGTTTCT
Source organism: Pachyuromys duprasi (assembly GCA_028658305.1). Lineage (NCBI taxonomy): Eukaryota > Metazoa > Chordata > Mammalia > Rodentia > Muridae > Pachyuromys > Pachyuromys duprasi. The sequence goes on along the minus strand of CM053743.1, from coordinate 84,186,307 downwards.
TAAATATTTTATAAAGGGAAAATATGAACAGTTAGAAAACTGGTCAAATTTAATTAAGTTGCAAATACTCTGACTAGAAGTATCAGGATGTATTCACACACTGTGACACACACATGTGAACCTACCACTCCCCCAGACAGAGAGGGAGGAAGGTTGCCACATAACTGAAATTGGATTGGAAAGTTCTAGATGAGAGTAAGAGTTAGAAGTTTGAATAAAGGAGTAGTGAGCTGTTACTAGCCATCTCCAATTTTTTCAACTAATATAACTTTGATTAAATGTAGGATTTTTTTCCTTTAAAAATTGGAGGGGTAGTTTAAATAATTAAAATAGTACCTTATAAACACAGTGATTTGAGGTTGTTTAATAGTGTAGAAATCAGATAGGGCTGTCTGACAGTGTGAAACCGTAAGTTTTAAATAGTTTTGTCACACTACTTTGCTTTTACTTTAAAACACCTACTCTTTAATCTATGGTGCCGTTGCTAAATCCAGAGGAAAAAGAAAGCCAACTAAAGCCATAATCAAAGGACAGCTTTGCCCTCAAGTTTTAGGAGCATGTTCTTTGCTTGCCATCTCCTATCTCCTCTTGATTCTTCCTCTGATTGCACTCAGCAATCGGGGGCTCTGGAGAAATTAGAAATACCAGACAACAAAGACATCCTGGTCGATGCTCCACCTCTACCTGTTTTATCCGTCATTTCTGACAGTTGTTCTGCCCCGCTGTGGATCACATCACTAAACCATTCTACAGTAACTCCAGTCCTGACTAGCTGAAGCTAACTTTCCTTCAGCTCCAGGGCACCAGCTTCCATTGCTGCCAGTCCTGGATCCCAGTGTTTACTTATTTGTTCACTTACTGCTTTCGTACTTCTTTCCATAATCCATTATCCATGTAAGTTTGACTTATGTTTTCTACCATAATTAAGCTTAATAACTTTACAACACTGGGACTTGATCAGAGAGCAAGAACTAAAATACAGAAAGTAAAAGTGCTGGTCAAACATTTTAATAGTGACTCTGCCTTGTTACAATGTTTCCAAAGTACCACAGCAAGTCCTTTTGATAAAAATAAACAAACAAGTTTAAACCAATATGTAACCTCTTGGTCCTTACAGGAGATAAAACAAATGCTAATGAGGGTACAGAAAGAAAGGCCTTGCTTGTAAATGACTGCTCTGCACTCTCCATTCTATACCTGTGGCTAAAGATGACAAGCTACTAGGTGACAAGATCCTATATTTCACTTTACAGAGCCAAAGAAAAATACCAAAATAGTCCTGAAAAAGTTCAAAGAGAAGCATTTATCCACGTGCATATGTACTCATTTTCTACAGGAAACTGGCGTATGTTGTTTTCAGAGGCCTGAGAGCTGAGTCCATGACGAGGAGCAAAACATTTCCCCCAGCTGTGCTTTAGGCTGCACCTGTATTGATGTAAGAGTATAGCTGGAAAGCAGCGCAAAAACCATAACAGGTACTTACTCTAAAAAGTGTTATCTAGAGAACCCCCAAAGAGGAAAAATAATATGAACATGAAAAATTTTAACAAGATTAAATAAAGAAAGGACATAGTAGTGTGTTTTGAACATATTCTTGAAAAGAAATTAGAAAGAGAAAGTTTCCATATTGCCTTTTGTGCAAATATTGACCAGTTATTTTTACATTGTTAAAGAAAATGATATGCTCCTTCATAAAGAAATAAAGAGAACTATTTTGTGACTAGTTTTTTTTTTTTTGAGTTTTTTTAAATCTTGTTTGGAAAGCAACATTTAGCAATCCACTCTATTACATTAGGTGTCTAAATGGAGTACCCACAAAAACAAATATCTATTGAAAGCAAAGGCCATCCTAATATGTGCAGGGAGTTAAATAATTATAGCTCCACTGTCTGTGATAAAAAGAGGCTGCATGGGGTATACAAGGTGAATAAAGTAATTAGTAAAAAATTTAATAAAATATTTTTAAAAAGAGGCTGCAGGTTCACCAATAGTAACTATGTAGAATATACCCTCATTTCACAATGACAGCCACTAGATCATCTGCCTTGCATTTACAGAATTGTCACCAAAAGACCAAAATAAACTCAGTAGACACCTTGAGTCAAGTGAGATAACAGAGTGTATCCATTGCTTCCCCAGTGGTACTTGTAAAACATGTCCTGGTTAATGTAAGAGCAATGGCAACTTTGGCTCACAGTCTTTCCACACCAAAGAGAAACTATGTTGTCAAAGGTGGGCTTGCCTTTCCTGCCTTTCTATTACAGTGCAGTCAAGACCACATGACAGGATGATGGCTGTCTGTCATCAAACTCAAGTAATAGTGGATGTCTAAGACACTTGAAGCTGTGAAGGAAGAAGATATCTTATATGAAAAGAAAATATTCGGTAAATGGATATTATAAATAGAAATACATTTTGTGGGATAGTGAAATTATGTCATTTTGTACTTAGATCCAGCTTTCTTTCTCTTGACCTTACAGTAATTACTTTCTACATAAATATTATAAAATGATCAATGTCATCACTTTGTGATTCTTTCTATTCATGGCATGTCCCCTAGATGTTTACAATTTGAGTTCCACTGTTACAAATCAGTTGAAAATACCCAAAAAAAACTTTCACTTTACCTGGGAACATTTAATATTTTTTTCTCACTGTGTCCACTCCTAAGTGTCCTTTTGGGGAGTATGGGCTTGGTGTGCTCTTAGTTCTGTCTTTGCTGCCACACTTTCCTTTGGAAAGCATTAAAGCTTTCTTTTCTTCATTCACACATGACAAACACATACATTTCTGCTATCAGTAAAATCTTTCAATTATCATTTAGATGGTTCTGAGGTATTCAAATAAGGAAAACTTAAATGTGTTAATAATATTCTTGCTTTAACTTCTATAGTACAAAGATTGTTTGTAAAATTCTATGCTAGCATTAACATGGGACCTTAAGCAGGATGATAAGGACAGTATTTATTCTCTAAATTTTTTAATGTCTTACCTGAATTGAAGAACCATGTCAGATTAGTGACACTATGTTTATCAGAAAAAAATTTAACTTAGTAGAGCAAATTACTACAAATACTTTTTTCTCAACCTATAATATAACTTAAAGGCTTGATTATATACTTTTAGGGAAAACTTAGCTTTAGGTTCATGTAGCTTACTTCTTCTGCACTTAGAATACAAAACATTGCCCTAATTATTTCTTTTAACAAGTCTAGTGATTATCATCTATATATGCTTTGAAAAGAACTGCAAGTACTTCCCTGCTTCCCCCAATTTTCAGGTTGTAACTCATTGGGTGTTTTCTATTTTCTTGACATCTGAGCTCTAATTCCTGAGTGATCCATTTAGTATGTATTAGTAGTTGAACTGCTATGTTTTTACTAGATGGAACCAATTGATCATGAAGACATGAATCCTTGAGAGGCTCTGAGATTTGCTTAGCTCAGACAAGGAATAAGACAGCAGACTCGAGCTTCACTTCTGACACAAAAGTCATAGAGCCATCTTAGCATGTTTAACTAAAAATGTCTAACATACATGCTTTATGCTACATCAAGTATTGCTTGCATTTTATTTTTATAAAAAGAAGTGGTACAGACATGGCAGATCACAACTGTCTGTAATGCCTATTCTAGGGGATCTTGCCCAGACATACATGCAGACAAAATACCAATGCACATAATATATATAACATATTATATATATGTTTCATATATATATATGAAATGGTAGTAAACATCATTTTAAATACCTGAAGAAAACATTGAATAAAGACAAATAAGTGAATAATTTTCTAGTCAATCATGGTTATTTTAATTTTAGCAATGAAACAAACAACATGGCCTCCCAAAATATCTTATCTTCTTTTGAAAAAATCTGCAAACATCTATATTATGCCACAGAGTAATAATATCATATTATTTAAGATATGGAACAGGATTTTCGTGTTACTTATACATTGATTTCATAGACATGAAAAAAGAGGATTAGATAATTTGAATGAGTGTCCTGATTATAGAAGAGTGTGCTGACAACCAGGATATCAGGATATGGTTATTCAGACTTTTCTCTATTCATGCATTTCTTACTTCCTTTTGTAGTATTTTTGCATTCGGGAAGTGTAAAACGATTTGTAGTCTTTCATGATTAAACCTTGGTGTTCTCAATAGTCATTAATGGTTATTTTATTTACCTGATTTTTGCATTCTTTATCCAATTATTCTAGCATGAATTTTTGTTGAAAGAAAAAGAAAGGCTCAGTAATGATCTTCAAATTTCCATGGCTTGAAAGAAGGTGGGAGGACACTGAAAACTACTTAAATATAATTCCCTTGATAGATTTTCAAATAAGTATTGAAGAAAATAATTCATTGAATTTTTACATGATCTTCATGTTGGCTAAAAAAATTTGGTATTCCAGAGGCAATGGTTGAAGTTATAAATATATTTTAGAAAATCTGATTTCTTTAGATTTGAGTAGCCTTAATTTTCCAGTTTTGTGTATTTCAAACATCCTGGGGTTTAATGGGAGTATTCACAGACTTATTTACTTGCACTTCTGCCTTTCCTTAAGGCATTTCTATGTGTCCAAATCTATTAATAAGGAGGAATAAATAGACACAAACGAGCTTCTTTTCTGTCATTTACAATTTGGTCTACTATGGGATAATCCTGTGTCCTCTATTAATCAACCCCCAACACAAGACTTCCATTGTACAGGACAGAGATGAGGCATCTGGGGTGGAATTCAGTCAAAATATTAATTTAGACATTGGGAGCCATCATCTTCTTGAGGAAACTATCAGGTAAAATGCATTCATTTTCAGCCAAGCTAAATGCCCATGTCCCAGAATTGCACAACCCTGTTAAAGTCAGTAAGTGTCAAAGTCGTGAGCTATGGACTAGACAACATTGCCCAATAACCACAATTAGGGTTTCCAGTGTCTGCCGTTCCTCTTTTGCAAATCTGAATCTTTCTTCCTATGCTATTTCACATATGCATTATTCATGCTGATGTTGAAATAGTGACAATTTATGGGGAGAGTTCAGTAGTTTTGTGTAGCACTGGAAATCACTGCCTAAACACCAGTAGAAAAACATACCCTGGGAAATTAATCTCATAAACATACACTTATTATGGTGTGTTTTAGAATTATATAGAATAGCATTTTAATTAAGCTTTTGGTTTGTCCAGAACACTAAAACTACCATGTTAATCCTCAGTTTCAAGTTCCTTCATTGACTAGCCCTGATTTTACTTCCCTTTTTTCCTCTACCACATCTGTCACTTTTCAGCCAAGCCTGTAGTTCTTGGTAACCCATCTCTAACTCGGGGTCACCATTCTCATTATACTTATATCTCGGATTCAGAATTTTCTACCACTTCTGATTCTGAACTCTCAATGTGTTGGACTTCACTGTAATTGACATTTAAACATATTGATCATTTCTAATAATCTTTTAATTATAGGAAACTTTGGCCTTTCCCCTTTGTGCTTAATAATGATTCAGGTATCATGCAAAGAAGCCAGAAAAATAGATTTTAAGTCTTCAGATTTGAACCCTCAAAGTAACAAACATTGATCCAGTAAGAATTAAAGCAGGAAATGGAAATAAAGCTTTATATTTCTTATTACCAATATTTGCTTGGTTTTATACAAATCTAAGTATATGTGAACATTTCAATATTAAATCTTATTTGTTACAACAATTCATCAGGTTTGTGGATTACTAATAAAGTAAAGGTGAGATTGGGCTGGTTTTATAGAAAACATAGAAATTTAGAGTAATTAATATATTTATAAAAGAAAAGATTAGGCTGTCAATTTGTTCTGTTGACAGTGCCCTTTGCTTTACAGAAGCTTTTTAGTTTCATGAAGTCTCATTTATTAATTGCTGATCTTAGATTCTGGACTGCTGGTGTTCTGTTCAGGAAGTTGTCTTCTGTGACAATGAGATCAAGGCTTTTCCCCATTTTTTCTTTTAATGGATTTAGTGTGCCTGGATTTATGTACTTTATCCACTTGGAATTTCTTTTGTCCAAGGTGATAAGTATTGGTCTATTTACATTTTTCTATATGTAGACATCCAATTAGAGCAGCAACGTTTGTTGAAGATGCTGTCTTTTTTCCATTGTATGGTTTTGGCTTATTTGTCAAAAATCAGGTGTCCATAGGTGTGTGGGTTTATTTCTGGGTCTTCAATTTGATATCATTGATCCACCATGGTACTGCTTCTATGCCGGTACCATGCAGTTTTTATTACTGTTGCTCTATCATAAATGTCCTCTGAAAGACTCCACCCAGCAGGATATTGAAGCAGATACAGAGACGCACAGACAAATTTCAGGCAGAGCCCAGAGAGTCTTATGGAAGAGAGAAGGGAAGGAGGGAAGACAGAGGAGACAAGAGCTCCACAAGGAGACTGAAAAAGCCAAAACATCTGCGCCCAGGAGATGCATCAGAGACTGATGCATCAACCAAGGGCAATTTATGAAGAGGACTTACACTCCCTGATCAGATAGTGTCCCATAGGCAGCTCAGTCTAGTAATGTGAGCAGGGGTTGTTTCTAATATGAACTCGATTGCTTGCTCTTCAATCACTTTCCCCTGGTGATGTGACCTTGCCAGCCCACAGAGGAAGAGGATCCAGGAAATCCTGATGAGACTTGATAGGTTAGGATCAGATAGTAAGGGAGGAGGACTCCCCATTTCAGTGGACTAGGTGAGGAAGATAGAGGAGGAGAAGGAAGAAGTGTAGGATTGGGAGGAGATGAGGGAGGCCGCTACAAGGAGGATATAAAATGATTAAATTGTAAAAAATAAAATAAAATAAAAAATGAAATAAAAGAGAAACCATTATACAGTTATTTGTTTTGTGCATTCAATTAACATTTCCATATATTCAGAACTCCGTGTGGAAGATGAGACAACAAGTAGGTTACCATCCTTTTTATTTAAGTTATTCATTTACACTAACAAATCATCTTTAAGACATGGAGAGCCATTTGAACATGCAATATTTATTATAAGATGCTACAAAAGGCAGCAATGCCTTGGGTGCTAGTCCCACCATGTGCTCTTACTCTTGTGACCTCATGGGAGGGGGCACTTTTCCTTGCCTTGTGTCAAACTGATCCTTCCACAGGTAAGAATTAAAACAATGTAAATTATCCTGTGAATAATAGCAATCTAATCCAGTTTATGCTTTAAAATGTTAGAAATAAATTAATAAAAAAACAGGAATTGTGTCAAAAGCCCTTAAAATTTTTAAATATTTAAAAATTTTAGAAAATATGGTTATTTAAAACTAAATCTTTATTAAAAAGCACAAGACCCATCTTCCTTTTGGACAAAGAGAGTGTTATCTTTCATCTTAAGTATGCACATCTCCTATCACTCAATGAATAAAACAAAAGTGTTCCATTTATACCCCAAAATCTAGGACTAAAGGACAATAATATGCATGTGTTTCTAAAAGGTATAAAAACATGAATCTCTAGCTTCAAGAAAAATTGGCTAGTTGACTTGTGATTTACTGCAAACTTAACAGAAGGTTAGGAAAGTTTCGAGGAATTCTAACATTTTCATTCATTCCTTCTAGGCAGACCACATTTGTTTTCTGTGTAATCCCTTGCCTCTCCTCACAACAGCTGTAACAGTACTTAGCGCCCATTAGTCTAATACTGTTCACAACCAAACCCTCCTCAGTTTCTTCTTAGGGAAGCACTAGAGGGGGCCAAAGTGCAAGTGAATTTTGGGTGCTCCATTGGCCTACCCAGCCTATCCCTTCCACACTTGTCAAATCAAACACTCCATCAGACTGCCAACCAACCTAAAAACATAATCTATTGCATGCAAGTGGTTCTAGCTGACACTTTGAGAAAATACCAAGAAATATATCACTGAAAGAGGATTTACCATTGCTGCATTGACTACCCTCAAGCAATAGTCAAGGGTTCATGACATGTAGCAATTTGTAATTTTTGCTGAAGCACAAAATTGAATTACATGTGGCAAGCAACTGGTCTTTAGTAAGAATCCCTTAGCTGTAGTGTGCCTGGATGACTAGCCTACATATCTTCTCATGGTGGTTTATATGTGCTCTGCTTGTGGTTAATTTACTATGTAGCTATTCTCATGGCATGATAAAAAGCTACTTTCTTTGTAAAAACAAAACAAAACAAAGTCAAACAACAACAACAAAAAACTTTCCCTTCAAATAAAATTAGAGGCTAGTTCTGGTGATAAAATGAAGTATCAACAGAGTAATTCAAGAAAAGGAAAAAAAAAAAGTCAATCAAGGAAGTGCCTCACAGACTCAGTCTCTTTCTTAGTTGATAGTCAAAAACTTTGAACCACATTATCATCTTATCAATTGTAAATTTTAAGGGAAAATAAAGTTCTTCATGAACATTTAGAAAACAACTTTTTTTTTAAATGAGAGCTTCTTATAACCCTTATTGTCTTTAGATATGCACAATTGTGAATGTCATTTCAACCATTTTTTTAAAGATCAGGACATTTCTTTAATTCTATCTTTTTAATGTGACACACAAAATCCTCATAGAGTCTTACATTTACTTCTACCATACAAGATTTGAAATACTAGCCCAAACTAGATTGTTCGTTTACTTTTCCCATGTTTATTTGTATATTGTTTAATGCGATGAAGTGTATGTTTAAATAAAATTAAGAATTAGGGGAAATACACCTTAATTACTTGGGTAATATATAGTATGGACCTACAAAAAAACAAAACAAAACAAACAAACAAACAAAACTCAATCCCATAGGGAAGTAGACTTAATGTATTCTTAAGTTGACTTAAACATTTTCTGTGCAATAGTTTCCAAAGCCTAGAACATTGTGACTATACCATTTCACAAAATGATGACTGGCATGTTTCAGCCACCTGTCCCCTGTGAAGATCAAGGACCACCATTTTAGCTTATGGCAGCTGTTGTTTTCCATGCTTTTTTTTTTTCTCTCCCTGCTCTTGGCTGTGTGTCCCGCCATCCAGGTCTCCCAGCCTCAAGCTGCTATTTGTGGCCCTTGCCCTTGCTATTTTTACACCATGTGTACTATATGCTTCCTTCTCAAGTAATAAAAGTATTGTTTGTAATAAAAATTGGAAATCAGATGCTTGACTTCTTGAACACAAACTCTTCTCTTCTGGCTAAGCATATAAAATGGGAAGAAATGGAGATAATGAAAGCAGGAGGGAAATAAGCTACTTATCTTTTAAAGTTTGCAAAGCACTTTTGAAAATGAGGATTCTTTATGTTTTTAAAACTCTCTCCACCCATTAGCCTCAACGCCACACTGCTGCTATACTTACACCTCACTCATTATGTATTTACTTTTTATATAACTAAGCAGCACCCTGTCATAAATGAAATATTCATGGAAAAAAACCTGCTCAAAATGCATTTAGAAAAAGAACATATAAAAGCTACCATCTGCTCCCACTCCTAGCAAGCCCTTAGATACCAAAGTGTAAGCCCTCTGATTCTGCAAGGGGTAAAGCAACAAAGTGAGCATGATGTGTTCCTGAAAGCCCAAACTTCAGACTTTGAATTATGATAGATCTATGAGCCCTCAGTCATCAAAATGCTTAGATCAACATTGATGGCTGCAGAAGCTACACATAATGAATTCACATGCTAGCATATTGTAGTGCGTAGCCTTACCCAGGCTATTGTGCTGAAATGAGCTAAAACTCTTCTGGGAAGTGGTGAAAGCATTTTGTAGTCAATTGATATCATGCTACTTTATAATAAGCCTTTCTTTCTTTAAAGCAAAGATTCTAGACAGTCCAAGCTGAAGTGTTGGCACTGGGACACACATTGCTTTAGAGTCAGCTCGGAAAGCTCATGATAATTTGAACATACTCTATGTGTTTGATTGTTCACATGAGGAGTATCATCTCTGCTGCACATAAGTTACGTCTGATTTTCTGAGTAACAGAATAATTCCCAATGGCACATTTCTTATGTAAAAGTTCTATGGGCATTTTAAAGAAATTCTCTCCTTCTCCTCCTGTCTAGCATACCCCCCAGTTTCTTAGCATTAAGTACTCTCCATTCTGTATCCTCTGTACTTTACTCTCAATGTATATGTATTCACCCAGCGTTGAATCAAAATTTTAAGACTGCATCTGCACAGAATTTTTCTTCACTATCTGAAAAATATAGAAAAATAATTATCTATCCAGTATTTACACCATATTAGATATGATGATTAGACATGGAGAATAAGCTTAAGTGATATCTACATATTAACCCTTCTTATATAAGGAACTTGGTCAGAGAAAGATTTTCGTATCCAAAACAGGTTGTGGGTCATATTTCCCTAGGGATATCACAATCTATTTGGGAATTTTATGTTTTCTTTCTGATTCAGTTGAGAATTGTCTGAATGTAAACAAACAGAAACTGTATTTACATGTCAGCAAAATGAAGTCAGCAGCCATGCAAACAAGAAAGGGTCTTTTCTAGCAAAGTCATGTAGGAACAGTCTAGAATCAAACGGTGGTTGCACAGTCCCCTGGAAGCTTAGGAACTTTGCTTTTCCATGATGTCTCCTATTCTAGTTTTTTCAGTACAACCCAGACTAAGAAAAGTCAGGCTTCTCCCTCTTGGGACAAATTTTTTGGGTGAGCCACTTGCTTTTGATCACATTACTATAACAGAAATTTGTAGTACTGTCAATCTTGCTAAAAATTCCTATGACAAATATAGCCTTGAACTTGATATGTTATCATCCAAACAAATTCCAACAATCTACATGAAAAATGAGAAAGTAGATCAAATGTTAGACAGAAGCCCTCAGCCTTTTTTATTTCATTACATCATATTGTTTGTCAAGTCATATTTCTAATTGTTTTTATTAGTTAAATATTCCTTTTTCCAATAATCAAAATTAAGACAAGAGAAGAATCCCAGGCTGTTTGTTATTGCTGCTATTATTTGCCTGTGTAGCACAGAATCACTAAGACACTTCAGATCATGAACCCACACTGTATCACATAAATGAAGATGAGTATAAGTCTTGAATGTGGTGACTCAAGATTCCTAATGTTTTCCCTAACAATGGAGTGATTACATTGTTCATGATGTAAACCATAAATCTTCTCAATGTGTGATTGGAAAAGCTGTTCCTAATAGAATGAGACAATTAAAAAAATGAGGATTGGTCAGGAAAAACTGGAGTCTGGCATCATCCTGTTCACCTCCTGTATTGAAATCAGGCTGTATGTGGATGTTACTTTTTCTTGGTAATTTACTGATTATTTCTCTCTGTAAATGTGTTAGGGCATGAATAAAATATGGTAGACTTGGACTATCAGCATATATACATTTGTCTTGGTCCTCTAATGCCTCATGGTTCTGTGACAAATTACCATAGCCTGGGTAATTTATAACCAGTAAATTTTTATTTCTCACAGTTCTGATGACAGGCAAATTTGAGATCAAGGCACCAGCAAATTCAGACTGGGAAATCACATTGCTTATATATGCTAACTTCTATGTTATCTCACATGTTAGAATGAAAGGAGCTACAAGGCCTATATCATAAGAGTGCTACTTCCAATCACCAGGTTTTGTACCAATGACTTAGTCACCTGACAAAGTCCTCAGTTATTAATATCAATAGATTCAGAGTTAAGATTGCAACATTAAAATATAAGAGAAAAATAGACATTCAAACCATAACCACATTATGTCTCTGAATTAGCATCAGAGAAGATATGAGGTCAAATGGTCCAGTTAAAATAGGAAGTAATGCTAATGAGCTACTTCAAGCTATTTGCATTACTATGGAGTAAAAAACGTTTTGAGATATGTTTATGAGAGACAGAGGTCTACTCATGCTCAGAAACTAGCCATGAAGAATCTGCCTAGTCTTTCTGGGTTTGTAGTATTTTTGTCCACCATTCTGAGTACTTTGTCACTTTAGTCTGTAACCTGTGACAGTTGACAGCTGTCACTTGTAAGGATTTGCTCTGGCTGAGGGCCAGATGTAAAGGAAAAGGCCTGGTATGAGAGAGCAAGCTGACAAACTATTTTGGCTTTCTTTTTGCAACACTGACATGTTAAGCTTTAAAATCTTGTCTCCTGTGGGAGAAAGGAATATACTAATCATATCACGGACCTAGGAAGTCTACTACAAGGGAACATGATAGTGAGGACCTTCTTGCATTATATCTTGCTTTTTCTGAAAGTTTCTTTCCTTATATGAATTTAAAAGAATGACAATTCTATAACAATTACAAATAACTATATTTTTGAGCTTTATAAGAAATCCCTTTAATGTTCTCCTTTATAGAACACAATAATACTATCAGGCAGTGCAATTTAATAAAATGAGAAGGAGGCATGTCTGCCTTCACATCATTCTGCACACTTAAATGATTCTGGCAGCAGGGGGTTGAATGCAACAGTTTCTGATTTTTTAAATTTATTTATATTTTGAAAAATTATACTTTATTCACTTTGTATCCCCTCTGTAGCTCCCTTCCTCATGCCCTCCCAATCCCACCCTCTCTCCCTCATCTCCTCCCATGCCCTTCCCCAAGTCTACTAATAGGGGAGGTCCTCCTCCCTTTCCCTCTGACCCTGGCCTATCAGGCTACATCAGGACTGGCTACATTGTTTTCCTCTGTCCTCTGGTAAGGCTGCTCCGCCCTTAAAGGTCAAGGGGAGGTGATCAAAGAGCCAGCCATGGGTTCATGTCAGAGACAGTTCCTGTTCCCATTACTAGGGAACTTACTTGGAGAATGAGCTGCCATGGGCTACATCTATGCAGAGGTTCTAGGGGTTCTAGGTTATCTACATTCATGGTTCTTGGTTAAAGTATCACTCTGAGAAAAGACCTCTGTACCCAGAATTTTTAGCTTTATTTATTTATTATAGCCAGAATCTGGAAACAACCCAGATGTCCCTCAACTGAGGAATGGATACAGAAATTGTTGTACATTTAGACAATGGAATACTACTCATCAATTAAAAGAAAGGGAATCATGAAATTTGCATGCAAATGGTGGGTACTAGAAAAGATCATCCTGAGTGAGGTATCCCAGAAGCAGAAAGACACACATGGTGTATACTCACTTACAAGGGAATATTAGGCATATAATATAGGATAAACATACTAATATCTGTATACCTAAAGAAGCTAAGCAAGGAAGACCTTGGGTAAGATAATCAAATCTCATGCAGAAAGGCAAAGGGGATGGACATCGGAAGAGGGAAGAAACAGGAAACAGGACAGGAGCCTACCAAAGAGGGCCTCTGAAAGACAATACCCAGTAGGATATCAAAACATATGCTGAGACTCATAGCCAAACTCTGGGTAAAGTGCAGTGACTTTTTTGAAAGAAGGGCAAGATAGGAAGACCTGGAGGCGACAGGAGCTCCACAAAGAGAGCAACAAATAAGTATATTTTATGACATCTTTTCTGAACTAAAATTGTGCTTTGGTTAATTTCACAGTTGTGTGATTTTTAATTGTAATTTTTATATTAATTACAATTTATTCATTTTGTATCCCAGCTGTTGACCCCTCCCTCATTCCTTGCCAATCCACCCTCCGTCCCTCATCTTCTCCCATTCCTTTCTCTGTACAAACTCAGTGTAAAACAAAGAGAGTGTAGCAATTACTTTCTGGCTGCTTAAACATTTATTGAATTAATATATTTTAAATGTCCTGAAGTGATATCTGTCACATAGTAAGAACTGTTTAAGTGTTTTCTATTTACAATTGACAAATGGATATGACATTAAACATGCCAGTTCTGTATTTCCTTAGATATAAATGTAATGAAGATCAAGTTGTTTCCTGTTGGCCTGCTTTCATCACCTCACCCTGATGGGGGAGCAGCCTTACCAGGCCACAGAGGAAGACAGCACAGCCACTCCTGATGAGACCTTATAGACTAGGATCAGAAGGAAGGAGAGGAGGACCTCCCCTCTCAGAGGACTTGGGGAGGGGCATGTGTGGAGAAGGGAGAGGGAAGGTGGGATTGGGAGGGGAGAAGGGAGGGGTTTATGGGGGGATACAAAGTGAATAAAGTGTAATTAATAAAACTTAAAATTAAAAACAAAACACATACATCTAAGGTTACCGTGATGAGAACACTTGAGGAACCGAGGTAAGAGAATGGTGAGTTGACGCCAGACTGACAGTGCGGCCCTGTTTCCACAAACAGCAACAGCAACAGCATTTTGTGGCATTCTGGTCTTTATTGCATCAGTTTCTTCTAAGAAAGCACACTCTAAATACTAGTCCAATTTCTTTATTTATTTTTGTTTCTTCCGCACATCTAAACCTTCTTTCTCTGCCCACTGGCAGTTAATCTTCTAATTGAATATCTCTTTGCTTTTTCTCCACATAATTCCAACAATGTTCCTAATAGGCATGGATATCTAGACTCTTCTTATCAAAATCATACAGTTTAGAGGACATATTAGGCAAGCTCAACTTTGGATTTTCCTTGTATAAAATATTTAGATGCCCATGTGAAAATTTAATAATTGCATAATATTTTGATCTGTTGTTTTGTTCTCATCTTGTGTCCATGGACTAAAGGTAAAATAGGTCACTATTGTTACATGTTTTTATATTAATATATTGTCTGCATACTTCCATTTAAATCAAATATTCTTTTTTCTTCTTTTTTCAATGTAATGTATTTATTTTTATATTAATCACAGGTTAGGTACTTTGCATCCCAGGTGTAGCCCCCTCCCTCAATCCAACCCACTCTCCCCATCCCTCCTTCATCTCCTCCCTGCCCCCTCCAAGTCCACCTACAGGGGAGGACCTACTCCAGGGGAGGACCTACTCCGCTTCCATCAGAACCCAGTTCATCTTGTCTCCTCAGGGCTGGCTGCAATGTCCTCCCCTGGGATCTAGCCAGGCTGTTACTCCCTGGCGTGTATGGGGGAGGATCAAAGAGCCAGCCATCAAGTTCATGACAGAAACAGTCCTTGTTTCCCTTACTAGGGTCTACAGTTTGACACCGAGCTACCATGGGCCACATCTGAGAGGGGGTTCTAGGCCATATCCATACATGGTCCTTGATTGGAGAAACTGTCTCTTAAAAGACCCCTGCGCCCTGCTCATTTTGGTCTTTGTGGAGCTCTTGTTCTCCCCAAGTCTTACTAACTTCCCCTATTTTCATTATTATTCCCAGCCCTCTGCTGAAGGCTTGGTTGTAAGTCTTAATATCTGTTTTCATACATTGCTATATCAATACTTTCAGGGGCACTCTTTGGTATGCTCCTGTCCTGTTGCGT
>CM053743.1:84153735-84170506 GCA_028658305.1 Pachyuromys duprasi | reverse complement strand
GGGCTGCTGCTCTGGTCTGGAGGCTCCATGCTCCGACCTGGGCTTGCTGCTAAGGGCTTTCCTCTGGACTGGAGACTTGGCGCCTCCTTCTGGGCCAGGGGCTGTGCACCATGGTCTGAGATGATATTTGGGGGCACATCAGTCTGGACCTAATACTGTGTGTCCAGGTCTGGGGTGGTGGCTGGCTCTGCCATGGGGAGTGTGCCTGCCCGATGAAGCCTGGTTTAGGGAATGGAATCTGGGGCCTTCCCAGACTGGCCCGTGGACACACACATGGTCTGGAGTGGTTGCAGGCATTGCTGAGCAGAGTGCTCAGGTCGGATGCAGACTGGTCTGAAAAGGTACCTGGGGCCTTCTCAGTCTGGCCCGTGGACACACACGGTCTGATGTGGTTGCCAGCAGAGCTGAGCTATGTGTGTTCACCAGATGCCAGCTGATCTGAAATGGTACCCGGGGTCTTCTCAGTTTGGCCTGTGGACACACACATATACTGAGGTGGTTGCTGGTAGAGCCCGCAGTATGCAGGCCAGTTGGAAATGGTTCCCTAGGTCTTCTAAGTCTGGCCCGTGGACACACACGCATGGACTGGGTTGGTTGCTGGCCGATCTGAGATGTGTGCACCTGCTGGATGCAAGCTGGTCTAAAATGGTACCAGGGGCCTTCTCAGTCTGGTCCAGAGACTGTGTGACCCAGTCTGGTATGGCAGCTGTTGGCGCCCAGGGTGGCTGCTAGTTCAGATCAGGGCTATGTGCCACCGGTCACCAGGAGTTTTTCCGGGGATTAACTGGGTGTCCCTAGGGTTTTCTCACTTGATTTTCTCACTGTAGGAGTTCCACTCACCTGGCAATCACAAAGGCTGGTGTTTTAGGTCCCAGAGTTCAGTCTCCTGGTCGCTGTGCTGACACTGCTGTCCTACTCCTCAGACACAGTGTCCTCTTCATGGCAGCCATCTTGGATCCTCCAAATCAAATATTCTTACACTCTCTCTTCTCTGATAAAAAGCCTTCTTAGGTCCTTCCTTTATCTATCAAAGGCAGAGTATGTCACCACAGAAGGGAATTTTTTTTAAAGAAAAATATTATTATTTATTATAATTTATTCACTTTGTATGCCAGCTGTGGCCCCCTCTCTAATCTCATACCAGTCCCACCCTCCCTTCTTCTACTACTCCCATGACCCTCCCCTAGTCTACTAATAGGGGAAGACCTCCTTCCCCGTCTGACCCTAGACTATCAGATCTCATTAGGACTGTATGCATTGACTTACTTTGTGGCCTGGCAAGGCTAAACTCCCCAGGGTGAGGTAATCAGACATACAAAAAAACCCCTATGGAAGATGCTCAATCCTCATTCAGAAGGACAAGCACAATAGACATCAGAAGCAGAAGACAGGGAACAGGACAGGAGCCTACCACAGATAGACTGTGAAAGACTCTACTGTGAAAGAAGGGGGAAACAGAAAGACCTGGTGTGGACAGGACCTCCAAAAGGAGACCAACAGAGAAAAAAAAAACCTGTGCCATGGAGACCCTGCAGCGACTGATACCCCAACCAAGAACCATGTGTAGCTAATAGACTCAGTCTCCAAGTGGGATCCCTAGTAGGAGAACAGGGCCTATCAGTGGGGCTTTTTCTTTTATCTCCAAAGATTACCAAGAGAATGGCTCAGTCTTTTATGTCATTTGGTATGAAAGCCATGACTATTTTCTAACTTTTACAAAATTTGAGTTTTACTTAGCGGAGAATTTGCCTCAATGCTTATAAGTCTTCAATTTAATGAAAAGAATTACCATCAGCTTATAATTGAAAGATACAAATGAGATTATGTTAGAAAACTCAAAGCTTACAAATTGTGCTTCACTTTTTAATCACAGTGTTCTGTGGCAGAAGGATCAGATGACACAGAGGTTATTAACAAGAGTGTTATATAACATGTACATAACTGTATTTCATGGATATAAGTAATTGGAGTAATTAGAATGAGGCATGAAACAATAGCTGAGAGTTTTTAAATAATTATGTAGTGGCTTAAATATAAATTATATTTTTTCCTTGCCCACAACATAGCCCAAAGAGGGTGTTCTTGGCTGGTAAAATGTTTTTTGTTTGTTTGTTTTTTCACATCGTGATTCAGGAACCTGAGTTTTTGATCCCATTACTCCATAATTACATTCTCTATATTTTTATTCTAAATAGACAAATTAAGAAAGAGATAAAGACTATTTTACTTTTAGAAATCTTGGTATAGAATTGGTGCATACTGCCCCAGTTCATAGTCTCCTGGTAAAATTTACTTAATGCACTCACTCATTGAGTGGTAGACAAAAAATATAGTACAAGAAGAAAAATTAATATTAGTGAACTTGTGATCTTGGTGACACACTCTTTAGATACTGCTGTTATAGATGTTATTTATAACTGTCAGCTGGATATAAAACTCCCCTTTTTAATTGGATGTATGATGAAGGTGAGATTCACAGGTTGTGTATAAAATATTAAAACTGACAGATCCAGTTGCTGAAGAAGAGTAAAAACCTCAAGTCTACGATTTTGATTTTTAAATGTTCTCACTGACACTTCTGGAAAGATGAGTTAGTTGAAAATCCTAAGACATTTTCTGTAGCTTGACTTGGAAGTCAAATAAACCCGTTAGTACTAAATTCCTCTCTCTTTGATTTCATTTTCATGTTAAACCAGAAATGGCTGATTATGTTGCTTTGTAATGAGAGGGCAAGTTCACATCATTCATGGTAGTTTTCAAACATTTTTTTGCAATAGAAACTTCTTGGGATAATACCTTGTGTCAACTCCTAATATTTGAGTTACTGACAGGTGATACTTAGAATGAGGAGGAGGTAGATGCCCAGTGCCCTTTTAACTGAACCTCCTGCTTTCTCCCTTACCCAAGAAGATGGTGGACAACTTTTTAAAAATAGTAGGTCACTTAAAACTAATTTTTACTACCTTTGCTTGTTACTTTTTAAATTTTTTTTATTTTTTATTTGTATTAGTGTGAAGCTACCAGATCCCTTGTAATTGGTGTTACAAACAGTTATGAACTAGCATGTGGGTAATGAGAATTGAACCCAGGTCCTTTAAAGGAGCAGACAGTGCTCTTAACCACTCAGCCATCTCTTTAACCCCTGTTTGTTACTTTTAATTGGAAAATGGAACAAGAATTGGGAGAAGTCCATGTTCCATTAATTATGCCTGGAAAAGGCAATTCTAGACAGACACTGTATCAGTCAATGATGAAAAGAAACACAGGGCCAAGATTTGTGGTCTTGAATGTCTGTTGCTGTAGAACAGGCTGTTATGTTCTGCGCAATGTGAGATGTTATATAAAAGAGAGTATACTATGTGATTTGAACACCCAGGGGAGAGACCACTTAAACTCATCTGTGGACTGCTTCTGTGGAGAAAACTGAGCCTCATTTGTTAGGTAGGGCCAAATATATGAATTTACTAGAAGATTCTGTAAAATTGGACTTTGCCCATTAAGTAACAGGATGCTATTAGTTAATTGGATGCAAAAAAAGAACAATTTTAAAGCTATTGGTTTGTTGTCATTTTTATTGCTGTTTTAAAATGCACGTGGTTAACAAAACCTAAAAAAAAGAAAACCTGTGTGTGTGTGTGTGTACAAGAGACAGAGACTGACAGACAGAGAAAGAGAGAGACAAAGAGACAGACAAATGGACAGACAGACATACAGAAAAAGGAACAGACATGGGTGGATGGACCAAGAAAAATATGATATTATAAAAAAGAAAAGCTTAAAACAAGGCAATGCTTTTAGAACTAGAGAGGAGAAAAAGAAACAAAGAGCAGTTTAGAAATCTGAGTAGAGGGGAATGGGTGATAATTTAAATTCAAGGGATTAAAAAGAAGTTGGACATGACCCAGATTTCCAGCCGAATTAAAGTCTATGTTTGTTCCAACAGAAATCATAAGTTATTCACCTCTGTCACCTTATCAGACTATTTATTCTGGTCTAATAAATCCTCCTCTACTCTTTTCTCTCTACTACTTATTGTCCAGAGACTATGTGGATAAGAAGTTTCCAGTTGAATTGTAAGCTTCTATCATACTGCCATCATACATGTCCAAGGTTCCTGTTGCATAACAAGGCAAGTAGCTGACAAGAACTTACTATGGCCTTTCAGTTGTGACTACATAACCAAATCATCACCTACAAACCACCTACAGCAGTGGTTTTCAACCTGTGGATTACAACCTCTTTTGGGATTGAACAACCTTTTCACAGGGAGTCATCTAAAACCATTGGAAAAAACACAGATGTTTACATTAGAGTTCATAACAACAGCAAAATTATGATTATGAAGGAATACCAAAAATAATTTTCTGGTTGGGGTTCAGTGAAACATGAGGAATTTATTAAAAGGGCAGATCTTTAATAGGCTCTTTCTATTCAAAAGATGCATTTTTTATTGCCTCACTTTATTTGAAAGAGAACTAGTCTTAAAATTCACAGTAATCAATAGAAATAATTATGTAATATTTATATATGCAATGTATTTTATATGTAATATATTATATGTAAAATATATGTAGTATTTACCTCTGTAATATATTTATATGTAATATAATAATTATGTAGAAGTAATCAATAGAATAAATTATGTTGCTTGGTCTGTAAGTGTACTTTGCATAAGTAAAGTTAGAAGCACAAACTAAGGAAATGCTATGACACACCAAAACAAAATTGTATACATTTATAAACAAGAAGTCAGTGCAGAAAAGTGGATATAACTAGTGATCATCATGTTGACCAAGATAAATTAGATTCGTAAAGACAAATACAGCATATTGTCTTTCATGCTTAAAAATCCAGATTTAAAAACAATAATAAAAAGACATGAAAGTGGAAGAGAAACTATTTCTTCAGAGCATGAGGTCAACAGAAAGGAGGAGGTGGGGAGAAGAAAATTGGTAAAAAACGGGTGTGCTGCAATTAGATTTTTGTTGCTGTTTTCTAAACTTGGCATAACCTTGGAAGAGAGACCTCAACTGAGAAGATATCTTCATCAGATGGTCTTGTTGACAAGTTAAGGGGCATTTTCTCAACTAATGATTGATGTGAGAGGGCTCTGCCTACCTCTGGCTGGGTGAGCAATATGAGAAAGGGGTCTAAGAACTCTCTGTGCACTGTCCTTGTTTGGTGTATAAGTAAGGGGAGCAAGAGTTGTCTCTCTCCTGAACTCAGTTGCCTGTTCTTAGATCATTTTCCCCTGGTAAGCTGGCCTTGCCAGGCCACAGATGAGAGAATCCGGATAGTACTGATGGGACCTGATACGCTAGGAACAGACAGTAAGGGGGGAAGACTTCCTCATCAGTGGACTAGGGGAAGGATATGGGGGAAAGAGGTAGGGAGGGTTGGGCCAGGAGGTGATGAAGAAAGGGGCTACAATCAGGATATAAAGTTAATTAATTAATATAAATAGAAAGAAATAAAAGGATATTTTACAAAAAAAATTCTGAACAAACCAAAAGAAGCAAACCACTAAGCAGCCTTCATCCATGCTCCCTGTTTGAGTCCCCCTCCCTGATAGCATTTGGTGATCAACAGTGATCAGGATATGTAAGTCAAGTGACTGATTTCTTCCCAAGCTGCTTTTGGTTGTGTTGTTTATAACAGTAGAGAGCAAGCTAGAACAGGAGTTTGCATGGACAAATACAAGACATATATCAGACATGAAAACAATGAAATTCATTATTTTGTACAATGAATATGAGCTTCTTACAAAGTTAGAAACAAGTTTAGAGACTAGCAATTATTGTTCTATTTCCTCAACAGTGTGGAGAAAGTGTGGCCTCTTTATTCTGCCTCCCCAGATTTAAAAGAAACTTGAAGTTGTTTTGTCCCGTTATTGACATGCCAAATGAGGCTAGCTGAAGATGGCACTGCCACAGAGTTTGCTCAGCCTGATAATATTGAAATGGTAGCTTTGGACAGGGCTGAATGTTGTGTGTGGTTTCATTTTGGTTTTTTGTTGCCACTGTGCTTCTTAAGGCCAAATCTCAACAGGCCTCTCAGTGGTCAACTCATAGATTCAAATGACACTTCATGAAGTTACCGTTGCAGCTAGAAAAGGTCTTTCTTTTTCTGTCTTTTTTCCCCCTCTTTTTCACCTTTGAGTTTTAAAAAACTGTATTGTAGATTCATAGATGGAATCTTTTAAAATTTTTATTTATTTTTTAATTTTTATTTTCCTTCACAATTTATTCATTATATATCCCGACTGGATTGAAGCACCCTCCCTTAAATTCCTACAGTCCCACCCTGCCTCACTCTTTCCCCCATCCCCTTCTCCTAGTCCACTGAAAGGGGGAGTTCTCCACTATTGCCATCTGCCCATGGCTTCTTAAGTCTCATCGTGACTGCCTGGATCCTCTTCCTCCATGGCCTGGCAAGGCTGCATCATCAGGAGAGAGAGATCAAAGAGTGGTCAACTGAGTGCATTATAGAGGCAGCCCCTGCTCCCCTCAGTCAGAGAGCCACATGGAAACTGAGCTTCCAATCCAATCAGCCACATACAGTTTTTTCACTTTGAATTCCAGCTGTAGCCCCCTCCTCATCTCCTCCCAGTCTCTCCTGCCCTCCCTCTTCTCCCCAATACTCTTTCCCTAGTCGACTGATAGGGGAGGGCCTTCTAACCCTAACATCTGACCCTAGCCTATCAGGTCTCATCATGACTTGCTGCATCATCTTTCACTGTATCCTGGCAATGCTGCAATCCCAGGGGGAGGTGATCAAAGAGCCAGCTACTGAGTTCACGTCAGAGACAGCCCCTGCTCCCCTTACTAGGGAACCCACTTGGAAACTGAGCAGCCTATGGATCTTAAAATGGAAGAGAGCCATGCTGTTTAAGGAGGTCAGCCACATGGTTAAGCATATGGTGGAGAGAAGAGCTTTAGAGTAAATAGTCCTTCTTTTAATAAACATTCAGTTACACAATAATATGTGTTTACATTATTTAGTGATGAAAATAAATTGTAAATTTGTGCAATATAAAAGACTATGGTAGAAATTAGAACATTAGATTCCAGGGCTTAGTCAATTTTTAAATTTTCTGTATTGAAGACAATTTATCTGATTTAAGACTTGTTCAAAATTCAGTCAATGGATGTCTGATCTGCTATGATAGCTATGTGAGAGAGAAAGAATACACAACAAATGAACAGAGCATGCTGAATGTTCCCTCTAACATGATAAGCAGGTATGACGGTAAATAGTGACTTCCATCAAGAGCAGGAATGACCTAGGAGGCAAGCCTCTGGGCACACCTACAAGGGTGTGCCCAATACTGCTTGGATGACCAGGAACCTGAGAATAGATATCTCAGGGACCTGTGTGTGTGTGGGGGGGGGGGTAATTAATACTGGTCTAAATTTCTTTTTAAATGTAGGGATAAAATGACACTTATTAATATTCTGCTGATCAGTGCGTCACTCAGCCATTGTCAGAGAAGCTTCCTCCAGCAGCAGATAGGAACAAAAACAGAGACCAATAGCCAGATATTTTGAAAAGTGTGAAAGACCTTGGAACACTCACCCCTAAATAGGATACCTCCATCAAATCCCTCTACTCAGTGAAGCACTTGGAAGAGGTCAGAAAGAGTATAAAATCCAGAGGAGATGAACAACACCAAGAGAGCAAGGCCCTCTAAATCAACATGAGCAAGGCACATATGAACTCAGAGTCTGAAGCAACATGCACAAGACCTGTGTGAATCTGTTCCAAGTCCTCTGAGCATGTATTCTGGTTGAGTGTTTTTATGGGAAATCTGAATGTGTTGGATAAGTCGGTCTCTGATTCTTGTGCCTTCTCTTGGGGTTTTTACCTTTGTTTGTCTTGTCCAACTTTGACATGATAGTTTTTTTTTATCTTATGATATTTTATTTTGTTATATGTATTTTAAAAATGAATGAATGGCAGGATGTGATGGCACTGATCTTTAATCTAAGCAGGCAGATCTTTTTGAGTTTGAGGCCAGCCTGGTCTACAAAGTGAGTTCCAGGACAGTTGGAGCACTGTTACACAGAGAAACCCTGTCTCAAAAAACAGAGAAAGAATGAATGACATCCTAACAAATGAATAAACAACTGAACAAATACATGAAAGAACAAACATATGAATGAAAGGATGAAAAAATGAATGAATGAAAAACTAGCCAAAGTTAACTACTGAATTGTTTTTTTTTTTTATACCTGTTGGGGGAGGGAATATAAGTTTTCTCCAATGGAGTGACAATGAGATATCAACCACAACAGGGAAGACATCATGTTCAGCAATTGTTGGCCAACATATAATATTATCTACAGTTTTTAATTTTGTTACAGTTGGTGAGTATAGCAAAATATCTTTAGAAATCATTTCATTGGTATTATTGTTTTTTTGGCCTATCTTGTTTAGTGGCCTACGTGTCCTCTGGTACAGCAGGGTGCCTCTGCTGGAGTTGGGGCTCCAGATATAGCGGCAAAGGTTGAAGCACCAATTGGGAGTGGGCTGGGAAATCACTGCAATAGTAGGGGTGGTCTGCAGGCAACCAACCTACCTGGAGTTCTGATGGCCAGTGTGACCTCTAAAGGGCATGGGGCTTCCACCAGTGTGGTAGACAGGCATCTGGTGTCAAGGTGGGGAAAAGTGGTTGAGCAAAGGCTGGGTGGGACCTGAGAGAGTATTGGTTGGCTACAGGTCAGGCTCTTACCTGCTAGTTTTTTTAAATGAAACAGAAAGGGGTGGATCTGGATGGCAGGGGAGGTAGGAAGAAACTGAAAAGAGTAGAGGGAGAATGAAATCCTAATCAGGATAGATTATCCTAATACACACAATAAGGAAAAAATTAAATAAACGATATCTGTTCTAATGTAGGCTAATATGTATTATTTGTAATTCTGGCAAAATAGATAATAAAATTTCTTACAACTTTTTCAGAGATCCTTATTCTTATCTTACCCTGTTTCCTCCCTCTCCTCCTTTGTTGACCTCCTTCTCCTCTCCTAAATGAAGCACTGCAATGGGGAAGTTCTCCACAGCAAGCTCCATGACAGAGATAAACATGCTGTACAGGCTGGATATTTACCACAATTAATACCTTTGTAAATGGGATGCAGTAGTAAATGTAGGAAAAAAAGGGATTGGTGGTTCCCTCCCATGACTGAGGGTTCAGACTGAATAAAAAGTTGGGAGACAACTGAGTGTCAGCATTAATCTTTCCCTGATTCCTGACTGCAAGTGGACAATGACAAGCTCACTTGCATCCCACTATGTCTTCCCCACCCAGATGGGCTGTAGCTACTCAAATAACCATTGGCAAATGGGTATTTTTCAAAATCTTATACCCTTCTTTCCTGAGTGCTTTTGCCAGGAGTTTGAAACTGCAACAATAAAAACAGCTAACATTGATAAAGCATTTTTTCTAGAATTAGTTAAGACGGTATCACAATTATGCAATGGAAGCTAGGCAGAATACTAGAATTGGTACATATTATGACTTACTACATTTACTAGACACTTAAGAGGAGTGGAGCATCTTTCCTAGTGACCCAGCTTATTAATCAGCATATTCTAGACACCTCATCCAAATCCTAGCATATGATATTCTTGTGTTGCTTTTGGTACTGTGTACATTAGGTGAGTGTGACTAACTTCCAAGTATCTACCCCATCTCCTCTTAGCAGACTACCATTTTTGCAGTTTATTGTAGCGTTCAATAATCACATCTTGCCTTCCTTACCCACCAATTGCAGTGTAAAGCTAGTTGCATCAGTATTTTTTCCTTCCGACACACTAGTTTTGTGCTATATTTAACTCTTGAACATTAGCATTCATATCCAGCAGCACAAAGGAGGTTTCTGCTGTGCATTACTTCCACCACGTAAGGTGGGGCTTGTTCTGCTGTGCTTGCAGAGGACAGAAAAGCAGATGTACTTACAACCAGAGAAGAGCTAAGACTTCTTTCTGTGCTAAACCAAAGCCAAACCTTTCTAAAGCTGTCTGTGAACGAGTTCACTCTTCTGCTTTGCTGCTACTTTTTGCTTTTGGTTTCCAGGATTACAGGTTAACAACACAAAGGAAAGGTGACTAAATACATGTATGTTCCCTCAAAAGAAGATTCTTTGTACATGAAAAGAAGCAAAGGCAGGCTAGCACCAACACCAGTTTTTATATCATTCTCAACTGATAGAAATAAGACATGGCGTAAAGGGGTTGTATGTGCATTCAGAATGTCTTTGTACTGTATTGTAATTACACCTGAGTTGTGGTCTAAATGGAGAAGAGCCTGACCAGAAACTTCTTTCAGAAGGATCTGGATACTCACTTATTTTTCTAGATATTTTTCTTGCCACTGTAACATTTTCATCTTTGGTCCTTTAGTCTTCCCCCCCCCACCTTTTTCTTTTTAGTAACATTATTGCCTTTCATTTGCATTTTCAGAAACTGATTTAAGTTCTCAAAATACAGTAGTTTTTCTTTCTACCATTACAGCTACTTGTCACTTTAGAAAATAAACGTTAAGCTATTCCCTTACCCATGTAATAACAAACCTCTTGGTTTAGTATAATTTTGTTCTGTCTTTTGTTTTGTTTTGTTTTTAGAGAAAATGAATAACAAAGCAATATTAATTTGACTGGGTACCAATTAATTGTTAGGTATGAAAATTTGCTTAATTAGTATGCTAAATATGGGGGCAGATTATAATTTTATTCAGTTAAGGAACTGAGATGGTTTTCAGAGAAAAAAACAGTAGAAAACAGTTGGAAAAGTGCAAACAATCATAAGAAAAAAGAAAGAAGGGAAGAAAAAGGAGAGCAAAAGAAAGGTGGAAAGGATGAGTGAGAGGGAGATTATAGATTTGGAGAATGGGTAAAAAGTGACCATTTAACCAACAGTTATATCTAAGTGCTCAGAGGGAGGAACATTCTATATATTCTATTCATATACCTGCCAAGGTCTTTCTATAGGACCTTGAAGTATGAGCCAATGCCAAAGGCGGTACTCTGAGTTACCTCCACAGAAATTCTGAGACTTACACCATTAAAAGCTCAAGGTTCCTGTTTTGAACTTTCTTCTGTCTTCACTGTCTTTCTTCTGTCTCAAGGGAAAACTCACTGTAGCGTGAGAGGATTCTAGGACAGTGTCCAGTGTCAGACAGTGCTGTAGGGTAGCAGTTTTACCTTCACCCCAGGGGATTTTCTGCTAATGCAAACCCCTACCCAATAAATAAAAGTCCATCCAGGATGAATGAAGTGTATGACAAAACTATTCATAGTCCACACACAAACTGATTGTTCAGTATTAATGTTTTGGCTTTATGAATAAATTTGAGTACCTTAGGATAGTGACATTGTAAAAAAGAATTTATTGCACAAACTCCCCTAATTCTTGCAAATATGTAGATCTAAACAAGTTACTATCATCAGTTCATTTGTTCACTACATAAATGTTTATTGGGTACTTTGTTGTGGATGTTTTGGCTTATAATATGTAAACATGTTTTTGTTAAAATTCCAAGTTGGGGATTTTAGTTTGTCCACACCTATTAAGCGTCTTGTGTGGAGCAGGGCCTTTGCCTGGAGAAATTAGTTGAATTCTGAGGACTTTGAGGGGTATAAATATGAAAGCCCTGCTTGGAGGAGGACTA
The DNA here is from genome assembly GCA_028658305.1 of Pachyuromys duprasi. Classification (NCBI taxonomy): domain Eukaryota; kingdom Metazoa; phylum Chordata; class Mammalia; order Rodentia; family Muridae; genus Pachyuromys; species Pachyuromys duprasi. The sequence goes on along the minus strand of CM053743.1, from coordinate 84,158,838 downwards.
CTTGTTGCTGGTTTGTCCTTCTGCTGCATTTGCTGTTTGTTGATTGGCTGGTTACCTGGATTTCTGGATGATTGATGTTGGTATTACCTCCAACAGAATCCTAAGACCCTACCCAGCAGGAAATAGCAGAAAGAAGTCTGCCCTATCCCCACCAACCTTTTTTCCCTCCTACCTAGTGTTGGGGGCGGGGTAGAAGGGAGGTAGAAACATTTAATAACCCTAAATAAAGTAGGTTCGTTAAAAAAAAATCAATGTCAACAGGTGGCTTAGACACAATGATTAACTTCTAATGTAGTGGAGGACTCCTCCAGTATCGATGGGTTGGCAATGCTGTTTAAGGAAGTTGGCAAAATAGTGGTCTCCTGTCTTACTCCCAGAGGGGATTTTCTGATTTTGCTTCAGGTCTTTATATATTACAAGTGGTAAAAGGTTGGGAGGAAAGCTGAAACCTCAGAAGGTTCATTCAATTCTCTGGTGTTAGAAAGGATTCCAAAGCTAGCTATGCACATAGAGAGTTTGAGAATAAAAGTTGAAGTGCTTTGAAAGCAAAAAGTTCCAGTGGAAGAAGAACAAAAGGGTTCAGGCCTGATGTCTGAGAGCAGAAATTTTCTGCAGGATGAAAGAGGAAAGCAAATTAGACTGGATGGCAGATTGCCACTCCTTTCTGCTCCATGCACTTTTGCTACCAGGTACCCAGAGCACCTGTGTGAGGCAAGAGGCTGGGAAGAGCATGAAGCAGTATGCATAAAACAGGTTTTCTGTCAAGCCAAGTACACTGCCAGAGAAGTTGTTTGGGGCTACACAAGCATCATCAGCATTTTCAGTCTTTGTGCAACAAATGCCTGCTACTGATGATGGTGAGACTTATGATAAGAGGACATAACATCCAATAGAAATGCTAGATTTAAAGAGTCCATTGTAAAGTATGGAATACATTCATGTTTCATTAAGAAAATGTTAAACAACTGGGCTACCCAAAATAGACTTAACCCCCAAGATTGGAAGCGATTGGTGTCAGCTGTGTTAGAAGCTGGTCAGCAGTTATGATAGTTAACGTGGTGGAGAAATGAAGCCATGAAAATAGAACAACAAAATATAATATGAGGGATAAATGTTGATAAGGATCAGCTGCTTGGTGAAGGCTGTTATGCTGATTTACAAAAACAAATTGGATCCAATGATGTAGTCATTGAATAATGTCGTGTTGCAGCATGAAGAGTGTGGAATATGGTTTAGGAGCCTAGTAAAATAACCACTTCATTTACTAACATAATTCAAGGCTCTGGAGAAGCCTTTACCAACTTCTTGCAGAGATTGGGTTCAGCTCTAAATAGGGCCATACTAGACCCTGAGACCAGACAAATATTGATACCGACATTGACATATGAGAATGCAGATATGGAATGTAAGACAGCACTTAGACCATTAAGAGCACAAGGATTCCCAATAGATGAATAGGTAAGAGAGACAACTGGTGTTGGCTCTCAGGAGCATCATGCCAATATCATAGGACAAGCTATAGCTAGAGGTCTCAGTTATCAAAATACCTGGTGCATTAATTGAAGTGAATTTTGGCTATTTACAAAGAAAGTGTGAGGTTAAAAGCTTTAGAGCACAAAATAGGAGCTGCATTAACTCTGAGGAATATGGTACATTTACTAGTAGAAGGGAACGAGCAGGTTATGGCTACAAAGGAAGACAACTGGCTCACAGCATTTTGTAGCCACAGTGGCAAGGGAAAGCATTGGTCTAGGGATTGCCATTCCAAGAGGAACACACAAGGTAACCTCTTCCTATTGTGAAATGAACAGAGGGGCCTGTCAGCTTAAGGCCCTATGGCAAACAATATGAGCAGTCTTCGGTTGTTGGAAAGCCAGGAGGTAAAAGGCAGGCAGGAAAACCAAAATTAAGAATTTCGGATTTAACACACACACACTACTGAAAGTATTGCAGTATTGGATCTTTCCACAGATAAACCTCTTGCCCTATCCCCAAAAGTTGAATTTTACAAATTAACCACAGGTGTTTAAGGTTGTTTGCCTTGAGGGACAGTAGGAATGATCTCAGGAAGAAGTGGATTAACTTCTCAAGGATATATTGTTCCTCTAATTATTGTAGATGGGGACTGCTTCCACAATCATGCTTTATGTAGAAAAAAGAGATGCAAATTAATGCCACCAATAGAATTGCTCAGCTGTTACTGTTTACCTACTTCAATGGCAAAGCCACTCTGGTAGAAACAACAGGCTCATTTGGGAGTACTGGAAAATATGTGTTCTGGCAAACAGTGGTTAATAATCAGAGATCCAAATTAATGGTATAAATGAATGGTGTTGAAATACAAGGTTTGATAGATACAGGAGCTGGTGTCAGTGTCCTCTCCCAAAAGTCTTGGAATCCAAAATGGCCACAGGAGGTTTATACAGTTTATAGGAATTGGTAAAGTATCTCAAGTAAAAGAAAACAAAAAGTATTGTGGATTAAATGTGTGGGACCAGAAGGGCAAACAGGAAGTTTGAGACCCTATGTGGCTGACATACCCATACATTTTTGGAGAAGGGACCTTTTACAACAATAGAGTACTCAAATTAATATTCCTGCAAACCCAGAGACAGAAAATATGAAATTATGGATGAAATAATAAAAGTACCTGGGGAAGGAATTGATATGTGTAATCAAGAACAATCACAAGCTGTGCCCACTGTCCAAGCACAGAACATCCATGGGATTGAGTTTCCAAACTTATAAGAGGGGTCACTTCTGAATACCAACAGCCTTACCCTTAAAGCAGCTATCAAATAGATCTGTGTGGCGGTGACTCACAACTAAAGAAAAATTGCAGGCACTTGAACAACTGGTACAAGAGCATCTGGAAGCTCAACATATAGAAGAGTCTACCAGCCAATGGAATTCCAAACAATGGAATTGTTTGTTGTGAAAAAGAAATCAGGAAAATGGAGGATGGTAAAGGATTTAAGAGCAATGAATAGAGTCATTCAACCAATAGGTCTTTAACAACCTGGAATTCCATTACCTTCTTTGTTACCAAGATCATGGCCTATAATAATAATTGATTTAAAGGATTCTTTCTCACAATACCTTTGCATGAGCAGTATAGGGAAAGGTTTGCTTTCTGAGTACCTACTTTGAGCAATAGTCATCCAATAAAGAGGTGATACCACTAGCATGTGTTGCCACAGGGAAAGTTAAATAGTCCAACTTTATGTCAATATTTTGTGCAACAATTGTTAGAAATAATGTGTAAGCAATTTCCTCAATTTATCATTTATCATTACATGGATGATATTTTGTTGGCTTGAGAAAAAAATGTAAAAGGAAACACAAAGAACTCTGCCATGCTGGGATTACAGATTGTTCCAGAAAAATACAAAGAGGAAATTCACTTAGCTATTTGGGTTATAAAACAAGTCACCAATAATTTGGCCATAAAAGGTACATATTCCATAAAAGGTACAGGGACCAATTGTACATGCATAATAATTTTAAAAAATCAATGGGACACATTAATGGGCTGAGGCCTAAAACTGGATTAGGTACTTACAAGTTAACTAATTTATTTCAAACATTACAAGGAGATTCAGATTTAAATAGTCCAAAATGTCTAACAGCCAAAACAGAAGAAGAGTTAGCTGTGGTAGGACAAACACTGCAAGATGCATACGTGGGTTAAATTGATCCTAAACTGATTGTATTTTGGTCATTTTACCTTCAATTCATTCCTCTACTGGGCTTATTATGCAAAAAGAAGATAGCATTATGAAATGGATTTTCTTAACAAATAAATAAGTAAAAAAATTAAAAATATATATAGAAAAGAATTAATTAAATTATAAAAGGTAGAACAAGAATACGTCAATTGTCAGGAATAGACCCAGCCAAAACTGTGATACCTCTTACCAATACTGATATTATGTCATTGTGGGAAATCAATGAAGATTGTCAAAAAACTTATGGTACCTACTTGGGAGAAATTAAATAATCCTATATCCCCTAAGGAAATGAAGCTGTCATCAAAAGTCTCCCCCTGCCAAAAAAAAAGCCCAGGTCCAAATGGTTTCAGCAAGGAATTCTACCAGACCTTCAAAGATGAGCTAACACCTATACTCTTCAAACTATTACACAAAACAGAAACAGAAGAAACATTACCAAACTCATTCTGTGACACCACAGTCACTTGGCACCTAAACCTCACAAAGACCCAACAAAGAGAATTTCAGGCCAATCTCCCTTATGAACATTGATACAATAATACTGAACAAAATACTTGCAAACTGAATCCAAGAACAAATCGAATATATCATCCACTATGACAAAGAAGGCTTCATCCCAGCTATGCTGGGGTGATTCAATATACAGAAATCCATCAATGTAATCCACCATATAAATAAACTGAAAAAAAACACATGATAATCTCTTTAGATGCCGAAAAAGCATTTGACAATATCCAACACCCATTCATGTTTACAGTCCTGGAGAGATCAGGGATACAAGGCAATTACCGAAGCCCAGTAAAGACAATATACATCAAGCCTATACCCAACATGAAATGAAACAAAGAGAAATTTAAATCAATCCCACTGAAATCAAGGACAAGGCAAGGCTGCCCACTCTCTCCATATCTTTTCAACAGTGTTCTTGAAGTCCTTGCTAGAGCAGTAAGCCAAATAAAAGAGATCAAAGCAATTCAGTTTTTTTTTAAAGTAGTCAAAGTATCACTATTTGCAGATGATATGAGAGTATACATGAACTATGGCAAAAATTCTACCAGGGAACTCCTAAAGTTTCACCAAAGTGGCTAGATACAAAATTAACTAAAAAAAAAAAAAATTCAGCAGCCCTCCTGTGTACAGAAGACAAAGGGATGAGAAAGAAATTAGGGAAACAATACTCTTCACAATAGCCACAAAAGATATAAAGTACCTTGGAGTAACTCTAAACAAGCAAGTCAAAGACTTGTATGAAAAGAAAAAAAAACAACAAAAAATCACTTCATGGGGGATCCAAGATGGCTGCCACGAGAGAACACTGTGTCTGAGGAGTAGGAGAGCAGAAACAACGCAGCGACCAGGAGACTGAACTCTG
>CM053743.1:84131478-84153235 GCA_028658305.1 Pachyuromys duprasi | reverse complement strand
AAAAAAAAATCACTTCATGCCTCTGAAGGAAGAAACAGAAGAAGATATCAGAAGATGGAAAGATCTCCCAGGCTCTTGGCTTGGCAGGATTAACATAGCAAAAATGGCCATCGTATCGAAAGCAGTCTTCAGATTCAATGCAATTCTAATCAAGTTACCAACACAATTCTTTACAGACCTTGAAAGAAAAGTTCTCAAATTTATATTGAATAACACAAAACGTAGAATCACTAAAACTATCCTCTATAATAAAAGTTCTTCTGGAGGTATCTCCATTCCTGATCTCAAGCTGCAATATAGAGCAACAGTAATAAAAACTGTATGGTATTGGCATACAAAGAGAAAGGTTGATCAATAGAATTGGATGGAAGACCCAGAAATAAAAACACACACTTATGGGCACCTGATTTTTGACAAAGATGCCAAAACCATACAATAGAAAAAAGATAGCATCTTCAACAAACGGTACTGGTCTAACTAGATGTCTACATGTAGAAAATGCAAATAGTTCATATTTATTACCCAACACAAAACTAAAGTCCAAGTGGATCAAAGACCTCAACATAAAACCAGACACACTAAACCTGCTAAGAGAAAAAGTGGGGAAGAGCCTTGAGCTCATTGGCACAGGAGACAACTTCCTGAACAGAATACCAACAGCACAGGCTCTAAGAGCAACAATCAATAAATGGGACCTCATGAAACTGAAAAGTTTCTGTAAAGCAAAGGACACTTGTCAAAACAGAAAGACAGCCTATGGATTGGGAAAGAATCTTCACCAACCCTATATCTAACAGAGCATTAATATCCAGAATATATAAAGAACTAAAGAAGTTAATCAGTAACAAACCAAGTAATCCAATTAAAAAATGGATAGCAGTGCTAAACAGAGAAATCTCAATAGAGGAACATCAAATGGCAGAGAAACACTTAAATCAAGATCCTTACTCATCAGGTAAATGGAAATCAAAATGACCCTAAGATTTCACATTATGCCCATCAGAATCACTAAGATGAAAAACTCAAGGGACAACTCATGTTGGATAGGATGTGGAGAAAGGGGAACCCTCCTCCATAGCTGGTGGGAATGTAACTTGTACAACCACTCTGGAAATCAATCTGGCACTTTCTCAGACAATTAGGAATAGTGATTCCTCAAGATCCAGCTATACCCCTCTTAGGCATGGATCCAAAAGATGCTCAAGTATACAACAAGGACATTTGCTCAGTCATATTTGTATCATCTCTGTTTGTAATAGCTGGAAACAACCTAGATGTCCCTCAATGGAGGAATGCATTCAGAAAATGTGGTACATTGATACAATGGCAACCTACTCAGCCATTAAAAACAAGGAAATCATAACATTTGCAGGCAAGTAGTGGGAACTAGAAAAGATCATCCTGAGTGAGGTAACCCAGAATCAGAAAGACACACATAGTATATATTCACTCATAAGTGGTTTTTAGACATATAGGATAAAGCTACTGAAATCTATATTCCTAAAGAAGCTAAACAACTAGGAAGACTCCAGGGAAGATGCTCAATCCTTATTCAGAAGTGTAAATGAAATAGACATTTGAAGCAGGAGAAGACAGGTAACAGGACAGGAGCCTACCACAGAGGGCCTCTAAAAGACTCTACTGATTGAAGTATCAAAGCAGAGGCTGAAACTCATAGCCAGATTTTGGCAGATTGCATGGAATTTTATGAACAAAGGGGGGGGATAGTAAGACCTGGAGGGGACAAGAGCTCCAAAGGGAGACCAACAGAGAAAAACAAACAAACAAACAAACCAAACAGACAAAAACAAAAACAAACAAACAAAAAAGACTGATACCCCAACCAAAAATCATCCATGGAGAGGACCTAAAACTCCTGTTCAGATGTTGCTCCAAATGGGTTCCCTAGTAAGGGGTACATTGGCTGTCTCTGAGATGAACTCAATGGCAGGATCTCTGATCACCTCACCCTGGTGGGTGCACCCTTGCCAATCCACAGACGATGACAATGCAACCAGTCTTAATGAGACCTGATAAGTTAGGTTCAGATAGAAGGGTAGGAGGTCCTCCCCTATCAGTGGACTAGGGGAGGGGCATAAGGGGAGAAGAGATACAGAGGAAATGATGGAGGGGTCCACAGTGGGACACAATGTGAAGAAATTGTAATAAATTAAAAAATAAATTTAATAAAATAATTAAAATTAAAAAGCAGTAAATCTTTAAAGAAAAATTTGTATCATTGGCCACAAGCCAAAGGGGAAAAAAAAAAAAAAACAAATGTGTCCTGTGTCCTATGTGTTCTCCGTATAACCAAACTTTATTATAAGCTAGGAGTAACCTTAGGGGTACCAAAAGAAATGTAATCTGGCAGATGGATGTGTTTCATTTTGCAGAAATTGGAAAACAAAGGTATGTACATTATGTACACCATACCATAGATTCATTGTCAGGGTTCCAATGGGCAGCTGCTCTAAGTTCTGAAAAGGCTGATTGTGTAGTTACTCCTTTGCTGGAAATAATGGCAATTATTCCTATACCGGCACAAATTAAGAATGATAATGCTCCCGCATATTTGTTTAAGATGAAGCAATTCTTTGAATATTATAATATTACTGGTAAACCCCACAATGTTACTGGGCAGGCAGTTTTAGAAAGAGCTGTTCATAGTTTAAAACAAATGCTTATTAAACAAAAAGGAAGAGTAAAGAACCTCAGGAACAAGCTAAATGATGCTTTGTTAACTCTGTATTTTCTTAATGTTGGTGAAAAGGAACAATAGCATCTGGGAGATATTGGGTTATAAAAAAAACATAGAACTTGAACAACTCATTTACTATAAGGACATTTTGACAGTGGAATGCTGCAATAGTTTTGAGATGGGGATGTGGTTATGCCTATGTGTCTACAGGGAATGAAAAAAATATGGTTACCGACAAAAATTTTAAAGATTAGATTTGACCAGGAAAGACCTTCTAATAGGTGAGTCTTGAATGCTGTCACATGGTGAATGAATCTTTTTGGCTACCTGGTTCTCATGATACAAAAATGTAGCTATAATATTAGCTTTAAAAGTTTGTTTTCAGAGCAAAAGAGCAGATTACAATGAAGATAAAGCAAGTAGCCCGGGCAATATCAGCCTTAGAGACTGATTCACTTACTGTTTCCTCAAGAATCTACATCCACATCAACTTCAAAAGGGCTAGCCCAAATGCTCAACGCCACAGAGACTGGGCAGAAAACATGCAAACTAGACAGAACACACTGAGGCAGAAAACACTGAGATTGGCATAGAACTCAAGAGACTGGACAAAAACCAGACTGAACAGGAAAAGGCACAGCTAGCCTTTTTGGCTCTTGGCTAATATCCTATTTTTTAAGAGTACCTGAAATGATATTTTTCCCCAGACAACAAAAAAATAATTTTAAGAACATAATGGCCCCATTCCCAAGAGGTAGGGTGGGGTGTTGTTGATCATTTGTTGGGTTATGGATTGATCATGTTAATAGAAAAAAAAGTTAAAACAAAGGATCTCTTTCTTTTTCCCACTATCATTTTCTCATCTTTCTCTCTTAGCCACTATTAGGGATAAGGGTAAAAAAAGGGGGGGGGATGATATGGGATTACACGATAAAAGGTAGATTATTGAATCTACTACTGTCAGATATGTAAAGGCATGGATTATTGTATATTGATATAAATTTAAGATTATTTTAATTTTTGCTTAGTGTGTTGTACATAGTCAGCTCATTTGAAAATGTGGTCTGAAACTCTAGTCTTATTGCAAATTAGTAATTAGTAAACTATAAATAACTTTACCTATAATCTTGTTAGATACTAGTTTAATTACAGAAATAAGCTTAATTTTGTCTCTTGTAAATATTTTCAAGGTTAAGTAGATAGTACATAGCTAGACACAAGCAACGTTGCTTGATAGAGAGATAGATGACAGATAGATAGATATGATTATGTACTATATAATGGTAGATAGATAGATGGTCTTCAAATACTTCAGAGATCTATAGAATATGGTATTTAAAATATTTTAATAATAAAAGGCTTTTCTGACAGAGAGACAAACCTGCTCCTGGCAGCACCTTTAACCTACTTCAAAGAACATGATGGGCATCAAAGAAAGAAATGTGGCAAGATAGCCACTAGGAAAAATAAAATGGTCCTTCAACTGCTGATAGCAGGCTGTCTGAGCAAACTGTGAACAAGCAAGACACTGGAAATTTGAATGTCCAATTTTGCAGAGACTAAGTGGTCTGTCCTTCAAAATTCCTGTTTCACAGGAAAGCCTGGGCACAGGAAAGTCTGATATTCTGGGCCAGTAGGCTGAAGAGTGGATGCCCCAATGACACAGAGAGACCTCTGGTGACTGTCCAGTCAGTCAATTTTTTTGTCATTCCTGTAGTTCTGAAAGCTGTTTGCTCTATAGTTAGGTATTACTTTTTTTTCTAGTGTCTCTGTCTCTGATGAGGTTGAAGATTAGATAGTCACAGTTTTACTATGATTAAGCTTAAGGTCTAGATAGACATTTCCAGATTCATAGATATAAGAGAGTGATTTAGGTATAGAACTTAGGACTCGCCAGGATAGCATAGATAGTGGAATACTTTTTTCAAGATTGCCAAATACAAATGGACTGGACATCGTAAATGTAATTCATAGGTGATATTTCTCATGGTTCTTATTGTATGTAGTTTATTAATGTTAGAAAAAACCAATTTCTTATAAACAGAAAAGGGAAAATGTTGCAGATGTTTTGGTTTATGATATGTAAACATGTTTTTGTTAAAATTCCAAGTTGGTGGGGGGTAATTTGTCTACAACTCTCAAATGTCTTGTGCAGAGCGTGATCATTGCCAGGTGGAATTAGTTGAATTCTGAAGACTTTGAGGAAGAAGGTGTGGCTGCTAGGCAGAGGACTGGTAGATGTTGGTTCTTTGTGCTGCTATATTTGCTGTTTGCTGATTTGCTGGTTACCTGGACTTCTGGATTTCTTGAAGACTGATATTAGAATTGCCCCCATGGAATACTATGTCCCTACCCAGTGGGAAGTAACAGAGAGAACTTTGCTCCCTGTCTCCACTAAACTTCTTTCTCTCCTACCTGGTGTTGTGGGGCAGAGGGGATGTAGAAGTATTTAATAACCCTAAATAAAGTAGGTTTGTTTAAAAATCTAGGTCAATAGTACTTTCCATGGATTAGCAGAAGGAAATAAGTTTTGAGATTTATCTGGTAGCCCAATTAGAGGTACTCACAAACAATTCTTGGAAAATTGTACTTTTTGTTCAGTTATTTAGTAAGAAATCTATATTTTAATTATTGGTATTGTACATGAGCATATGCTCTGTGATATGGGTATGTATGTGCGTTATAGCATGCATGCTATATCACACATATGATAGTCAGAGGATAGCTTTGTAGAGTTGGTTCTTCCCTTCCACCTGGGTTCCATGAATTGAAAATAGGTTTTTAGGCTTCCTAGCAGGTATATTTACCCACAGAACCATTTCACAGACTCCATCAAACTTCTAAGCAGGAACAGGAAAGTGGCATAGTCAGATGAATAGTCAGGATTATCAATCTGATGGTTCAAGGTACAATACGAAAAATTCCTTTTCTAATCTTGTTATGGTGTGGGTATAAAACATCCTTTACATACACTGATGTTGAAAGCTTAGTCACTATCTGGTGAACATGCTGAGAAGTAATTGAATCATTAACCCACTGACTTACCAAGCAGCTTACCCACTGATGTGGTCAAAATCAAAGGGGCTACTAGAATATGGGTCCTCATTAGTTCAAATAAGTTACTATATACTGTGCCTCTTTTCTCCTCTCCTCTTTTCTTAACTCATCTCCTCTTCTCCTCTCCATTCTTCTCTTCTCCTCCCTCTTTTGTCTTATTCTCTTCTCTTTTTCTTCTCCCCCAACCCACATCAGCTGAACAGCTTTGTTTCACTGTAACTACCACTATTACACAGAATCTCACCACAGGCCCAGAGAAAACGAAACAAGCTACCATGGACTGACACCTATGAAAATATTGAATATTGTGTGTTCAATATTATGTTAGTTGGTTTTACAATTGCTCACATGAAATACTCTAACAACATTAATCTATGTAAGGAAGGGTTTGCTTACACCACAGTTCAAGGTTGTAGTCTACTATAGAGGAAATCAAAGCAGTAGAAAATGAGGAAGCTTTTCTTAGTATCAAATATCATAAAGCAGAGATGATGAATTTGTACAATCAGCTGACTTTCTCCTTCTTATACAGTTCAGTATTCCAGACCAGGGAACAAGGTCACTCATAGTAGGTAAGCTTTCCCATCTTAGTTAACCTGATCAAGATAATCTCCCACAGGCCTGCCTGAGGCCTCATTGACCTGGTAATTCTAGATCTCATCAAGTTGAGGCCTGATATTTACTGTCATGGGTATTTTGTTACAGCAGAGAAAGGTTGATTTAATGCACACAGTTTAAGCAAGACGTATCTCTTTAACTATACCTTTAACAAAGGGACTTGTTGAAACATAATTTATGAAAGAAACCAGAGACATTGGGAAGTTTGCAATGTTAAGAATCATAGAAATAAAAAAAATGAACCCCACATTACTGAACTGGACATGTAGAATGGATGCTTCTGCTTGAGATGGGGCCAATTAAGTAAGAGATGGTCATGATGGGAAGAAAAAAACAAGGCCTTGGAGAGAATGTTGAGAAAAAGTCCCAAGTGAAAGGGGTCATGCAGCAGGAGAGGCTAAGAAGGGTGAGCAGAAGCTTCAGCACATCCTGAGCAGTACAGTAAAGTTCTGAAGGAGGCCATGTGCTAATAACAGAAAGTAGTTAGAAAAGAGATCTGACTGACATCAAATTAAACCAGCTGTCACTTGTTCTAAGGTTTGGGGGCAAAGTATTCAACAATGTTGTTTTGTTTTACTTATGTAAATGAGGCAAGAATCCTGTACTTGTCTGACTATTGAAAACCATCATATTTGGCCATGTATCATCACGGCTGCAGTTTCCTTGGCTTCTTTTCTTTGTTTATACTTCAAGATATATGTTTGTATCATTGTAGTTATTTCCTATCATTTCCATTTCTTCTTTCATAACTACCAATTCATGAATCCTCTTCCTTCTATCTACATCATACATATTTATATCAACCACATGATGTTAGAATTTTTTTAAATGTACCTGCTACATTCTCTATTCCCCTTAGATTTTTCCTCTTTATTCATTCTTTCTTATTTAATGTACATATATATCTGTATGTTTGTGTATGTGAGTATAAAAATCTTGTAAACCTAGAGTCTATATACAAGACAAAACTTCAATTTTCATGCAAATATTATGATTTAACTCTTCTTCATATCTGAGTACAACTCCGTTGTGCATATGTAACATATTTACATAATCAATTCTACCTTTGATGACATTTATGCTGGTTCCCTTTTTGGGGGTATTAGGAATAATATCGTAGTAATTATAGATATGAAAGTATCTCTGCAAGTATGCACTGAGTTTAAATTTCTTTCGGAGTATATCAAGAAGTGACTATAGTTGGATCATACAGTATCTCTATTTGTTTTGCTCTTTCTTCTCTGTCTTTCTTTCTTTCTTTTACTTTCCCTTTTTTCTTTTCTTTCTTTCTTTTGAGGAACCACCATAGTGGTGTTTTTCTTCTATAGTGTCATAACCGATTTACACCTCCTATAATAATGTATAAAAGTCTTTTATCCACATCCTTGTAGCATATGTTTATTTTACTTACTGTTTTAGCTGAAATAGAATTACATCCGTTTCCTAGCGCCTTCCCTTTTTAGATACTCAGCTTCAAACCCTTTCCATGCCCCTTCACTCTCAAGCTGATATCTTCTTTTTCTTTGATTATTATTCTTATTTACACACATAAGTATATATATATATATATGAGTTATATATGTGAATTATGGTTACTGAGCTATGAAGAAATTTCACAGTACTTTTAATTTATATATTTCTGAGGTTGAAGTGTTTTCTTTTTCCTTTTGAGAGATGTATATTTAATTCATTTGACCATTTTTATTTTATCAATAACTTTTGATTTATGGATTTGTTTCTTTTTTACTTCCTTATATATTTTATATATTAACTCTTGGTGAAAAAAATTTTCCATTCTATAGGCTTCATTTTGCTGATTCCTTTCTTTGTTGTGCAGAAGGGAGTGTGTGTGTGTGTGTGTGTGTGTGTGTGTGGTGTATTCCTGAATGTGTGCATGAGTGTGGCTATATGAATGCTACAGAACATGAGTGGAGGCCAGAGAACAATGTCAGGTGTCATTGTAAAACCTTTCATCTTGTTTGAGACAGAATCTCTTTGTTGGTTGACAATGCTTATGTCAGGCAAACTGGCCCTGGAACATTCAGAGATTCTGTTTTGACCTCCCTGCTCACTGAATGAACACTAGCATTACAAGGAGTACTATCACACCTGGATTCACATAGCTTCTCTAAATTCAAACTCAAGTTCTTACCCTTTTATGGTGCCCACTGTGCCACCTCTGCAAATTATTGAGAATCTTTTTTTAATTTCATGTGGTTTCATTTGTCCATATGTGATAATTTTTAATGAGCTATTGCAGTTCTTTTCAGGGATTTCATCATTATTTTTATTCAAGGAAGTATTTCTCTTTTGCTTTCTTTCAGCAGTTTCAGAGTACCATGCAACAGCATGCACTGAGTCATGAAAAGTCAATGTATGTTAGCCTTTGTCCATTGCGTGTGCCATCCCTACAGGCTTCTTGTTTCCCAGCTGTTGGCAATATATTGAAAGGCTGTAGGAACTTTAGAAGGTGAGATCTGCTTGGCAGAAGCCATCACTCTGGCCAGGTCATTTCGCATTATAACCCACAAATCTCTATGTCCTTACCAGTGTGGCATGAGACCAAGACATTCTTTGAACACCATCCCTTTGTGTCCATGACAGACTGACACTTCTAAATGTGAAACAAATTAAACCCTCCTCTTCGTAAGCCATTTCTCTTAAGTGCAACACAAAAATGACTGATGCACCCAGTTGCTGGTTTTGTGCTCACCCATGTGTACCACACAGGTGATACTTACCTTCAGGAAGGCACAGGCCTCGCATATCCGAATGTTGATATTTGCTCAGATTCCATGTCCCCAGCCTGAAGCATAGCACAGAAGAGAGAAGTGGAAGGACTATCCATGTCTGTTCATGCTGATGAGTCAGGGTAGAGCAGGAGGAGCAGAGTTGGAGGAAAACTGCAGGATTAAAGTTGGGGCTATGTCCCCAGCAGCTTCTTGCATAAACCTCAGAGTGATATGCCACAAGGATGAAAAAGGCTTAGACACAGACTTAGAGTCTTTGGTCTCTTTAGATGATTTGTGTGACTCAGAGCAAGTCATTTTTTTTCTCTCTAAGCCTGAGCCCCATCAGCGACAGGGTTGTTGTATATATCATCTTCATATCACTTATATAACAGGGAGACTGATTCCACAAATACAGTCCTATAGATGTCTCTCATGTACACACTCAACAATGTACTGTCATTAGTGAATGCTTTCCTCACTTCCTAGGAAGCCTCCCTAGACTAATTTGCTCATCATGGCATCTGTGCCTCCTTCAAACCCACTCCATCGCAGCCCAGGAATTCATTTCTTCTCTCTCTCTCTACCTCTCCTCTCTCTCTCTCTCAACTAACGTTAACAGCATGATATAAAACTCTAAACAAGCAAGATGTGAAAGAAGGAACATTTCTTTTAAGTAAATAAGACTTTGAAGGTTTATTTCAAAAGGAAGGACTCAACCTGAGCATAAAAGTTCATGTTTCTGTTCCCTAATAGATATGTGATGTGGCCTACTGCCTCAGGCTCATTCTGCCATGACTCCTTTGCCATGGAGTGGGCCCAATATTCTTTTCTTCCTTGGATTGTGTTTATTATGTATTTTGTTCCAACCATAAGACAAACAGAACATTTGAGACATGCCTGATTAGATTTGAGGTGTAATGGGTCATTACTATACCATGAGGAATGAGGACCTCATGCCATATTTCTTTACAGTGTGCCACATCTGATTTCTGAGTCACTGTGAGACTTACATGCTTACTTTGTGGAAGAAGCCCAGGTTGGTCATTGTCTTTCTCTTTTTTCATCACTGTGATGTAAGCAATCAACTTGAGGGAAGAAGGAATTATTCTGGTTCTTAGTTTCAGAAGTTTTTATACATGAATCCTGGGTTCTACTGTTTTTGCAATATACACGGATACATTTTCATCCATGCAGTGAGATGGCAGACACCATTGGTGGAACAAAGTGACTCACAGGTAGTGGCCAGGAAACAGAAAAGAAGAATTTGATTTAATGTGTGCCTCCAGTAACCTACTTCCTCCAGCAAGGCCGGACCTCCTACTTTCTGATTCTATTAGCTTCAGATGCCGTCAAAGTATGGCTCTATAAGTGAGGCTAGAGTTAATTTGTCAGTCAATCCATTAGCACCAGAGTCTTCAAGGGGTACTTCAGACTAAAGTGATAGCAAGCCAGACTATTATGATAGTTAAAACCGTAAATGTTTGAATGAAACGACCCAGCATTCAAATAACAATCTGCACAAACTTATTATTTCTCCTTCCCAGTGTTTACTTTACTTTCTCATTTAGATGATGTTACTGAATGTAATGTGGTGTGCTACATGAAAGTGTTACAAGGATTAAGTAATTCACACATACATATATGATTGAAAGGCATATCTGGAACATGGTAATTCTTACTTGTCTGACCTGTAACTTTCCAGATTAGTAGCTGTATTAATAAAGATGCACATAATAAGTTGATCAAAATAAGTCAGAAAAAAATGGAATTTCATGAGCACTCCAAAGGACATCTGAAGCATCTACTGCTCATACAATCTCCTCGGTAATGACCCTTGGGAGACTCCTTTCTCACTATTTGGTCTTTTCAGAAGACAGTCCCAATATGGGAGAATGAAGGCAGTGCAGAAAGGGAGTTTATTTTAAACAAACATTTTGGAAGCATGGATCTCTACCAGCAACCAGGATGGACAATGATTTCTTAAAACCTGTTCTGTTTGAGGCAGTGCATGGGTACAGTGGGGGCAGTTCTTCTTGTTGACACTTGACATTAGAGGAAACTTGTAACAGGAGAAGGAACAACATTTTCCCCTTGCTATAAGTTCATCCCCCTCCCTGGCACTTATTAACTAGTTCTCTTGGTGTGTGTAAGTACTATTGTGATTGTGATATAAATACAAGAATAGAGAACAAGAGAGAAGGGGGGAGGTAATTAGCTCAATTGTATCAGGCTTTTTTAAGAAGCAGGAAAACATTCTCCATAAATTTATTCTCATATCTAAAGAGGCAGAAAAAATGTTGTGTGAGATGTACTTACTACTACCCAGAGTGCACAGTGCTGACTCAAAAGCAGAGCACAGGGCTGGAGAGATAGCTCAGAGGATAAGAACACTCACAGTTCTTTCAAAGGTCCTGAGTTTAATTCCCAGAAAGCACATGGTGGCTCATCTGTAGTAAGATCTGGTGTGCAGGCAAAATGCTATATAAATAATAAATAATTATTTTTAAAAAGCAGAGCACACTTACTTTCCCTGAATCTCTCTGATTTTCCAAATCAATTCATCTTCCAACAAATCAATGCATTCTCCTACTATGTTCCACATCCATGTAAATAACCTCTTTATAAATGGAAAAGTAGAGACTGAGCCTTTCAAACAGTTGCCATAAATTAGAAGAGTTGCATTAATTCAAGATGTAAAACTAGGAGAGCCAGGAGAATGTGCAACGTATTTTTCCCCAAATAACACAGTGAACAAGCACAAGTGTTTACTCTGGACATATGTATATCTTTTCTCTGACTGACTGCATGAAGGATGGTCCATGTGATTTGTGCGCTGCTGAGGGTGGAAACAATCTTTATTTGAATTGAGAAGCAAAGTAAACAGTAATGAATAAAAAACTCAAAAGTTTACAGTACAGATGGTTTTACAATACTTTTATGAAATGTTCTGCCTAATCAATTAAAGGTATACTTATTTCATGTTCTAGGCAGTTAGCATAGAGTCGTCACATAGATACATGCTAGAAAAATGACAGATGATTAGTAAATTATGTACAAACCATATTAAAACCACAAAAGTTATAAGCAGTGATGAAAGTTTCTTTTTCTTGTCTTTTTATTGCAGGAATAGAGAATGATCTTGTTTTGTGTTGGTATATACAATAAAAGAGATTTAAAACATTAATGCTAATAAACCAAGATAAAGAAATAAAATGAGAAAACTCTCTGTTTCTCTCTCTTTCTCTGTCTCTGTGTGTATTGCTATCCATGCTTATGGAAGAAAATGGGTAAAGGAGTTTGGTGACTTAAGAAAAATATTCACAGATATGCCCATTCCACAAATGTTCTCCGGGGACACACAAGAATAAAGTTAAACTATAATTATAGCTACCCAAAGGCAGCACACACCTGGTCACTTACCAATGTTTTTCTTCCTATACTATCATCTGCCTTTGTTATCTGAATTAGTTGCCTCAAGGAGCATAAGAAATGCATAACATCATCACCTATCCTTCCTCTCCCCTTGTCCATTCAGGAAGAAAAACAGAACAAAATAAAAAAAAAAATTCTGCTTGTGTACCACTTTAATACAGTAATACTAAATCCTAAAAAATTACTATTTTATTTAATGTTTCTGCAAAAACCTTAATAATATTTGCCATGCCCGATATGTTTAACCACAAGATCTATAGATGTTAAAAGGTCTAGTTCTGTCACTTGAGAGAAGAGAGGACAAACACACAGGTCAGAATACCAGGCTTACCCTTGATCTTGCAGGCCCTTAGGCCTGCTTTGAAATAGCTGGTTATGATCCTCTGGGGAGCTTTTATCGGACCAATTCTCACAAAACAATCAATGACATAGCATCATTTCTTTCCTTTTCTAAAAGAACAGGATGAACTGAAAATAATGCACATGTAGGGAAGAGTTCAAAGTCTAGTAGAAGACAGGCCACCAGCCCTCCTCTGGCAGAAGTTAGTCATCATTTCTCACACAAGCCATGTTTTTTCTCCCAGGATTTATGCATCTTCTTCCCCTCTACATAAAGAATTAGCTGAATATAGTAAAAATAAGAGGACTCTGGGGCTGCAGATGGCTGACCAGCTGTTTCTGGGTGACACCCCATGAATCAGTGCCTCATCGAGCTTTAGTGCTTCCATGTTTGGGGGGCAGAATATTCTGCATTTTGGAAAACTAGTTCATGGAAAATAATACAGCAAAGTAACATTTATAGCAAACCACAGTAATCTTGTAACAAATGTCCTAAATTATGTACTCAAAAGACGATCCAACTTTATACAAGGTTCTCTTCTAGAGCCTGCAGGGCCCTTTCTGGTTTTGTGTTTATAACTGCTGTTCCTCTCAGCCCCCAAGTCTACGTTGCAATTGCTTTAAAAAGATATGCCACTTTATGTAATGAACACACAGAAATGTCACCATGGGAAAGATAGTCTGGAGAGGGAAATGCTCGGAAAACTTCATTTTTATGCATTTCTTTTTTTGAGGTTCATTGTATATATTTTCATTTAGTTTAATGTTCAGATTAATGCTGATTTTAAAGCCTCCTGTTTTGAACAATGGCTATTCTTCAGTACTTAAGTGCTTTGCTGGTGGTACGAGCACAATGAAAGTCAAATGGAAGTTTATGTTCCAGCTGCTGTGCACCCTCTTCCTCTAGGAGGAAGTTTCTGGCAAGGCAAGGGTTTCACTGAAGCCCTACCCTGGTTGTCTTCTTCAATTTTAGACCCTTACTTGAAGTGATATATTTAAGAAAGCCACTATTAACAGACAAAGCATAGAGATAGTCTAAATGCCAATGGTCAGGCATTTGTGAGGTGAGAGAATAAGAAACCTCTGTGATGATTTTTATTCAATGAAAGCCATTCCTTCTAGTGGGAGTGTCAAATGCTAGTACCCACACATGCTGCCCGCATACCACACAAGCTGCAGGAATGCAGATTTCTGTATCTGAGAGCAGCTGCTAAGTGAACTGGAACATCCAACAGATGGCTGCATTGTCATTGTTGGGGGAGGAGGAGAGAGGAGCTATTTTAGGTTTTCTGTTGAGTGTATATATGTGTATGAATCCATGTGTGTACTTCATGGAATTCTGTTCTCCACTACCTATGTTCTTTGATATAGAGATTTATCCCATGCTGTCACAGGATGGTTTTTACTTTGAATATTTAAACAGTCAGTAGAGTTCTTTTGATCATTTAGTATTTAAAGCGTAAAAAAAAAATAAAGGAATACATCTTGTTAAAGCTAAGACTAGAATTCCTTCACTAGCCTATACCACATAAAAATATAAATTAATAAAATTAATAGGTAAATAAACCCTACATCTTATTTACTTGAGTAGTAGTAGTTCACTGAAGGGAAATAATATCTACTGTCAGACTTTCAGTCTTTGAAAAATACAAGTATATATATTTTCCATTAAAGTTTTATGGTAGTGATGCTTTTTAGTTCTCAGAATGACTTAAGTATGTATATACTAGTCCATAAGAATATTTTATTATGCAGATTATTAAATGTTTGAACAGCTTAACTGATAGTGTTCCAAAAGTTTAGTCTCATATTTAGAAATGATAGTCTTCTGCACTTAAGGTGGCAGAATACACAGCATTAAATTTCAAAGTCAAAAAACATGGTCCCATCCTGACCTGTTTGAAAAAGGTTCCTGTCTCTACTTTGATGGTAGCTCAAAGGGTACAATCACATGGCTTGTCATTTGACCTCTGTGGGGAGGTGGGTGTGCTTGTGCATGTGTGTGTCTGTCTTTCCAGAAATAGAATCAATAGAGAACAGACAAAGCCACAGTTGCCAGTTTGTACAGTTTTGTGGTTTCTGCCAGGGCTACTGACTCGAGAAGGTCTACCAGATAATGAAAGCAAACTATTTCACTTCCTGTGGGCCTAGAGTGCTTCTGTAAAGTTCTGGTTTGAAACAAATGTATAACAAATTAAAAGGCACAATAAAATAAGGGGGTGGAATCAATGTAGGAAAAACATAGTTAAAAAAGCCTTGCATCCTCAGCAAGCCTATGATGTATTTGGTTAATCCCTTAAAATTTATGTTAAAAGCCTTTTAGCAGAAAGTCAATACATGTAGGTAATGGAACAGGCATATCATCCTGTACTAGAGGTTTCATTAAATATTCTGCATAGGATCCACCATCTGGAGGAAATGAGCAGGCTTCATCCAATGGAAGTCCAATATCAAGGAATCCAAAGGTTCTTCTCTCAAAGGTCTGTGGAGCCATGCTGAGTATCATACTGTTCTCTGCCTAGGTTTCCCACTAAAGTCAACAATGGTCTTGGAAATGAAGCAAGATCAAAATGCCAGAAGCCTAGCCTAATAATAGAGTAAAAGTGGAGAGCAGATGGAAAATAAAGCTTCACAGATAGAGTGTGACCTCATGTCAGAAATTCCTCAAGTGGAATAAACAACAACAGGGAAGTATGAAAGGCCTGTGAACACTCACTGTTGTCAAACTAGAAAAATGCCTAGATACAGAGAAACCTTTTAAAAATGGGAGGCAGGACATCAGTTTTGATGAATTACTCCTAACTATGTTTAGGAGCAAAAGACAATCAAAGCTAGAACCATAATAATCTAAACATAGACTATTAACTTCTATTCTTTACTAATTATTAACAGAGGAGACAGAGCCACAAATGTGGGACCTGGTGATGAAATCAAAGAAAATTGTGTGCCTGAAGCAAAATATTGCAAGGTGTCAGCCACATTCTCAACAAACATAAGTGTTCTTTCATGTGTCCCTGCCTTACTTGTGTGTGTGTGTGGTCAAGCCATCAATAGACACTTTGTGTCTTAGTGTGCTGCTCTGTGAAGAGACACCATGACCACATCAACACTTAAAAAAAATGTCAAATGGGGATTGCTTATGGCTTCAGAGGCTTAGCCCATTCTGGCTAGATGCATGGAAGCATGCAGACAGACTTGGTGATGGAGAGGGATGTGAGAGTTCTACATCTGGATCAGCAGGCTGCAGGTAGAGAGAGACACATGCTGGGACTTGGTTGAACATTTCTCAAAGACTACCCCTCAATGACACTTTCTCGAAAAGTCCACATCTAGTCCAACAATACCTCCTAACAGTGCCACTCCTTGGTTAGCAAACATTTAATTCTATTAGCATAGGAGAGCTGATCTTATTCAAGCCACCATATTCCACTCCCTGGACTCTATAGGCTGGTAGCTATGACATAATGTAAAAAAAAAATTGTATTTAATTAAAAGGCCCCACAGTCTATCAGAGTCTCAACACTGTTTAAAATACCCAGATGCCCCTTAAGTGAGGAATGGATACAGAAATTGTGGTACATTTACACAATGGAATACTACTCAGCAATTAAAAACAAGGAAATCATGAAATTTGCTGTGAAATGATGGGATTTAGAAAAGATCATCCTGAGTGAAGTATTCCAGAAGCAGAAAGACACACAGTATACACTCACTTCTAAGTGGATATTAGACATATAATATAGGATAAACATACTAAAATCTGTACACCTGAAGAAGCTGAGCAAGAAGGAGGACCCTGGGTAAGATGATCAATCCTCATTCAGAAAGGCAAATGGGATAGACATCGGAAGAGGGAGAAAATAAGAAGAGAGACAGGAGCCTACCACCGAGGGCCTCTGAAAGACTCTAACCAGCAGGGTATCAAAGCAGATGATGAGACTCACAGCCAAACTTTGGACAGAGTACAGGGAATCTTATGAAAGAAGGGGAAGATAGAAAGATCTGGAGGGGCCAGGAGCACCACAAGAAGAGCAACAGAACCAAAAAATCGGGGCACATGGGTCTTTTCTGAGACTGATACTCCAAACAAGGGCCATGCATGGAGATAACCTAGAACTCCTGCACAGATGTAGCCCATGGCATCTCAGTGTCCAAGTGGGCAGCCTAGTAAGGGGAACAGTGGCTGTCTCTGACATGAACTCAGTGGCTGGCTCTTTGATGGCCTTCCCCTGAGGGGGAAGTAACCTTTCCAGGCCACAGAGGAAGACAATGCAGCTGTTCCTGATGAGATCTGATAGGCTAGGGTCAGATGAAAGGGGAGGAAGACCTCCCCTATCAGTGGACTGGGGGAAGGGCAAGGGAGGAGAAGAAGGAAAGAAGATGTAATTGGGAGGGGATGTGGGAAGGAGCTATAAGTGGGATATAAAGTAAATAAATTGTGATAAATAAAATAAATGTTTAAAAAAACCCTAAAACCATAGCAGTTATTATAAAGGAAAATATTGAATTGACCCTGGCATATAGTCAATTATATACATGGTGAGAAGCTTGTTGGCACACAGACAGATATGATGCTAGAGAGGTAGCTTCATGTAAAAATGTCCTATTTCAACACTGTGGTTATTTATGTAGGCTGAGAAAGTACTGATACAAATTTCATGTGAATCTTTACTGAGTATACATTTTGACAGAAAAGCCATTTCTACATCTGCTTACTAATTGGACTTAGAAACAGCTGTATTTTTGATATAGACAAAGAAATCTCTGAGTGCCAGAGATATAAAAGAAGTGAACTTTAGTCACACAATACTCTTCTTTTAGCTGATTAACAAAATGCTCCATTTGATGAACACTCAACATTTTCATTTAAAAAGAATCTCAAGGCTGAAAAGGTTAACAGCATAAAATTTTAAACTACAGCTAGACTTTATTTTTTATTTTAGTTGTTTAACTAATGAAATTAGGGAAAGCCAGTTTCTAAAAGATTCCCTTTGGGCTTACCACTGTAGTGGCTTTGGTCTCTGACTCACCCCCCATGAAAAGAAACCACGATTTCTTTAAGGCGACCTTTCCGGCTCCCCACTTCGTCTTTCCCTCTGCCTAGTCAATCCATACTTTGGGTCTTCTTATATTCTTTCATTTTTATTTCAGAATCTCCCTTATTTTTCATGAAGAGCTTCCCAGTTTCCCCTACTCCTCAAATAGAGAGTAAGAGAACACAAGGCATTCCTTCCCAGGGTCCTACAGGCCCATATGCAGGTCTCTGGGGGAAAAGCAATAACTCTCACCTCTACTACAAAATCAGACCATAACAAAATTTTCTAAAGTGATAAAGCCATGTTACACTTTGAATGCATGGTATCACTAACCTAAATGTAGAAGGAAAAATAAACTTGTAGAGATCATTCATTTTTCAGAGAAAAAGAAATATTTGAACCTACTCTATTTATCAGAGTTCTCTAAAGGAACAGAACTTTTAGACTGAATCTACCTTTTATCTATACATCTGTTTGTTTGTCTGTCTCTGTCTGTCTATATTTATCTATAAATGGTAGATATATAGATAAAATATTGAATATCTATTGATAGATAGACAGACAGATAGATTATAAGAACGGCTTACATGTTATGGTCCAGCTAGTTCAACAATGGCTGTCTACAAATACAGGATCCAAGAATCCAGTAGCTGCTTAGTTCACAAGGCTGAATGTCCCAGCTGGCCTTTGGTGTACAGCAAAATCCCAAAGAAGCAGGCTTTAATTCCAGGAAAGGAAAGGACTTACAGTAAGGAGCAAGCAGGAAAAGAGCAAACTTCCATCTTCAATGTCCCTTTTGTAGGCTGACAGCAGACGGTGTCTACCGGATTAAAGTAGCATTTCCTACCTCAAAAGATCCAGATTAAAAGTAAGCCTTCCCACTTCAAATGATTTAATTAAGTAAAATCTCTCACAGGTATATCCAGTCACTTAGATTTTAGTTAATTCTAGGTTCAGTTGGCAACCAAGAATAACCATCAGAATTCCACCCCTTGTGAACTTGATACATAATCATCTCTCCTTATAGCATGCTTACTTTTGAAATGAAAACAATAACCAGGTAATAATTACACTAACATGATATTACCATCCCATGTAAAGTTGCAAATGTACTATATTTTACCAAGTCATAATTGTACCTAGAATGATATAATTATCCATCTTACAACAGCAAATGCATGATAAATTTTAGAATAGGTGCCAATTTACCTTAAGGGATATTCTTTTAGTATCTCAAACTTAAATATAATATCCACTGATATTCTTTTAGTTCATGCTAGATTTCATGGTAAAGAAATCAATGAAAGAAAATAGAAATACCTGCACATGCACACTCTTAACAGAACAGGACAGAAATGCTCATGTAATTATAATCCTTGTCTCTGCAACTGTTTACATGCTTTACCTAGTATTTATAACTACCTTCCTCTACTGCCCATTCTGTATTTCCTATACCCTTAGCAAGCCTAGGGAGGTATTGGCTGTTTCCCTAGAGGAGTAAGCTATACCTTTGTTCCTGGAGATTGTATGCTCTTTATCATCCTGCCTGGATTGAGTTGTTACATTTTCCCACTGATTTTAATCACAGGACAGGGTAGCACCAAGAGACACTATGATAAATCTCCTGCACTCCAGACATAAACTTTCTGACCTCCGTTGTGGAGAAGCAATCCAATTTCCCCTTAGTAATCTGGATCAATCACCCCTCATGACATTCTTTCTTAGGCCATAGATTTAAGGGCATCAGAAGCTCAAAGTATCCAGGGAGAAGTCTGTTCAATGGACTCTTGGTTCTGTCTTCTAGCACAAGTGCTCCCATACTGGAACCAAAATGTTATGCCAGGAGAACTTAAGGTTGAGAAAACAGGAAGGAATAATATCCCTAGTGGGTCACTTGGTGTTATAGTAAGTGAAGTCACTTCCTTCCAATGCCTTGACTCCTAAACCTCTGTATTCTGGCTATGGAAGAAACTGTACCTTGTATAGGGCACTGATGCGAAGCATTTAACATCTTCTGGAGAACCCAGACTCTGCACTTGAGGCTACTGTCACTTTGTTGGTGCTCTAATTGTGACTTTGAAAGGCCATCCCAGCTTTCTATCGGTCCGACAGCTTCAGAATTTTGAAGAGTGTGGTGAGACCAGGAGCTTCTAGGATTGTATTCCCACTGTCACACTTCACTGGATACGAAGTGAGTTCCTTGGTCAGAAGTAGTATTATATGGAATAACATAATGATGGATAAGACATTCTGTAAGTCCACAGATGATAGTTTTAGGAGAAGTGTTACATGCAGAAAAAGCAAATCCACAAACAGAGTAAGTATTTACTCCTATAAGGACAAAGGATTGTTGTTGTTTTTCCCATGGGGGAAATGGTCTAATGCAATGAACTTGCCACCACGCTGCTGGCTGGTAATTTCATGGAATGGTATGGAATTTTGTCAAATCTAAGACTTAGTGTTGGCCTCTGTTGTTGGCAGATCTGGTACTCAGTGACAGCTGTAGCCAGGTCAGCCTTGCTGAGTGGCAGTCAATGTTGTTGAGCCAATGCATAGCCTCTACCAGTGCTACCAAGGCTATTTTCTTTATGGATCCATTGAGCAATGACAGGGAAAGCTGGGGAAAGAAGATGACTGACCACAGTCTATTGACTGTTGAACTCCTCCCATGCTGAAGTTGTCTTTTGATAAACATTTACATGGCATGCAATTATCTCCACATCATTTGCCCATTTGTATAGATCTATCTATATACTCCTCCAAATATCTTCCTCACCAATTTTCCAATCACAGTCTTTTCAAGTACTTGACTATCCCTCGCATTCATTGGTCCATGACTCAGTGAAAAAGTTATGCATATGGTCATTTCTCCTTTCAAATAAAATGTATGACCATATATAGTGACTAAAGTTCTGCCCACTATAAACATTTCCTGTCTCCATTGTTTTTCAGGGTTGTCCCAGAAAGGGGCCATAATACCACAGCTGTCCACTTCTTGGTGGTGCCTGCATAACATTGCAGAGCCTTCAGTAACCCAGGCCCTAGTATTTTCTTCCCAGTCAACTGATCAGAAGGCACAGACCATGAGGCTATAGGTGTATGCTTGGCAGCAGACAACATTGTAACAGGGGATAGAAACCATAGGCATTAGAGCAACTTCTTCATGTAACTTGCTTGTGCTTTCAGCAACTGTTTGGGCCCAATTACATGTATATCACTTGCATTTGATAATGTATTGATGCTATGTACATCCTACTTCATGGCTTACTTCAGAAGACACACTCATGATGATCAGCCCAGTTCACATGGTAACTTATTAGTCCATTTTTACAGAACACCAACAGCACAGGCTCTAAGAACAACAATCAATAAATAGGACCTCATGAAACTGAAAAACTTCTGTAAAGCAAAAGACACTGTCATCAAAACAAAGCGACAGCCTACAGACTGGGAAAGGATCTTCACCAACCCTACATTTTGCAGAGGGCTAATATCCAGTATATATAAAGAACTCAAGAAGTTAAAAAGGAAGAAATCAAGTAATCCAATTTAAAAAATGGGGTATGGAGCTAAACAGAGAACTCTCTGGAGAGGACTGTAGAATGGCAGAAAAACACTTAAAGAAATGTTCAATGTCCTTAGCGATCAGGGAGATGCAAATCCAAACGACACTGAGATTTCGCCTTACACCTGTCAGAATGGCTAAGATCAAAAACTCAAGTGACAACACATGCTGGAGAGGCTGTGGAGAAAGGGGAACCCTCCTCCATTGTTGGTGGGAATGCAAACTTGTACAACCACTCTGGAAATCAATTTGGTGTTTTCTTAGACAATTAGGAATAGTG
>CM053743.1:84110087-84130978 GCA_028658305.1 Pachyuromys duprasi | reverse complement strand
TTATTTTATGCTGGGGCCCTACCAGGATATATGAATTCTTGGTTATTTTCTCTTTTCTTCCTTTCATGAGAACCAGTACAGATTTATCTAGAATCACAAAAACATTGTAGCAAAAGCAGAATGAGAAATGCTGTGGAAGCGGATGCTACAAGGGTCACTAAATGCTCTGTGCTCTCATGCTGAGACACTGAAGCATAAAAATGTTAAAGCTCTGGTGGAAATGACCAAGAGTGGTTTGAACAGGCAGACCACTCTACAGTGAGAGTTCTTATGAAAGATCTCCAAAATAGCTCATCATGTGCTATCAGCAAATAGAGATTTGTCTGTCAACCATGAAGCCTTCAGTTTGTACTCAGCACCAGGATGGGAAGCTGACCTCAACCAACTGCTTATTATTGCTTCACCTTCCAATCAGCACCTGTCAGGTTACACTCCCAAATCTTAAATAAGTGTGTGGTATTTGCGGGGTTTGTGGCAACAAATGGAGTCCAGGTGGAGCATCATAGGAAAAACAAGAGAAATGGCTCCTCACCAGAAACAAGGGAGAAACAGGAGAGCACAGATTCAGACACCCCAGGCTCCCAAATCCCCTGTTGTGAATTTGTGTGTGTGTTTGTGCGTTTGTATACACTATTTGCTTTTGCATAATTTCACTTTCTGCTGAATTAACAATGTTCTTATTTTTTATTATATATTGAAGAAAAGAATAAAAGGACAGGAAGAAAAGATTTATGTGAATTATCACTCTGATTAATGGAAAATTAGGCTCCTGAAATTGGCTACATTTTCATTATTAAATACCTCAAAAAGCAAGAAAACCTATCAGTTTAAGAAATGGTTATAGAAAACATAGCTTGATACAGATTTCAGAAGTGTCATAGATTGACAAATGTAGCATTTATTATGTTATTTATGTTTTTTAACTTAGCACTTTTTAAATATACAAAGGCAGCAGTATAAATAAACACTTAAGGTTGCTAGTAAAAGATCACCGGAAAAGCAGGTAGAGGTATTCCTGGCTGCAGGAAAGTACCTTGTTCAGCCTCTGAGTTACCAGAGAATGCTTTCAAATCTCTTAAATCTCCCAGCTCTTCACACAGGAGTTTATACAGGCAAAAATATTTTTTCTTCTTAATCATGTACCTTTTAAGATTCATAATTTGGGATGAGCAAAAGGCTCCACAGGAGGTAGGGATGAATTAAAAACCATAAAATTGATGTTATCACTCTGATTGACATAGCAGTAGTATAGCATACATTTCTTGTTTGTCAGGAATGAAAGGTATTCATGCTCTGTAATGTTTTGGAAATAATGTTTTGGAAAGACAAACTGCCACCTGACTACAGTTTAGTAGGATGGAATTTCTTTTTCCTTCTGTCAGCACAGAAATCAGAAGCTAGAGTATATATTACAACCCTATATAAAGGATGACCTAGATATTTAATAGCTGCAGCTATTCCAGTCCACTACTTGGACCTCCCCAGGTCTCTGATGCGGTATTCCAGCATGCTTGAAATCACCATTATAACTTAAGACTAATTCCAGAGAGTGTCCAGGGAGCTAGATGTCCAGGAACGCCATAATAAACTGCAGAGACTGAGGATGCTTTGCTCCCTATAGCTGTCTCATCACATTGGCCAACCACCTACTTAGAGGTTTGTCTAATTCAACAGTTTACTTTTGTGCAGGGTAGTAAAGAGAGTAGAGATCAGGAGATCTAAATCCACTTTGTGGCCATGGCGCAGCCAATTGGCCTGTTGTGTCTCATTGTCACTTACATACAAGCACAGAAACACCTACCTTGACTATTTAAAATATCGTTTAAAATTAAAAATAAAATGTTATTTTGAAAAACTGTATATATCCTGTCACATACTATCAATTAATATAAATCAGCTACATAAAAGACTTGAGAAAAAATTAAAGTAATATCTTCTGGGGAAATACTCTGTCAAAGGAAAGCAGAAGAATTTTATGTACATGGAAACATCAGGGGCAAAGAAAAATTTAAGTCTATACAGCCATTCAAGAATTTTTCTTACAGTGAAATTTTAGCCCATATGAATCCATCAACTCACAGTCCTGCAATTACCATTATATTCCTACTGAGTATCAAATTTTAGATAGCATTTAGTGTTAAAATTTGGAGAAGGGAGAGCAAGGATGAAAATAAAATCAGTTTGATATTTCCAGGAAGAAAACAGGAATGTTTGTGTTAAATGTGTTTAAGATACAAGTTTGCATTTTAATGTTCGATTCTATAATATCCAAAGAAAATTTCTAAAAAATTAAACTGAAGGTCTGTATTACAAGCACTTCTTAGCAATACAAGAGTGAGCCTTTCTTTGTCTCTGTGCTCACAGACACAGTCATGGCTGACATGGGAACCACTGGAAAAGTGAGTTCAAGTGGAAAAACAGGAAGATTCTGGAGCCTGCGGTCTCGTAGTAACACCATTCCAAAGGGATCAAAAACACTTTGTTAAATCAGATAAAGGATTGAAACAAAAACAGGCTTCCAGCCTCCTGCTATGAATGCATGTGACTTGACAATGCTAATTTCCTTGTATTTTTTTAATACCCCTGTTTGATGAAGGAACAGGCTTTTTCTTCAAAGTTTCTACTAATAAAATCTGCTTGTTGACACCTGTGCTCACAGGTGCACAGCAAATAATATAGGAAAACCGCAGATCCTCCTTGCTGCACCTGATTGGTCTTTTAGGACAACTCAGAACTTGCGTGCATTTAAATTATGGTCTTGTTTCATCTTATAGAATAAATACAAAAGCAGAATGTTCAGCTCATATTGGTATAACTTTTATGTGGCAGCCTACAGGTCACAGAGTCTCTTTAGTTAAATGACACAAATGGGAAACAATGAACCAGGAAAAGGCCACTGAAACTTACCTGCTGAAATCTACCTAAGTCCTCCAGTAAAATATAATCGTGAATAGACTGGTGGTTCAAATCTTGATTGTCCTCAATGGTAACTTAGAGGTTAGGTTAAGTGTGTCTTATTCATGTGTTTGTAATGTGTCTAAAATGGGGCTAGCAACATAATATTAGGTATTCAGGCCAGTGCTTTTTATCAGGAGGATATAATTTGCATGACTATATACCTCATGGTAAGCCTTGTGGAAAAATATAGGTACAAATATGCATAAACCATATTTATATACTTTCTATAAAATCGGACTGGCATTAATTAAATGGCAGGAGAGGCAATGAGAGCATTGTTTGCAGAGTAGCTTGTTCCAAGTTCTGATTATAACTTGTTTCCCAAAGAAGGAGCCACCCACAGCTTAGAAGACAGATGAGAAGATCATCCTCACAGACTTGCTGCGAACAGTTCTGCTCAGCAAAGTCCCTGCCAGACTTAGGGCCATACACACCCTTCCAAGATGGCTAAAGGAGACTCTCAAAGAATGAACCCATTTTTTTCTTTAGATTTCACAAGGGTAATATGTTCTTTCCTCTGACTGACTTAAAACTTGCCCATAAAACTGAGAACTGCCCTCCAGTAACACAATTCCCCTCATGCTTTTGCTACCCCTAACACTGAGTACATACTATATGCTAGATATTTAACATTTCATATGATCCCACCAAGCTTCCACAAAATACCAGGAAGTAAATACTATGAATGCCCAGATTTATAGAAAGAAAAAATGACTAAAAATATTAGCAAGTTATGGAGACTGACAAAACTGGACTTGGGACCATCTGTCCCACCTTGAGGTTAATCTTCGCTCCCGTTTTTCACAGAATGGGTCTGGGGCATGATACGAAATATTCAGAAAGGAATAATTTATATCACCACAACCACAATGTCTTGTTTCTCATAAGTCATAATTTTTATTTTCCCAGAATTATTTGAATGAATCTTTCCAAAGAAACATTTTCTCATGTAGTTGTATTAGATATTACTTAGTGCACAGGAATAAATTTATGTCTGCAGGCTAGGCAGCAAGGTTTAACATTGAGTAATATGCTTTGATTTCCAATCAAGCAATTACAAGTGACCTCTTGGCAAAGACGTCCCCAGTGACACATTTCTGTTCTTACTGTTACTACTTAACAAAGAATGGAATGAAGTATAAAAACAAATTTTAAAATTTAAATACCTCAGCATTAAAGAAACACAGCCAAGAAATAGGAAATAAATTGTCTGGGACAAAATAATGTAACTGTAGGAGTAGAAACAGTAGAAGCTGAAGGCTACAAAAGACAAATACTTCCAACTTAAAAGGATCTTGCTGCCAGAAACTCCTCACTGTAAGTGACCTTCAAAGACCTCTTCGCTCTGACCGTCATTTCTGCATTAGCAGACAAGTCATGTAACATCACGAGATACATCTGAATTTGTTTAATATTATATCAGTATCATTTAGCACAGGGCCTGAGACTTAGTCAGCACTTAAACAAGCTTACTGAATGAAGGGATAGCATCCTAAACAACTCCAGCCACCGCCGTCAGGAGCTTAGTGATCTCAGGATCCCTTTCTTATCTAGCAATCCCCACATAAGAGTTCCTATGTTTTCCCCTTGGGCAGCATCGCTGTCTATTCCAGCCTTCTTGTCTCTTCCGGAATGGTTAAAGTGAGATTGTGTAAAGCCAAAGTGAAAAGTTTTCAAATCCTTCTGGAAAAAGGCTAACTGTGGCTACAGGTGCCCATGATTTCAGCATGTCATAGGGGAACAGATCGGTGGGTGTCAGGTTCCTTGGTTGGGAGAGCCTCTTGCTCACACTGGTGCTTGAGCCTGACATTTACTAACAGAGGCTATGTATTTTTCAGACTGACCCTAAATTTTAACAAAGGTGATCCAACCCATATACAGCAGCTAGTGGGAAGGGTAAACTGAATTTCCTACCATGTAAGGCTGAGGTTGCATTCTGCACACTGGTTTGCAAATCAGGTAGCTGGTCTTGGATCTGATGAGAAAAATCATTGTGCTTTCCTTTGGGCATGAATTACAACAACCCTCATGGTGGTGGCAGAAGTCTGTCAATGTGAAGGGCACAGCACTCATGATCTTTGCTTTAGGCTTTGCATGATAATAATCTTTTCTCAAGAGTCATTGTATAAAGACTTGTTTTCACTTCAAAAAGGGAATACATCTTCTATTTCTCATAAAAATATAGAAAGTCCCCACTTTAAATTTACATAGACAGATTTGAAAATGTTCTAAATAACATTGGTTTGTGTTCCATTTGGGGAATTGTCATTTGTTTTACTCAAGAGGAAACATTTACAAATTGACAACTCAGAAATGCTTTAAATTTTATCCTCAACATGTGCCTGTCCAAGAACTCTATAACCTCAGGAAAAATAATGTCTCCACTTTACCTGCAGGATCTTCTGAACCCAAATTTAGATGCCAATATAATTCTAGTATCTCTGAGGTCTCCAATGGTACAGAGAAGGAGGAGCTACCATTTTTCTATTCTGATTTGTGTGTATGTGTGAGTGTGTGTGTTTCTGGTGCCACTTCCAAAGCATAAATTTGAAGAGAGCATGTAACTTAAAATTCAGACATGGTTTTATTAAATTCCAGCACTGTTGCGTATTAGCTATGTGCACTCAAAATTCAATCCCAGTTTCCTCATTAAGTAACATTCGTGAATTCAGTCATATCCAAACATGTGGAAAAAGCAGAAAAGAAAGACCAGGTAAGGGTTGATCTGAATTAGAGGTGAAAAAATCTCGTAATGAATGTGGCAGAAGATGACTAAATGCTTAAACATACTTTTTCTTCCACCACTGAAGACTACATTTCCCAGTATGCTTTGTAGTAACAAGTTGAGCCATACTGTAGGAATCATACATCACTTCTAGTCATGAACAACATGATCATTTTCACTCTGCTTAACAACCACATTCACAACAATACAAGAGAGACCTCAAAGGAGGTCCTATAAGAAAGATGCAACTACAAAATGGTAGAATTGGAATCCCAGAATGGGAGTCGGCCTACCACACAAACAATGAGATGATCAGAATCCAAACCCTTTAAAATTAAAGTCACCAGGAGTTTAGAGTTTTTCTGTCATATAAACTGGTGTGAGCTACCTGCTCATAAGATGTTTCCTGAGTTAGGAAATGTAAGAACTGATGTTATGGGTCATAAAATAGAAAAGCTAAAATTTGTGCTCCATTGCTCTGAGGGCTCTAAGACCTCTGTCTTTCTTTGCCATTGTCACTGTCCCATGTCCAGCTGGTGCTAATGTCACTAATTCTTGAGGCAGGGCAATTACAAAGACACTTCCCATTAAACTCTCAGCAGGGTACTGACAATGGAAAAAAGTGTTGCTTAGAGGTCTGCATCACAGAAGGGAACATGACAAGTATTTTACTGCTTTACTGAGAAAGTGCTTGGAGCACACAACAGAGGAGCAGTAACCTGCTATGCACAATGGCTTGCTAGTTACCTAGGCTGTAAGCAAGAGGGAACCACAGCAAAAGCAAATGTCCAGAGGACCCCCCAGTCACAACCAGACTGCCTCACACTTACTAGGGCAGAATGAAGCCAAAGGAGCCTTGGTTTTAGTGTCTATTTCTCCTCTTCTTCATTTGCTTTTCATGTTGAACTTCCCTCATTAAAAGCATCCCAACTTTGTAACTAATGTCTTTGAGGGGCACAATGATTTTACAGTTCTCTGTAAAAGAGAATATTGGATTGCACAGTGACGAGGTGGCATGCTGGGCTCCTCTGTCCATCTTCCAGTGAACTGCATGATAATCCTGTTAACCTTCCTATCAGGAGGTCATTAAACAGTTTTGAAAGCTGTTTCCTCTCACATCAGAGCTGCATGCAGAATCAGATCTTTTTAATGTAAGCCAGTCAGCAGTGCAGACTTAAATAACAGCCCCTCACACATTCGGTATGGTCTCCTTGTGCTTTTCTTGGTCTTTGTAGCTTTGCTCTCAATTTTTGGTATTCCCTGATTTTCTAGACTTTTTCTCATTTTGCCTTCTAGCATAGTTTCCCTTAACAGCACATTTCCTCTTTTCACACCCTTTTCAATACATTGTCAATCACTTTTGCCAAGGAATTTTCATTTATTCACATATCAAGCTACTGGGCATCAGCCTAGTTAGATTCTGTGTACTTTGTGTTTTGTCCTCACTGGGGTTTAGCTTCTTTCAAGGACCACCTGCTTCTGCTAAATCTAACTTGTCTCCGCATTTCATTCAAAATCATTTTCAGTTTCAAGAACATCTTACCACCCTGTTTTCTTCCTTTCATTCTTCTTTCCTTTTGCCCTTTATTCCTTTATTGTTTTTCTAAATTAAAATATGGTAACAGCCATATGATGTCAGAACTCCTGCCTGAATACATTTATATCAGGCAAGCTTTCCATTTTTATCTCCTGATCATTCAGTCCTTTCATTCAGATAGAAAATTTGATATCCCTTTGGCTTCTAGAAGCATTAATTTTTACCTCCAGGACAGAGAGAACTTACATTTTTAACCACACTTGAAAAAAATGGGTGAAAACTGAAATATGCTTCTGCTAGTTTGACTAACACAAAATGGATTCCCGGAGTCTGGGGAAGACTCCATACTAAGAGCCTAGCCCTGAATTAGCAATTCAAGTATAGCGAATTTGGTTTTCAGGAGTGTCAGGTTTGGAACTTGACATTTTTAAAGAAATGTCTTTGCAAAACAGGGACATAGTTATCATTGGATGAAGGACACTGATTTGATCTCCAGGGGTGACTGAACCCAATGTCTGGGGTTCTTCCAAACATTTAAAGTCATTTTCCAAATGTTTTTGATGCAGTATAACCCAAAAAGATTTTGGCAAGTGTGTTTTCCCCCTTATTTTAAAGCCCATGCGTATTTCAAGGGAAATGCATTCCATATGTCTTTGATTCATTTACACTTAAATCATCTAAATGCCATTGTGTAAGAGCTATTTGATGTACAAGAAGCCCGCCAGTCTGTTTTATAAGCCTTTTTAAGCCTTTTCTTTGAATCAGAAA
Organism: Pachyuromys duprasi; assembly: GCA_028658305.1. Lineage (NCBI taxonomy): Eukaryota > Metazoa > Chordata > Mammalia > Rodentia > Muridae > Pachyuromys > Pachyuromys duprasi. The sequence continues at coordinate 84,122,990 of CM053743.1, read as the reverse complement.
GTCATGTTTTGCCGGCCCTAAACAGAACTTGAACTGAGAAAGGCTCAAGTTCACGTCTAAACTGAAAACCCGCAAAGTTTTGCGCGGCTTCTGTACTCAGCAATATGTTTCCCTTTGCCTGAAGCTCAAGGCACCCAGCATTTCTCCTCTCTGTCTCACATGTAGTGAGAAGAGGGTAAATCAATTTTTGAATCACATTTTACTTGTAAAATTCACATTTTGAACCTCAGTTATCTCCCAGGAACTGCCAGAAGTTAAAATAGCAACACTTGAAAATTAGGCTTTTGCTCTAAAAGGGCAAAACAGTCTATAAAGTACATAAATTACTGCTTCTGTACATTTATTTGTTTGACAGGTTTAAGATATAAGTGTGGCTTACATATGGATTTTCAGGATGCCAGATTGGGTGCTCTAGGAGCTACAGTCACAAATGTAACCTCTTTTTTTAAGACTTATGTTTGGGAGAATAGAATTGGAACAATCTTGCTGTTCTGCACAAATCTAATCACTGTGTCAAAACAGCAATGGGGGGTGATGAATATTTGCATTTTCCCCATTTATTGGCCATTTCTACGGCTTCTCACATGCTTGCATCAGTGGTCAAGAGGAAGGTTTGTAGAGTGACTTGCTTCCCGGAACTTTGAAAAAAAATAATGGATTATAAAAAATATGTGAAGTCTGATGGAGGATTTGAAGATACCTAAGTGATTAACGCTGATTGCTGTGGACACAGAAACATGTCTTGAGAATAGATATGTCTTTCTCAAGCAAAAGCATTAATTATCTTCAAATGTGTGATTTCTTTGTTTTTATTTAGACACATTTTTTTGAGGTTGTGATTTAGTAAGAAGGAAGAAATAATGATGGTATGATTGTATGTGGCGAAGCAATATTTAAAATTTGCATTTGAAGCTTAGGGGGTGGAGATGAAGTTAAAAAGAAAGAAAGAAATCCAGGTGAATCTAATTATTCCTTATATGCTCTCTAGTTCACATACATGATAGACTATCATATTTGTGCAATCAAAAGAACTATGAAATTTAAGTTTTAAAAAAGGGATTTGGGCACTAAATCTAGCAAACAGTTAATTATGCTGAGATAATTAGATAGCTGAAAGTGTTGGATTTAGTTCTTTTTCCATAGTTCATTTCATTTACTACCAAGTCTTCACGATTCTCCGCAGGCAGAAATTATTAGTATTCTATTCTTAGGAAGAATGGCGAATGACTGACAAAGGATTACAACTTTCAAAAAATGTGACAGAAACCTTCATGTTGACCTATTCATATATTTTCTTGAAGAAAAAAAATGAGAAACAAGAGTTTTACTGTATTGAAAATTCAACCCAACTTAAAAATCCGAGTTAAATGAGAGTTTAGCAATCACAGACCAAGCATGTTTTCTAGTAGCAACTGAAAGCAAAGCAAAGAACTTCATTTATGACTTTGTGCTGTTTTACCAAATAAACATATATATTGGTTAGAATTGTGTAATTGTAAGCAACAAGGATTTTGGTTAAAATAAACAGAGAATGTTGTATAATCCCATATTAGGATTTATGTGCTTTAATTTGAGGTCAGATGAGCAAACAAAAATGTGATGCAATACAGCGCCAAGACTCCTCCTGACCTGGAACAGAGGCTTTTCACCTTGTCTTAGTTACATTTGCTTCCACCTGAGAAATGTAAGTCCTGCCAACCCTCACCTGTCAACTAGGAATAACCTGGGGTCTATGTCAGAATACACATGGCTACAGGCTTTCCTTATCCATCTTCTTGGATGATTGCTTTTCTTTTTGTGGAACAATACATGTCTCAGATCTAAAGAAAACAGCCATCACAGCCTTGGCTAGGAATTAGGACTCTGCTAAATACAATATTTGTATTTCTTCTAATTTTAAGGAGATCGGGAAGCATCATTATTTTGTTCTCTTTGAAGATACTTTTACATGCTATAAGTACATGCTCACACATTTACATAGTCACAATACAATCATAGAGGCAACCCCTATATGTGAGTGTGTATACACATCAAAGCATACATCTGTAGAAGGATTTCATTGATTATATTAAGTGTTTAGTCCCAAATATACTCAAACAATTCATGATAGAGGTTAGAAGAAAGTATTCTTTCAGATAAGATGACAAACATTCTTAACAAAACTCCAATCGTTTATTAATCTAAATCTATGTATTAATGGAATTATTTTCAATAATTATTTTTAAACTCCCCTCTGTGTCTTACATTTGAAAAACAAAAAAAAAATACACAGAGTTTTTTTTCTTTAAAAGAATCCTATGAGCAACAAAATAATTTATCCAAGAAAATAGAATAGCGTCTGAGAAATAACAATACCTTTCTTCTAGATCTACATGAAATAAATTAAGGAGAAAAAGATTGTTGTTAGCTTGTATCTTCATATATTTTAACCAAATTGATGTTGTACTATTTTCTTATGAATTTATATTTAGCAATCATCATTTGAACTACTTATTTATGTGAACATTTGGGAAAACAGTATTTTTTCCACACTTGAACGAAGTCTTGACCAATTTCTAGTCATGGTTCCTACCTAAAGGTTTTAGTTGCTCTAGTACCAAAATAACTGGGCCGTAAAGTTTAGAAATTTGAGGTCAGCAACATCTGTTTCTCCCAATCCTATAATTGCTACCAGCACGTGGGTGAAAGTGGAGCATGATATGAACTCAGTGGCTATCTCTTTGACCACCTCCCCCTTTAGGGGGAAGCAGCCTTGCCATGCCACAGAGGAAGACAATAAAGCCAGTCCTGGTGAGACTTGATAGGCTAGGGTCAGATAGAAAGGGAGAATATCAGTGCACTTGGGTAGGGCCATGGGAAGAGATGAGGGAGTGTGGATTGGGAGAGGATAAAAGAGGGGAACACAGCTGGGGCAAAAAGTGAATAAACTGTAATTAATATTAAAAATAAAAATTAAATAAAAATATTTTTCTTTAAAAATTTCAAAAAGAAATTACTCATACTCTCTGTTCTATCAGTTATGTGTTTTGAAAAGTGTGAGGACGGAGAGAGGGAGGGTCTCAGGACTCAGTCACATGCACCAGGCTTTTTCTGGTGGTACTTAGACAATGGAAAGAACTCCTTCTAAAAGTTGCCTTCCTCAAAGTCATCTACCACAAAAAGGGTATATGTTTTTCTGAAGGACATGGAGATTCAGAGTAAGAACTTATATGCCAATATGGTGTCACTGAACTGGTAGTCTCATTGTCAAGTAATTCTAAGGTTCAGAAATAGTTTGGGGGTCTTATGAGTTTGAGGTTTTTCTTACCTCTTATTAGCAGATTCTACATAAAATGGCCTGGTATGTATGTACATATATCTATATATACATATATACATGTATATACATATATACATAGATACACATTTATACATATATATCTATGTATACACATATAAATATATATGTATAGATACATAAATATATTTATGTATACATATATATGCATATATACATAGATACATATATACATGTATGTATGTATATATAGATATAGATACATAGATATATAAAGAATTCAGATGCTAAAGAGCTAAGCTGTCATTATTATGACTTTAAAATATTTTATGGGTGTACTTTGTACATTGAATATATTCTCACCCCCACCTCATGCTTCCACCATTCATTTTCTTGCCCCTCCCTTTCATCAGGCATATTTCTTTTCCTAGACAATTTCACTTGTACTCAATACATGCATATATGAATTTATGTAACATGTAAGAACCACATTATTTGAACTATTTAAAAATCATTTAAACTTACATGAAATTGAATATGGTGGCACAGTTTATGAGAAAAATATGCTAGGCTGATGTAAAGAGATTTTGTCACCATGTTGAGATACTTGAGACAGACAGTTTAAAGGAGAAGTTTTACTTTCACTGATGTTCACTGAAATTAGACAAGGAAAATTGGATACTTCAGGGCAGTCAAGAGAGAAAGTAGGGAGTTGTATAGAAGACCTTTCTGAGACATGACCCCAAGGACCAGCTTCTTCCACACAAGTCCTACCTTCTAATTCTCAGCCAACATTAAATTAGCTAATGCTTTAATCCATTGATCCAAGTACATCTGAATTATTAATTTATGAAGTTGAGGGTAAAACATCACAGAAGGAAACAAGGAACTGTACTTGACCATTTGTTTGCCTTTTATTCTGTGGTCTCCTTCCTTCTAAATTGAACTCAAGGCACAAATACTAATTCCTCAATCATCACAAAACACAAAGGAGCCTTTTCAGATCTTGTTCTAATTTAAAATGATATTTTTTCCTCGATGCCCACACCAGTGTCACAGCTCTCCTGGTGCCTTCTCTCTGCTTCCCAACCCCACAGATAAATAGCTGTTTTCTACATCCTCCTTGTCATATTGCATTAGCAATCACAGGCTCCAACACACAGATATGAATTACTATGGACTCACACTATAAACTAATAAATCTTCCTTCCTTTTCAGCTGATCTACTCAAGTATTTTCTGTAGCTGACAAACGCATGTACCAAAGACCAGTTTAGGGCTATAGAATTGTGGAGTATGCTGGCCGTACCATTGCTTAGGGGAGAGAGGGGCAAAAGAATGACAAGTTTAAAACCAATTAAACACATAACAAAACCAGTCCAGAAACAAAGGCAGCAAATAAATCAGTTTCTCATAACACACCCTCTTCTTTCATTTGGTATCAGTTAGCCTTCTGGTGATGGCTGCCATCACCAGTGAGTAGACCCTGGATCATACACTCCTCCTGCCCAAATACTTGTCATCTTCCTCAACACCATCATCCTATAGAAGAATTTCCTAGTGTGCCTCCATAGCCATCAATAATCACTTCAGTCCCAGTGAGATTTGCTCCATTCTTACTCCTGTTACTTTTTCAACTTTTACCCTGACCTTCCCAGGAAACAAAGCTCACCTTAGGCAGGTGAGCCTTTGTCTTTGAACACTTCCTTCTGTCTCCTGGATCCTTTTTCTATACCTGTTCCTATATATTGCATGGTCCTTGGGACATCTCATGATTCCATCTTCCTCCTTAACAGCTTCATTTAATTCCTTATATAAACTCAAGTATTTTGAACCCATTTGCACATATATCTTTTTACTATATTTTATTAACCTTGGATTTATCATACAAATTATGTACCCATTTGGCTCTGCATTTGTGAAATATGTATGTGAGACAGGGGTTTCTAAATATTTACACCCTTAAAATTCTCCTTGATTCTCAGAACTGTTTTCAAATGTTGTTTGTGTCTTCCATCAGTTTCCACTCCCATTTCCTCAGATCTTGTCATTCTGCTTGAAACATCTTTCCAACTCCTACTCCCTTTTTCTCCATACTAAATATTAAGATCCCCTTAGAAGAAAAAAAAAATAGGTTCCCAGTTTTACTCATGCAGTCCATCCCAAGAAGCTTTCCTGCTTATTTAAGCAGTCTGTTACCATGTATTTCCTCTTTTAAATTCTGTTTTTCTTCTCCCTAAGCTCCTTCTATCTTATCACCTTGGAATCTATCTCAAATTTTAGAGATGCCTTTTAAATTCTTCTGCTTTTAACCAAGTTCTTTCTCCATAACCCAGCAAGAGTTTAACTGCTATCGATGGTAAAATTAGTTTGTTTGTTTTTTTACTTCAGCCTTTAATATACTTTAATAGTTTCCTGTTGGCATATAGCCATTCAAAACTGGGTTCCTGCACAACTGTTAATTTCTTTTCATATAGCCTTTTTCAAATAGTTTAAGCTCCAGCAATAACGATTTACTTTTAGATACCTCTGTCTGCTGTATCAGTTTCCATATCAGTTAATTCAAACAATTTTCTTTATTTTTGTTTTGTTGGAGATTTAAAACCTTCAGACATTTTTGAAAAATTTCTGTACAAACTTTACTGAGTTCTTTGCTCTAACCTCAATATTGTTAAAATATCTGGGAAATGAAGCAGTATTTTGAAAGAATATAACATTTAAGGGGTGAATGAGAACCTAATCAACTGGACCAGGTGTGCAGTTGGAGAAATATTGATTCCAGTTTCAGTTATTGAAGGAGCAGTTATATATGATAACTGATTTGGCATACAGAATCAGGTTAGTAGACTGAATGAATTGCTTTTGGAATGTTAAGTTTTTCCCAGTATTCCTAACCCAACTTTATGTCTTACCACAGTTCCATACACGGACAACATGTCCAATAACACTTCAATAAAATAATAAGAAGGGTAAGACAAGTAGACTTCACTGATTTATCTTTTCTTCTCAAGTTTTTGTGAATATTCTATAAAATATTCTGCTTATAAAACATCCCTAGACTATATATCTTATTACTATACAAGGGCAATGGTAAAATAAACCATTTGTCAAAAGAAAAAGAAGAGTTAAAAGAGTTATAATAGCATGCCAGCAATTTCAGAGTGAGAATAAGGCAGATTCATAATTAATTTACTCTATATTTGTACTGTACTAGCTAAGATCTGCTAACTATATGTATATACATAAGATATATAAATATACATATATCGTACATGTAGAAACACATTTTATATGCATGTGTAGAGTCCAACCTTCCACATAGTGAGAATAATGAAATATTCTTCTCACAAATAAGTAACAGAAGTCAGTCTTTCCTCCTCTCTGCCAATAACAGAACTGTAAGTGGTCATAATACACTAAGTTAAATATGAAGTCATGTGCTCATTGCTAATGACCATGTAGTCAAAGGTGAATAAAGCATACAGTTTGGTCTGCGAGACAGAAATGGCAAGCCATAAATAAATAATTATTTGAACAGTAAAGGACTATGGTAAATGTGGGCAAAGGGGAACACACGTCTGAAGAACTCAGAGTAAACTCATTGACGACACATGAGCTATACTGGGAATTAGGATAGACAATGTGTGCAAGGAAAACAGATAATTAAAAGCAATTTAAGCTTGCTGAGCAGTAGTATTCAGAAGAAAACGCTAGAAATACATAAGGATTAGAATGGTCATTAGTGTTGCTCAGCAGTACCTGCAGTTCTTCTTATTTCACATGGCTTGTCTGAATATTCTAGTATGCCTTAGGATCAATTACAAACATGATTAATTCGTGTCAGTGAGTTGTCAGTTAAAGTGATTTATGTCACTCCCATGCTATAAAATTAACTGTTACTGTAGAATCCTATACCTTGCTTTTCAACAAGCAATGAAGAGCATAGATGCTCCCATACCCAAGGTCTTTAAGTGGCTGCACTAAACAAAGAAATTTCTGCTAAGCTGAAAGTACTACATATATTTTACGAGGAATAAATTTTCATTATTTTAAGAAAGAGAATTTACATTGAGTTATTGTCACACTTTAGCCTACAGTATACAAACAGGTAGAGAAACTGAAATATTTCATTTGATAGGCATATGTGACATTAAATAAAACAGTAATAAGTTTGAAGGGGTAAACAAGTCAGTTTGCAGAGAAGCATGAATTCAAGCTTAAAGCAGATAGAGTTTATTTTACAGGCAACAGAAAGCTGTTAAAAGCTTTCAAACAGGGAAATATTATGAACAGAATTGTGTGTTAGGAAAATTAATCAAGCAGGATACAGGATGCCTAGGAAGCAGAAAGACACTTAGAAGCAGGAAAACAAGCTATGCTATTGTGAGAAGCCTAGAAGTCATGGTGTTTAAACTAGGGTAGTAGCAGTGGGAACCAATTTGGCAGAATGAATGGAACAGTAATTTGCAGGTCTTGGCAACTGATGAGGCCCAAGGGACTTATAAATCATTCCAAGCTTTTGAGCCTGAATGATTGTTAAGATGGTGCTGCTGCCAGTTAAATAGGGAACAGAGAAAGATGAACAAATTTGAGAAGAGGTGCAAATGTAGGTCAAGTATGACATGCAGCTGGTGGTGTCCATTGGGCAATTGGAAACAAAACTGAATATAGATTTGAACCATTCAGGATATGGGAGATGGGAGGGTACAGACATTGAGATTTGGGTACACCTAACTTGATGTGAAAAAAAAAAGTTAATGATATGAGAAAAGTGTACTTTCACTGACTTGAGACAAAGAAAAACATAAAAGTAGGTAACTAATAGCACTTAATACAAAGATGGAATAAAGGTCATATATTTTAAAAATCTAGTGTACATGGTGATTTCTTATATAGTATTTTCAACTGCAGTTGAAAATCAGAATTGAAAAGAAGAATGTGGAGAGTATAAAACAAACTGAAGTTTCTAATGTTTAGAATGGAAAGGTACTCAGAAGTAAATTGAACCAAATAAATTACTGCATAAGAACACATGGTGCATCTCAAAAATAAATTGAGTTAAATTTAAAATTTCAAAATTGCACAAATAATGTGAGTCTAATTATCAAACATACAAATAACAAGGGCAAATATTTATAAATACATATGTTATACTATTGTATTTGCCTATTATCCCTTTACGATAAGCCAGTGGTGCGTGCGTGCATGCGTGCATGTGTGCGTGCGTGCGTGCAATAATAATGGTGTATGGAATGGAGATGATGGTGATTACATTGCTTATGATTATGATGGTAATGTTAAATAAAATAACAATGAAGAGTCATCAGAATTGCTGCAGAAGGTGAACTAAGGCAAAGTAATTACTTTTGTTTATTTGTTACTCATGATGGGTGTCTGTGTGTACATGTGTGTATGTACATTCCACAGGACACATGTGAAGGTCAGAGAAAAACTTTCAGGAGTTTGTGTTCTCCTTCTACAAATGCTGTAACTTGCTACCTTATATAAATTGCCTTTAACATGTGTAGCACACATTAGTTAGCTTAGAAGAATTTGTGCACATTGCCTTAACTAGCCTTCTTTTGTTTGTATTCTGCTTTGCTTTGGTGGACAGGGTGGAGAATAATCTGTCAATTAACTCTGTTTTCCTACGTAGCTCTTCTCATGGACAGCCACAAGCCTCTCACCTAACTAGTAACTCTTAGGTATAATTTCTATCCTCACAAGAGTCTAATTAGGATCCCTTGGTAAATCATACTCCACAAAAAGTATTTAAAGTAATTAATTCATTAAATTATGGATTAAACTGCTAAATTTTTACTATGTGACAAGCATATAGAGTTTGGGGACATATCAATAACCTAAACTCACAGTGTTTCTGCTCTCAAAGAGTGTGTATTTTATGCATAGTTATAAGAACAAATTATATTAAAATGTAAATAATTAACATATAAATAATGAGTATCTCCATAGTTTTGGACTGTGTGTTTCTCTTGAGATTATCCTCCCCTACCTAATTCTTATCCTCCCTGTAATTACTACTTTGTCTTCTATCATTAATTAGTTTTCTTTATTCTAAAACTTAATAAAAGTGTGTTTTATGTTGTCCAGGATAGCTATATCTGACTCTTCCCACTTCTGTCTCCTGGGTGCTAGGATCCTAACTGTATGCTACCACACCTGGGTCTTCTGGTCATTTCTTAATCTAGTAAAACTGATAATGAAGTGTACAGAGCATCAGACCTAACTACAGAACTCAACACAAAGTCACTAAAAAATCCAAACATAGCACACAGAGAAAGAAAGTACAATAGAATGTGACCAAATACTGTACGTTATAAATGCCATTGGAATCCTAACAAGAGATTATGGAACATAAGAAATATTAGGAAAGAGAATATCCAGAAAATTTCAAAATTGGCTAGAGTCACTTAAAACACTGGATAGCTCTCAAACATGACTTTCCAGGAAATACTGAAAGGATGATTTCGTCTTTCACTCAGTAAGTATTCTGAACTTACTATATCACCACACTTACTATATCTGTTCACACAGAGCTTCACAGTCTAACTGAATGGACAAAGCATTAAAAACTTATGAACGAGAGTGTTTATAATGAAAGAACATTTCACAAAAATATTTGTGTAACTGGAATATATTTCATTCTTGGTATTTCATTGAGATGTGATGATTGTTGCTTCAGGTTGCAGAATATCTCACCAAATTTCTTATATAATTTCTCATATAATTTCCCAAAGATTATAACATAGAAAATTGTTAGAAATAAAAACTACAAATATGGAATGTTGCTTTCTAATAAGGGTAACAAGTAAGGACATGTTTCTAGCCACTATCTCAAGATGAGAGGACAGTCCAGTGAATTAGGATGTGGTAAAAGAGATATATACAATATCTGAGGAAGAAAAATAGGATATGAACATGTAGTACTTGGTTATTGACTCAGTTTGTGAAGAGAAGAATAGAAAAGTAACACAATTTCAATTAGATATGAAAAATTAAACATGATAGAGACTAAGACACAATTACATAAGCGCAAAGGGAGAGGAGCTTGCTGGTGCTTCAATGAACTCACAGTCTGTTCTCAAATATGGAAATGCATTAAACTGTGCTGGCAATCATTTCTTCCTTCTGTACTAGAATATTTTTGTTTATAGCATACTTTTCTTGAAAATTTTGGATAATTGACCTTCAAACTGTTCACCTTCTTGCCTAATTCAACCAATTTTAGACTTACAGGAATGCAGCATATTTTATTCACTAGGATGTTTAACATATCCATGAATAATTAAAATTAATAGAATAAAGCCAATCTTCCAGTGTATTTTGTAATGTGCTTTATAAAAACATGACTGCCATGGGGAAATAACTGTAAATATTTATTCTGTCATGTCACTTACATTCTAGCTATTGAACTAAGTAAGCATTTAGCCTTAAATTGTTTGAACTAGTAAAGAAAAAAAAAAGGAGAGGGGAAAAATAAGTAGTCGAGGTCACCTTCATGCCAAGAATGAATTATGTCCTCGCCTCCCAACTAACAAAGGCACCAAATTGGAGTTGTTTCATTCATTTACTCTATCCCAGAAAGATTTCAATCACATTTTAAAGAGTATGTTTTCTACTTCTTCCTACTACTTCAGAAAATAAAGAATAATACAATAAATAAAAAATAAAATAAGCAATTGTCCCCTTTTAAAGGATGTGATTAGCCTTCATGTGCATTTTCTACTGTGGCATCACTGACATAATGCCCGAAAAAGGCCATTTTCATCCTTGACCACTTTTTTCTTTCTTTACATAAGTTACATTTTAGAAAAAAAATCCAAAATCATAAGTCTCATGCAATTAAATTGCATCACATTCTGTAGACATACCATAGTTTATATGCCACTTTTCTCAATTTTTATCTATTCCAATATTTGGATTTACAGTTTAGTAAAAATGTTCCATTTTGATTCTCAATTTTAATCTTTGATTTTCTCTTTTACTTCCCTTGATAAATATATGTACATATATATATATGTACTAATTCATATGTATATATGTATGTACATATAGTATATATTCAAAGAAATGAGCATTCCAAAAATCTTTATTATTTTCTATTTCTTATCATGAAGATTAACATTAGACACAGTTTCACTAATATTTTTCATTTAAAAATCCATGCTTATTATATTTCAATTTTATCACTTCATCATGTGTTTATGCCTACACATTTTTATCAATGTAGCATACTATATTTATAGATACACCATAACTTACTTAAACTGTGCTTATTGATGAATCTTTTTGTTTTTTTTTCTATTTTAACAACGGTAAACATCCTCATAAATTTCCGCGTAAGAATCCTTATCCTTAAATATCATACACAAATAAATCTATAAGACAGATTTTCAAAACTACCTGTTCAAGAATTTTATAACTACACATATAAAGTACATACTATCAAATTCATATTACAATGCACTTGGCCATATTTACATATGCCACATATGAGAATGTACAGAACAAACACTGGCACAAGTGTTTAAATTGTGCTAAGAAAAGGAAAGGACAAGGATAAAAAATAACGTGAGATTGAATTTTTTCACCTTTGGAATAATTCATAACTAAGAAAATTTATAATTTTTATCTTTGCATTTCACTTATTCAAAAGTAAAATTTCAATGCTTGTCTTCTTAATAGTAAGATTGATATCTACATATAGTAATAAAAACAATTCTAACTTGCTGCCAAATAATATATGCATGTTAATTCAATGAGTTTTTATTACTGGGATATATACAAAGGCTTCTTAAATTCTTAAATGATGTAAGCATTTTTATCAGAGCCAGATAAGTGTCTGAAATACCCTTTCGATGGCATCACCCATATACAATTGAATAGCATTTAAAAATACCAAAACCTACAAAGAAGTTCTAAGGAGCCCTAGGAGGATTTTCTCCATTCCTGTCATTGCCAGATTATTTAACATTACAATGTATGAGCTGTTCTCTCTCCCCAAGAACAAGGTATCCTATTTAAACAAATGTATTTATTGTATAGTTGAGAAAAATCTGGAAGAGCATCAACTGTTTTCTACAATGCTAACACTATCTAGTAAGAATATCCTTTATACAATGATACCAACCTTTTAATATTTTTTTTTGTTTTAACCAGTTTTCTTTTCTTGGGGGCAGTGTAGAGGTGGTGTACCTCCAAATGAAGCTTCTTTCTTCATATTCCCAGCATACTATGTTCAGCTCAGATGTGAAGAGAGTAAGTAAGCAGAAATGCATTGGAAAGCTATCCCTTAGCTCTGCAGAGTCATGACAAAATGTCTAATAAAGCTGCTGCTTTTCTCCCATATTTCTATTCTCAACCATGTGGCTATATATTAATAAAGCAAATGTGAAAGACAGCTGAATATTGACTAAAGAAGAGCAATTAGAGAAGAAAAAATTGTTCCATAGAAAGAGATCCAAAATGTGTAAAAGCAGCTTATTATAATTTAAAATTGAAAATTTTCTCAAGTATAGAATCTGTATCTTCAAATAGATAAAAGATATGCATCAAAGACAAGGGTCCTGTATTGGCATAATAACAGAATAGTGGATCAATGGAACC
>CM053743.1:84073364-84109587 GCA_028658305.1 Pachyuromys duprasi | reverse complement strand
ATTTGCTTGAAACACATTTTTCCAGCCCTTTACTCTGAGGTAGTGTTTACCTTTGTTACATAGGTGTGTTTCTTGGATGCAACAGAATGTTGGATCCTGTTTCTGCAACCATTTTGTTAGTCTGTGTCTCTTTATTGGAGAGTTGAGTCCATTGATGTTGATAGATAATAGTGACCAATGACTGTTACTTCCTTTAATTGTGGAATTAGTGGTCTTACTATCATTCATTGTTTTTTTTTTCTTTTTTGTTTTGAAGTTATTTGAATCCTATATTTTCTTTGATGTAGTTGCTTTCATTGGATTGGAGTTTTCCTTCTACAATCTTCTGTAGGGCTGGGTTGCTGTGTAGATATTGCTTAAATTTTGTTTTGTCATGGAATATTTTGTTTCCTCCATCTATGTTGATTGATAGCTTTGCTTGTTATAGTAGTCTTGGTTGGCATCTGTGATCCCTTAAAGACTGCATGACCTCTTCCCAGGCCCTTCTGGCTTTCATAGTTTCTGTTGAGAAATCTGGTGTGATTCTGATAGGTCTACCTTCATATGTTACTTGACCCTTTTCCCTTGCTGCCTTTAATATTTTTTCTTTGTTTTGTAGGTTTAGTGTTTTGACTATGATGTGTCTTGAGGTATTTCTTTTCTGGCCTAGTCTATTTGGTGCTCTGTAGGCTTCTTGTATGTTTATGGACATTTCTTTCTTTAAGTTGGGAAAATTTTCTTCTATGATTTTCTTAAATATATTTTCTGGACTTTGGAGCCTAGAGTCTTCTTTTCCATCTATTCCTATTATTCTTAGGTTTCATCTTTTCATGGCATCCTTGATTTCTTGGATATTTTGTGTTTGGGACTTTTCCAATTTTATTTTTTCCTTGAGTGAGTAATCCCTTTCAGCCAGCATATCGTCAGCTCCCGAGATTCTCTCTTCCATCTCTTGTATTCTATTGGTGATGCTTACCTTTGTGGTTCCTGATATTTTCTCTAAGTTCTCCAGTTCCAGGTTTTTCTGTGATTGTGTTTTCTTTATAGATTCTAATTCTATTTTCATGCTTTGTACCATTTCCATCATCTGATTGAATGTGGCTCCTATTTTTTTGTTGTTTGTTTCCACTGTGTATGTCTTTAATTGTTCCTCTATGTGGGGGTTAAATTCTTCTGTAATTCTTTGAGGGCCTTGTTTATTTCCTGCTTTTGTTCCTCTCATAACTGCATAAGCATAGCTCTAATATTATTTTTCTGTGTCTCCACTGAATTAAAATCTCCATTGCTTTTGGGTGTTTCTGGTGGTGCCATGGTGTCCTGATTTTTGTTGAGTGAGTTCTTACCTCAACTTCTGGGCATTTGTTTATATATATTCAAGGAGCTGTTTGTTTCTTGAAGCTGAACTTCAGACTGGAACTGTCAGTCTCTGATGTCTGGAGTAGTCTTCAACAAGATCTGGGAGTTCCAGTGGTTTGATAGTGTGTGTAGTTGCCTCAATTTTCCCTGTGGGAGGAAAGGTCGCTGGCACAGTTTCGTTGTTGGGGAGGGGAGTAAGTGTGTGTGTGTGTGTGTGTGTGTGTGTGTGTGTGTGTGTGCGTGCATGAGCCTCTGTGTGTGTGCGCTGGGAAGGTGTCTTAAAGGGGAGTGCTAGGGGAGTATATAAGGTTGAGCTATGGGGTTTGGAAGCAAGGTCAGGAGGGGATGAGGGAGCTAGCGTTTAGCAAGCACAGACTGCGGGCAAGCACCTGTGCAGGTTTCCTGGATTCCCAGTGTTCTTCACACTGTGGCTGTTTCCGCAGGCTGGACTCTGAGGTCAGTGGGTGGCACTGTGGTCACTTCCTTCTGATCTAGGGGCTGTGCACCTCAGTCTGGGATGGTATCAGGGGACACCTTAGTGTGGACTAGTTACTATGTGTCCTTGTCCGGGGTGGCAGCTGGTTGCACTGGCACCGTGGGAGGCACGTGTTCTGCTCAGGGCCAGCAGATGTGCCCCTACCATTTCTCCCAGATCTGGCCTGGCATCTGAGGTGCCTCAGTCTGGACCAGAAACTATGTATCCCAGTCAAATCTGGTGACTGGAGGGGCCACGAGAACCTGCACATTCCAAACAGAGCTAGCTGATGTGTGCCCACCGTTTCTCCCAGGTCTGGAATGGTATCAGTCTGGACCGGGAACTCTGAGTCCTTGTCAAAGATGGCGGCTGGTGGGGTGCCGAGAGGCTCTGGGGAAGCAGGCAGCTGTCGGGGTGGTAGGAAGCTGCACGGTCAGATCAGGGATAGCTGATGTGTGCAGCTGATGCACCTGGACTGGAATGGTCTCTAGGGTGCCTTAGCCTGGCCTGGAGACTGTGTGTGTGTGTCCCAGTCCCGGCAGTTGGCAGCACCTAGGGAAGCTAAGAATTCAGATCAGGGCTCTGCGCAGCAGGTTGCCTGGAGGTTTTCCAGGGATTAACTGGGTGTCTCTAGGACTTTCCCACTTGATTTCCTCACCATAGGAATTCTGCTCACCTGGCAATCACAAATGCTGGCGTTTTAGGTCCCAGATTTCAGTCTCTGGTCGCTGTGCCGACACTGCTGCCCTACTCCAGAGTCACAGTGTCCTCCCGGGGCCACCATCTTGGAGAGAATCGCATTATTTTTTCTTAATTTTTATTTTTTTTATTAATTACAGTTGATTCATTTTGTTTTCCAGCTGTAGCCACCTCCCACAACCCCTACAAATCAGACCCTCTCTCCCTCTTCTTCTCCTATGCCCCTCCACCAGTCTACTGAGAGGGGAGGTCCTGGACTTGAGGAGGGGCATAAGGGGAAAGAGGAAGGGAGGGTAGGCTTAGGAGGGGACAGTGAGTGTGGGGGTTACAGCTGGGATACAAAGTGAATAAACTGTAATTAATAAAAAAATAAAAAATAAATAAAAAGTATTCTGAATAAAAGATTTATAAACTACAATTCTAATAATTAAAGGTAGTGTGGCTCTCAGAAAACACACCTGGGCCCAGATATTTTGGTTTCATTGCTCTCCTTTTGGAGCTCCTGTCCTCTCCAGGTCTTTCTCTCTCCCCCTTCTTTCATAAGATTCCCTGCACTCTGCCCAAAGTTTGGCTATGAGGCTCATCATCTGCTTTGATACTCTGCAGGGTAGAGTCTTTCAGAGGCCTTCTGTGGTAGGCTACTGTCTTGCTCCTTGTTTTCTCCCTCTTCCAATATCTATCCCATTTGCCTTTCTGAATGAGTATGGAGCATCTTACCCAGGTTCCTTCTTCTTGCTTAGCTTTTTTAGGGGTACAGATTTTAGTATGTGTATCCTATATTATATATCTAATAACCACTGATAAGTGAGTCTATACCATGTGTGTCTTTCTGCTTCTGAGATACCTCATTCCCCCTAAGGAGCAGCAGGGCAGAGTTTTACCAGACCATAGAGGAAGTCAATACAGCCATACATGATGAGACTTGATATGCTAGCTTCAGATGTAAGAGGAATTGGGCCTCCCTACCAGTGGACTGGGGGAGGAGCATGGGAGTAGATGAGGGAGGGTGGAATTGGTAGAGGATAAAAGAGGGGGCTATAAGTGAGATACAATGTGAATAAACTGTAACAAATAAAAAATTAATTAATTAAAAGGAAAGAAAAAAAAAGTAAAGGTTGTGTGGCTCACTTCAGCACAGTTTTGAATATCCCTGGAGGCTGATCACAAAACTGATTTGTTTTGTAAAACTTGTGTTTTTATTGCATTGCTCTTTGCCTCCTTCAGCTATAGAAAGGATAGTATTCATCCTGGTAGGTGAAAGCGGAGCCTTTGTAAAGCTCAGTACTTTAAGGAACTTTACACCTGAAATCTTTTTAATTGAATAAGAACTTCAAAATGAGGGAAATTCAATTAGGAACAGGGATGTAAATTTGAAAAGCTGTAGAATGTGCTCAGAATGCACTTTTGGATTCATTCAAACAGTCCATTTGAGTAAGCCAGACGTTTAAGCTTGAAGTCCATTTGACTAGAAATGAATAAAAGTGAAGAAGATGTTTATGATGATTCTGAAGGTGACTTCCGAGCATATTCAATAGCTTTTGAAGTTGATGTCACTGCTCCCAATTAAATCTAATTACACTGAAGGAACCGGTGTAAGATAGGAAAGGGAGACATGTGTGTTCAAGGATATGCAAAGCACCTTTGCAATTTAGACAACTATACCCTGTGTTTGTTCACTCATCAACCCTGCTAGAGAACTGTCCATACATACACTGAGTGAGTGTGTGTGAGCATGTGTGTGTGTGTCAGGGTTCCTTATTAATTTTTCTTTTCCTTTTAAGTACAAATATTCTCAAATTGTCTATTGTATACATTGGCAAACTTTCTTTGTTTTCAGACTTATGTTTTTCAGACTAAGGAGGAACACACAATAGAGAAAGTAAAAAAAAATTAACAATTCCTTAATAAATAGAATTTCTTGAATATGAGTCCTTCACCAAATGAGAAAATACATAATGGGAAATGGCACTTGATTCCTATTTATGTTGAGTCCTTAATCATAAAACATTAGCTCAGAATAAGCTTTTACTATACACTTAGGATAGAATGCTTTAGTTTTTGCAACACATACTTATACACAACAGACATATACATATGTGATAATATACTATACACATAAGATATATGTACATATATATCTTCTTTCTGAATTTATGAGCAATCTTGCCTTCATGCTTCCTTAAATGTGAAGCAGCATATTATGCCACATGCACAGTAATTACGCAATTTGCACAAAAAATTTAGGGGTAATATATGGAACACATCAAATCATTCCACTTAAGACCTTTTACAATAATTTGATCTAAAAATATTCGTCCACTAAGGTTGATGTACTAAGATGAAGCCATGGTAGGAACATAAAATTTGCACCAACATGTGATGTCTCAGTGAAACTGGCATTCCTGTGATCTCTTGAAGACTGTTTTACATAAAAATAATAATTCTATACAAAACAAATCCTAAGGAAAAGTTACCTGAATCACACAGTTTTACACTATTTCTTATAAAAATATCACCATGTCGAAAGAGAAAGTAAAGCAGAATCCTTTATACATATGAAAATAAATTGTAAATTGTATTGATTACCTAAATGAGAATTATTAATTAACTTAGTGTATAGAGAAAAAAATAAGTTTATTCTGGTTTGATGTTGTCACATGTTTCAACAACAGATCCAGTGCTTACATAGTTAATATATAAATGTCCCCTTTGACTTTATATTCTATTTTTAGTTAATTTTTGCAAGGCTCAACTTTATTGTATTTCAGGATTCCAATACACATGAGTGATTACCAGCTTCAATAAAAAATGAAAACAAATTTTAGAAAATTTCCCCATAGGCTTATTTAAAAATTCAAACAACAACAACAAAACATGTGTAGATGTTGAAAACAAAAAATCCTCCAGACAAGAAATTAAGAGATTTGTAATCACACAGAAAAGAATTTTCATTAGGCTTCACTCTGGATCCCAGCATCAGGTCCAATCCAGAGAAGCTACGAACTTGGCTGATTCCTGTAGCTTCAAAACTGCAGTAGCTCTGGGCCAGTTCCCAAACTCTAAACTGCAGGATAGCTCTAAGAAGCTGATTATCTCTTGCAGGTTTACCTTTCAAGCCTGCTCCCATGGGCTCATGCTCCAGATTATCTGCCACCAACTCAGCATGGGCATTTGTTAGGCCTAGACCAGTTAATAAAAGATCTAGACTTCAAGCCTTTGCCAGAAAAGAACAAACCTGTAAGCACAGCACTTGAGTCTGCTCCCGCACTGGACTCCCTCCTATGACCTCAGGATTCTGGCCAGCTCCAGAAATAGGCTCCCCGTGAGGCCTCGGGCTTTGGATCAGTCATTGAAGCTCCAGGTATCTGGTTTTCTATCATGGCCTGAGGATCCAAGGTTATCCTAATTCTAGTCTATCCCCCAGAGATCTAGGCCTGTGACTGTCTTCATGGATTAATTATGCCAACTGACATCAGTGCCATTGGTCTCTCTAGAGCCAGACTCCACATGCCAGCCACAACATAAGCTCAGGTTGAAGGATCTTCATGTGAAGATGGGTACCATAACAGCACTCCAGATTCTAGGATCCATATCCACTACAGTGCCAGCAAGGTCCACAAAACCTCATGTTATAAGCTACTCCACATAAAAATAAATTCTGAGTCTTCTACCAAAGTCAAGCTCCATTTGATACAAACCACTTCCCCCAAAACCATTTTCTGGTCTTAATGCTAAACATCTAGACACTAGGGCCAGTCTACCAGATGGTTCTATTAATCCCAGGCACTAGACTAACACCCTCAGGTTGAGACTCCAAGAATCTGACGAGGTATCCACAGCTCCTAGTCCTCAAGATTCTAAGCCTTTCCTTGAAGACTTAAGAAGCAAGAATAGCAGTTTCGGCTCTAAATTTAAACTACCTCTAAGGAGACCTAGTCACATATGTGGATGCAGACTTAAGATTATTCATATAGACCTAGATACTAACCTGCATACCTGAGCCTGTGAAAACATATTTACCAAGTTTAACATAAAAGACTATTGCATCATGTCTGCAATTAAAGACCAAGACTTCATTCTACCCATGTTAAGATCTAGGTCCATCCACCTGTACTCAGGCTTCAAATCTTTCCTCTAAGACACAGAACACAAGTTGGGCCCTGTTGGCATAGAAGCAAAACCTTCTGTCCCACTAAACAAGGGAAAGAGAAAGACCCAAAACACTCCAGAAGTGGGTAGAGGGGATTCCAAGATGGCAGCGACTAGGACACACTGTATCTGAAGGACGCAGGATCCAAAACTCTGAAATTGATTAGTGGAGGGGCAGCTGAAGCCAGAACATCAACATTGAGGACTCCTGGGTGAGAGAGGATAACCTGTGGGCTGAGACATTTAGATCTAGGTCAACTGAAGACCTCCCTGGAGACTGAGAATGGTAAATATTCAAATCCCCTGCACTTCACCTTGCCCCAATCATTAGCCTCTGTGCTCAGTGACTGAGATAACAGAGGTGGGTCTTGCAGGACTGCCAGGGCAGCAGGGGATTGCATGGACCTCCCAGGGCCTCCCTACAGACTGTTATACTGGTCTCCCAGGTCTGCTGTGGCAGCAGGCTGCTGCAAGGGCCTCCCAGGTCAGCAGACAGATGTACAGGCATCCCAGGGCCTCCTCGGGGATGACTGTACTGGCCTCCCAGGTCTGTGGAGGTGATAGGGTGGCTGCTAGACCTAGCAGGAGCCTCCTGGCTCAGTGTCTGAGACTGCAGAGGTGGCTAAACTAAGTGCAGATCTCCCTGCTCAGTGGAAAAACAGTGGACACAAATGAACTGATGGATCTCCTACACTCTCATCCCCCCCCCCCCCCGCAGGCGGAATTCTTGTGCTATCCAGTTAGGCCTGCTAGCAAGTGAGCATGCCCTTAAGTGAGTGCATACAGAAGCCAGATCTAGGGTTTCTCTATGCTAGCAGCCAGACATCAAATCCCTCCTACCCACAAGCAGACTGTGGTTAACATAAAGATACTTGGGACAACATTCACAAAATTGAAGCTTCTGTTCTCTGGTTCTACCAGTAGAATCCAGGCAAACAATTCCTGGAGCCCAGACATATCTGAATACCAGGAGGACAGTATGACAGTCCTGAAGGCCACTGAGGTGTTCACGGAACCTAAGTATGTACATTGCACCCTGGAACAGTGTCAGCACCCACACCTCCTCTCTAGTTTAGGCTCCATGCTTCCAGTATGTATACATTCTAGCACCATCTCCCACAAGGCACACTGCTAAGCACACACCTATGCTTGCATATGTGCCTGCAACTTTCCTCTCTTAGCTACAGCTGAAACACCAATATTCACTCTGAAACCGGTGGACCTCTCTCATTTTCTGAAGAATACTCCAGATACCAGAGAGAGACAGAGCCAGTCTGAACTACAAACTCCAGAAACAAACAGCAAAAGACAGGGATAAGCAGATGGTTAGAGGTCTGCTTCAGAACACATCCAACAAAAATCAGGACATCACAGCTTCAGCAGCAACCCCTAAATAAAAGGATATTTTAATTCAGGAGAAACACAGGAAAATGATTTTAAAGCTAATCTTATCCAGTTATTAGAAGTGTATAAAGAGGAAACGAACAAAACTCTCAAAGAAATACAGGCAAGTACAGCCAAACAATTAGAGGAGCAGGGAAAGGCACAAGTAGAGGCATAAGTAGTGGCATATAGAGAGGAAACAAACAAAAAATTACAGGCCATTATGAAAAGACAGGGATCCACGTTCAAACAGATGAAGGAAATGATGCAACCCACGAAAACAGAATTGGAATAAAAAAGGAAAACACAAACTGAGAAAACCCCGGAGTTGCAGAATTTTGAGAAAAGATCAGGAAACACAAAGGTAAGCACCAACAACAGAATACTAGAGATGGAAGAGAAAATCACAGGCGCTGAAGATACTATTGCAGAAATTGATACATCCCTCAAAGAAAAAGTAAAATCGGAAATGTTCCAAACAGAAAACATCCAACAAAATCAAGGATGCCATAGAGATGAAATCTAAGAATAATAGGAATACGTGGAAAAAACAAGATCCCAGGATCCAAAGTACAGAAAATACTTTCAAGAAAATCACACAAGAAAAATTTCCCAACTTAAAGAGATGTCCGTAAACATACAAAAGGGCTACAGAACACCAAATACACCAGACCAGAAAAGAAACTGCTCATGTCACATAATAGTCAAAACATTAAATCCACAGAACAAAGAAAAAATATTAAAAACAGGAGAAAAAGGCCAAGTAACACTTAAAAGTAGACCTATCAGGAACACAAGAGACTTCACAACAGAAACTATTAAAGCTAGAAGGGCCTGGGCAGATGTCATTCAAATTCTAAGAGACCACAGATGCCAACCTAGACTACTATGCTCAGCAAAGCTTTTAAAATCAACATAGATGGAAAAAAAATATTGCATGAAAAACCTAAACTTAAACAATATCTACACAGCAACCCAGCCCCACTGGAGATAATAGAAGTAAAACTACAAACCAACTAACTAAACTACACCGAAGAAAACTAAGGATATAGACAACTTCATAAGAAAGAATTAAAAAAAAACAAACAAACATTGAAACATAATAAAATTACCAAAACCACAATAAAAGGAACTTATATTCATTGGGATCTGTTATCTATCAACATCAATGGACTCAACTCTCCAATAAAAAGACACAGACTAACAGAATGGTTGCAGAAACAGAATCCAACATTCTGCTGCATCCAAAAAACACACTATTGCAATGAAGATAAACACTACCTCAGAATAAAGGGCTGGAAATATGTTTTCCAAGCAAATGGACCCAGAAAACAAGTTGGGGTAGCTATCATAACATCTAATAACCTTCAACCAAAACTAATCAAAAACGATGAGGGGTATTTCACTATCATCAAAGAAAAAATCCACCAAGAGGATATCACAATCCTGTACATCTACACCACAAAGGCAAGAGCACCTGCATTTGTAAATGAAACATTATTAAAGCTTAAATCACATATTGATTCCAACACCTTAATAGTGGGAGACTTCAATACCCCACTCTCACCAAGGAACAGATCATCTAGACAGAAGCTAAATAGAGAAACAATAACGCTCACAGAGGTCCTAAATCAAAGGAACCTAATAGATGCCTACAAAACTTTTCACCCAAACCCAAAAATGTATAACTTCTTTTCAGCACCTATGGAACCTTCTTAAAAATTAACCATTCTGTTGGGCACAAAGCAAGCTTCAACAGATACAAGAAGATTGAAATAATCTCTTTTATTCTATCAGGCCACCATGGTGTTAAACTAGACCTCAACAAGAACCGAAATAAAAAAAAAAAAGCATATACACAAATGGAAACTAAACAACTTTCTACTCAGTGACAGTTGGGTCAGGAAAGAAATGAAATAAAAAATTAAGTATACTTAAAATTCAATGAAAATGAAGGCACAACTTACCTAAACTTATGGGACACAATGAAAGCAGTTTTAAGAGGAAAGTTCATAGCAGTACATATCTCCAGAAAGAAGTTGGAGACAACTCATACATGCAACTTTATGGCAACCTAAAAGCCCTAGGGAAAAAAAAAAAGCAGACCCACCCAAGAGGAGCATACTACTAGAAATAATCAAAGTCAGAGCTAAAATCAATGTTTTCTTGATTGAAACAATTGAAAACAATTCAAAGAATCAATGAGACCAAGTACTGATTATTTGAGAAAATCAACAAGATAGACAAAGCCTTAGCCACCCTAAATAAAAGGTAGAGAGAAACTATCCAAATCAGAAAAATCAGAAATGAAAAGGAGGGCATAATCATTAGGTGTTACTACAAAATCCTATATGCCATAAAATATGGAAATCTAAATGAAATGGACATTATTCTTGATAGATTCCATTTCTTAAAATCAAATAAAGATCATGTAAATAGACTAGACAGTCCTATATCCCCCAAGAAAATAGATACAGTCATCAAAAGTCTCCCTTAAAAAAAAAAAGAAAGAATGTTCAGGGCCAAATGGTTTTAGGACAGAATTCTACCAGACCTTCAAAGAAGAACTAACTCCAATTATCATCAAACTATTCCACAAAATAGAAAAATATAAACAGAAGGAACATTACCAAACTCATTCTATGACCCCACAGTTACTTTGCTAGCTAAACCACACGAAGACCCAACAACAAAAGAGAAATTCAGACCTATCTCTCCTATGAACATTGATGAAAAAATACTCAATAAAATACTGGCAAATTGAATCTAAAACACAAAAAAGATATCATCCACCATGACCAAGTAGGCTTCATCACAGGTATGAAGGTATGGTACAATATACAGAGATATATTAATGTAATCTATCATATAAACAAACAGAAGGAGAAAAACCACATGACCATCTCCTTAGATGCAGAAAAAACATTTGACAAAATCCAACACCCTTTCATGTTTACAGCCTGGAGAGATCAGGGATACAAGGCACTTGCCTAAACACAGTAAAGACAATCTACAGCAAGCCTATAGCCAACATTAAATTAAATTTAGAGAAATTTGAATCAATCCCATTGAAATCAGGGACAAGGCAAGGCTATCCACTCTCTGTGTATCTCTTTAATTTAGTATGTGATGTTCTAGCTAGAGCAATAAGACAATTAAAAGATATCAAGGGGATGCAAATCAGAAAAGAAGAAGTCAATGTATCACTATTTGCAGATGATATGATAGGATACATGACTGACCCCAAAAATTCAACCAGAGAATTTCTTCAGCTGATAAACACCTTCAGACAAGTGTCTGTATACAAAATTATATATATATATATATATGTGTGTGTGTGTGTGTGTGTGTGTGTGTGTATGTATGTATGTATATGTATATCAGTAGCCCCCTGTATACGAAAGACAAAAAGGCTGGGAGGCCTCCTGCCTCCTCTAAAAAAGGAATAGGGAGCTGGGTACCTGGAAGTGCCTAGGGAAAACCTCCCAGAGTGTTTCTTCCAGGAAGAGTCTGCTGTTAGACCTGATTCTAGATGGACTCAATTCATGGTTAGTCTCTTTCTTCCTGGAAGCCTAGATAACTTTGTTCTCAGTTCGGTAGCCCAATCACTCATCAATTTCAGCGTTTTAGGTCCTTTGCCCCTCAAATAAGGTGCACACTAGCTGTCACCATCTTGGAACCCCTATCCCCTCCAAGTCTTTCTATCTTCTCCTTCTTTCATAAGATCCAATGCACTCTGCCTAAACTTTGGCTATGAGTCTCAGCATCTGCTTTGATACCCTGCTAGGTAAGTTTTTTCAGGGGCCCTTTGTGGTAGCTCCTGAACTGTTCCCTGTTTTCTCATTCTTCTGATGTCTATCCTGTTTGTCTTTCTAAATGAGGTTGAGCATCTTACCCAAGGGTCTCCTTCTTGCTTAGCTTCTTGAGTTGTACAGATTTTAGTATGATTATCCTGTATTATATGTCTAATATCCACTTATAATTGAGTAGATACCATTTATGTCCTTCTGCTTCTGGGATACCTCACTCAGGATGACTTTTTCTAGTTCCCACCATTTGCCTGCAAATTCCAGTATTTCCTTGTTTTTAATTGGTAAGTAGTATTCCATTGTGTAAATGTGCCACAATTTCTGTATCCATTCCTCAGCTGAGGGATATCTAGGTTGTTTCCAGGTTCTGTCTATTATTAATAAAGCAGTTACAATCATGGTTGAGCAAATGTCCTTGTTGTGTACTTGAACATAATTTGGATATATGCCTAGGAATGGTATAGCTGGATCTTGAAACAGTATTCCTAATATTCTGAGAAAGCTCCAGATTGATTTCCAAAGTGGTTGTACAAGTTTACATTCCCACCAGCAATGGACGACAGTTTTCCTTTCTCCACATCTTCTCCAGCGTGTATTGTCTCTTGAGTTTTTTATTTTAGCCATTCTGATGCATGTACGGTGAAACTTGGCGACATTTTGATTTTCATTTTCTTCATGAGTAAGGAAGTGGGCATTTCTTTAAGTATTTCTCTCCCATTCAGTATTCCTCTATAGAGAATTCTCTGGTTAGCTCTGTACTCCATTTTTAATTGTTGGTTTTTAAATTTTTTATCTTTTCTTTTTTATTAATTACAGTTTATTCACTTTGTATCCCAGCTCTAGGCCCCTCTCCTACTTCTTGAGTTCTTTATATATTGTGGATCTTATCCCTCGGTCAAATGTAGGGTTGGTAAAGATCCTTTCTCAGTCTGTAGGCTGCCATTTTGTTCTGATGAGAGTATCCTTTGCTTTATAGAAGGTTGTCAGTTTCATGAGGTCCCATTTATTGATTGCTTATCTTAGAGCCTGTACTGTTGGTGTTCTATTCAAGAAGTTGTCTTCTATGCCAAGGCAGTCAAGGCTATTCCCCAGTTTTCTTCTAACAGATTTAGTATGCTTTTTTGTTGTTGTTGTTGAGGTCTTTGATCAACTTGGACTTTATTTTGTTCAGGGTGATAAATATGTCTCCTTTGGCATTTCTCTACATGTAGACATCCATTCAAAGAGAATTTCTTGAAGATGCTGTCGTTTTTCCATTGTAGGGCTTTTGCTTCTTTGTCAAAAATCAAGTGTCCGGAGGTGTGTGAGTTTATTTCTCAGTCTTCCATTTGATTCAATTGATCCATTATTCCGTTCTATGCCAGCACCATGCAGTTTTTATTACTATTGCTCTGTAGTAAAGCTTGAGATCAGGGATAGAGATTCCTCTATATGATCTGTTGTTGTACAGGATTGTTTTGACAATTCTGTTTTTTGTTTGTTCATTCCTTTGTTTGGTTTGGTTTATTTTTCCGTATGAATTTGAGAATTGTTATTTTAAGGTCTGTAAAGAATTGTGTTGGTAATTTGATGGGAATTGCATTGAATCTGTAGATTGCTTTTGGCAGGATGGCCATTTTCACCCTTTTAATCCTACCAATCCATGAGCATGAGAGATCTTTCCATGTTCTGATATCTTCTTCAACTTCTTTCTTCAGAGACTACATTTTTCACAATAGCCAATAATAACATAAAGTGTACTTGTGTGACTCTAACCAAGCAGGTGAAAGACAGATCAACTAGACAGAAACAAATAGGGAAATAAATGCACTTACAGAGTCCCTAAATCAAATGGACCTAATATATGTCTACAGATCTTTTCATCCAAATATACCTTCTTTTCAGCACCTCATGGAACCTTCTCCAAATTAGACCATATAGTTGGTCACAAAGCAAGCCTCAACAGATACAAGAAGAGTGAAATAAATTCTTGTATTATATCCGAACACCATGTACTAAAGCTGGACCTCAACAACATAAGAAATAACAAAAAGCCGACACGCACATGGAAACTGAACAACCTGCTACTCAATGACAGCTGGGTTAAGGAAGAAATAAAGAAATAAATTAAAGACTTAATAGAATTCAATGAAAATGAAGGTACAACATACCCAAATTTATGGGACACATTGAAAGCAGTGCTCAGTAGAAAATTCATAGCACTAAGTGCCTTCCAGAAGAAATTTGTAGCATCACATACAAGCAGCTTAAGGGCCCAACTGAAAACCCTAGAAAAAAATAAGAAGCAGATACACCCAAGAGAAGCAGACAGCTGGAAATAATCAAACTCAGGGCTGAAATCAATCAATTAGAAACAAATAAACTATTCAAAGAATCAATGAAACCAAGAGCTGGTTCTTTGAGAAAATCAACAAGATAAAAAAAACTTTAGACAAACTAACTAAAAGGCAGAGAATCTATCCAAATCAGTAAAATCAGAAATAAAAAGAGGGGGCATAACTACAGACACTGAGGAAATCCTAACAATCTTTAGGTTATAGTACAAAAGCCTATTTCCCACAAAATTTGAAAATCTAAATGAAATGGACGACTTTCTTGATAGATTCAGTCTATCAAAATTAAGTCAAGATCAGGTAGAAAGACTGAATAGACCTATATCCCCTAGGAAAATGGAAGCATTCATCAACAGTCTCTCCTCCAAAAAAAAAGGCCTGGGCAGATGGTTTCAGTGCAGAGTTCTACTAGACCTTCAAAGAAGTGCTAACACCAGTACTCCTCAAACTACTCAAAAAATGGAAACAAAATGAACATTACCAAACTCATTCTATGAAGCCACAGTCACTGATACCTAAACCACACAAAGACCCAACAAAAAAAGAGAACTTCAAACCTATCTCTCTTATGAACATTGATGCAAAAATCCTCAATAAAATACTAGCAAACCAAATCCAAGAATACATCCTTCCTCTCCATTGCTCAACATTGTGGCTGGTTGTTTTATTTTGGCATTTTTACACATAATTGAGACAGGTGATGCTTAGAATAAACATCACAATACAATGTCCAGATTGAAACCAGATAGTGGGTGAGAGAAATCAGCATTTGAATGAACAAGGATAAGGTGTATACATTTCAAAAGAACATTATACCAACAGTGGAGGGAGCCTCAAATCTAATCAGAAGGTGTTTGGTTACTCCTCTGACATTTATGGCACTATTGTAACTGTGCTCATATCTTGTCAGGCTGGTTCACAAGATTCACAGTTACATACTATTTATGTTTCCTTTTCTCCTCTGGTAGAAAGCTAGCTGGTAGAAAAGAAAATTCCAGGTGAGTACCACCATGATTTACCCATGTTCTATCATTCATGTATGTAGAATCTTCAAGAATATGGTTTCATATTATATCATTCATGTATGTAGAATCTTCAAGAAAAAAAAGTCTAGCTTCTCTTCAACCACTAAGAATAGTTCTTTGCAGATTTATTTGTGTCATTCCAATAGACACCACAGCACACTGGACAAAAATACAGACGCAGGAACCAGGTTGTCAGGCTTCAAATACTGTTTCTAGCACTTTTCAGCTATGTCCCTTTAACTAACTTATAGAGTGTCTCTGTGTTCCAATTTCCTCTCCTGTAAAACAGGAATCATCATAGTAGAGTGATCACAAATGCGAGCAAGCATGAGGAGCACAGAAGGGTATGTCCTGGGTGTTTTATTCACAAAGTTATGGAGGGAAAATACTTAGCCTAATTCATACCATAACATGTTGGAAATATTAAATGTGTAGTTCTGGGCAAAAATATCAAAATCTCACTTCTGACTATGAATAATTTAATATTTGATTATGACCCCTCTGCATGTCAACATTTAAAATGGCATTGTTGTAAATAAGTTAAATACAGCTGTAACATTCAAAATAAATCAACTGTATCTCTATACCTACCAATGAGCAGTAAAAATTAAATTAAGAACATACACTTACAATAATGTAATAACCACTTAAATAGCCAACCAAATAAGTACAAGGCTTTTCCATTAAAAATGTAACAGTGAAACTGTGTTCATTGAAATGAAGAGCTCAATGGGTGAAAGTATATCCTGTGGTCTCAATATTGGACATACTGAAGTTAGAACTCCCTTTGCTGATAAAAGATGAAGCAAAATCTCATCAGAATTCTAACTGCCTATTTTATAGATGGGAAAACGGCTTCCAGATTTCATATGGAATAGCAAGGAGCTCAAAATAGTAAAAATTTTTCTCTCAGAAAACAAACTTAGAGAAAGATTAATTTTCAGTTTACCACCTATCATAAAGCCTAGGCGCTCAAGAGAAAGTGAGACCCTGTAAGGACTGATGCACATATCAGCAGGATGGAACTCGGAGGAGCTGATGTCACTATGGCCAGTTCGTGTGTGGAATAGTGGTGATGCACATATCAGCAGGATGGAACTCAGAGGAGCTGATGTCACTATGGCCAGTTCGTGTGTGGAATAGTGGTGAAGACCATTCTGTGCACATGAACAGCCTTTTCAAAAATATTTTTCTGAAAAAAATGAATACCATCTGAAAAAAGACATATTTCACCACTACATAGGATGTTTAAAAATCAGATCAAGATGAAAAAATAGACCTAAATTTGAGTTAATGCCGTAGGTCTTTGTAAATAAAAATCTATTTAGACATATTCATAACCCTGATTTCAGGAGTGGTTTATTATGTATGACATACAAAAAAACAACAATTAAAAGGTTGTCAGACAGGATTTCATAAAAGTTGAAAATGTTCATATAGTAAAGGACATCATCAAGAAGGTAGAGATATTCAATAGCACAGGACAAATTACTTGAAATTCAGTAACAGGAACCCAGCTAAGGTGCTTGTCCAGCATATTCCAGCCTGTGTTCAGCTTGCGGTACTACAAACGTCATTACAATTACACAAGAAAATAATTTTTAAGAATGAATTCAATTGTCAGTTCTTTCAAGAACTTCCCAAATAGCTAATCACCTGAAAAAGAGGAAAATGTTGAGTTCAACATTATTGGCAATTAGGGAGCTGAAAACTAAATATCAGAAATATTACCCAGTAAGATGGCTATTACTTTTATATATATATATATATATATATATATATAAATTTATTTATTTTTATCTCAATCACAGGTTAGGTACTTTCAATCCCAGGCGTACCCCCTCCCCCATTCCCTCCTACCCTCCCACTCCCTCCCTCATCTCCCTCTTCCCCGCCCCCTCCAAGTCCACCATCAGGGGAGGACCTCCTTCCCTTCCATCCCACCCCAGCTTATCCTGTCTCCTCAGGGCTGGCTGCAATGTCCTCCCCTGGTATCTAGCCAGTCTGTCACTCCCAGGCTTGTATGGGGGAGGGTCAAAGAGTCAGCCATCAAGATCATGACTGAAACAGGCGTACCCCCTCCCCCATTCCCTCCTACCCTCCCATCCAGCAATTCTTCCTTTAGGTATATACCAAAGAGAGTTATAACTGCATGTTCATTCAAAAGAAGTTTTCATGAGTAATCATAGGAACTATTTTGGAGACACAATAGTTCAGAGGTGGGAACATCATAAATTTCCATCCACTGATGAATATGATAAATCTATAAAATTAAATATCATGAGTTGAAAGAAAGGAATAAAATAGAAACTAAAATGTAGAGAAATTGGAACACAGGAATTATCAGAATTTTTAATGGATATGTATATATCCATTATATATTATATTATATTATATTATATTATATTATATTATATTATATTATATTATATTATATTATATTATATTATATATAATGTAATTTTAGACATGTGTTTGCCAGATACAGGGCAAGAAGAAACCCAAGATGCGAGATGAATACTGGCTGATGTTGGCATCCCTTTCAAGTTCTCAAGAATATTCTAGAATCAGACTGTGACAGTTTCACAACATTATGAATATAAATTATTATTCCCCTAACATTTTGATAGGTAATGAATGATCCAATCATTGCTGAATCTATAACTTCTTAGTAAAGAAAGTCCTTACAACTATATTGGCAAGGGAAAAGGGTAAAACAGGACAGTGGGGGATGCAGCAGTTGGCAACCAGGAAGAAACCAATGAGAGGACCCAGATTGTGGGCAGAGCTGTAATTTTCCCTGAAATGGAGAGTAATGCAAGTGAAATGGAGTTTCCACAAAACCTTATTGTTCTTGTGAACAGTGGACACAGCATCACGTTTCACCTGACACCGATATCTCTAACTAATGCCGCTTCTGAGGTTCAAACTCAGCAGACACCAGACAGTGAGTAAACCAACCAAAAGCAGCGAAGAGACACAAATGCCTTGAGCATGGCGATGGTGGGAGAAGCCTGTGCCGGCCTGTTCTGAAGAGCAGTCACCAGAGTTGCAGTCAGGACAGCACAGTCTATCTGATGGAGCAAAAGTAAGGGAAGGAAAGCAGGGGGAAGGAGTGTCAGAAGTCTGCAGTAGAGACACTGAGGTTATCTGAGGGGATTGTAATAAAGACACAGAGTGAAGGAAAAACTCAGAGGTCTACTTCGGTCTTTGAAACAAGAGTCAGGGAACACACTGAGGTAAATCATAGACCAGAAATGCCAAATGACCTCCTTTCCCATGTTTTAGAGCTGGAAACCTAATCAAACTCATTGCACATCCTAATTCAGTATTCTCCAAAGGAAAGACGGTTTGTTTAAATAATTGCTCTCCCCACTCTTTCTAACTTTTCTTGAGAGCTTAATGTTTAGGCAGAGACAGCTTTGGCCAAAAGAATAAAAATGAGCTAAATTCAATTAATTGAATTACCTTGACTTGCCATGATTGTTCACACAGAAAAATTACAAAAATCAAGGTCAATGTGCTTATAGTGGTGTCATCTTAGCTGTGAGACCTGCCGGGTATAGATCCCAGCAACCTTCCTGCTTCCAGGTGACGCCAGGCTTCTGTGGGACCTCAGTCCTGCAGGTTAGAAGAGAAAAATGAAAACACATTTTTTAAAAAGTTAGATTAACACTGAAAAGATTTCTACAGTAATATGACTTATTTGTCACAAAGGATGCTCTTTGGGGTGTCATTTTCCAGAGCAGTGTGTTTGCTTCCTATCCAACATGTAGCTTTTACCTGTCATCACAGCTACAGCTCAATATACTAAGTACAGATTTCTGGTGGGGGTGAGGGGTATACTGTGCTTCATTACCCAGCACCCATTGTGATATCTGAGTTAAGGGACACTGAGCACTCCAGAGGTATGGAGGCTGGGTCTTAATGTGGTCAAACTAGTAAGTATATGCTACCTAACCTGTGTGGCTAGAGGGGTCATCAGAGTTGTGGTTTGGGTCATGATGAATGAGATTACCTGATGGCCACAAATACCATAGAGGCAAAGATTATGTCTATCATTGCCAAGATGTGAATCATATCTTTAGACCTCTTCACATTTGTGCCATTTGGGGACTTTTCATGTTGGAGTAACTAAAAATAAATATGTAATAATGATTCAGGTGGATAGAAATACTCTCAGTATGGTCATGACCCTAGAAAGTTATTTCCTGGCCTTTATCTATTTAAACAATTTGAGTTACATCAAAAAATCTGCACTACTATTTTGATAATCTCTAAAAAAGAAAAGATTCTCTTAACATGCAAACACTGGCCAAAGCGAGTGGAAGTTCCCAAGACGATCCTACGGAATTGCAGATGCAGCCACACACAGCTCATTTGTGTGGAGAGAGGCTGATGTGGGTGTTGAAGAAGGACCAATGAGGTGAAATGGGAACAGAACCCAGACATGTACAGTGAACGTCAATCTTGGCAGTGCCTCATTGTTAACAGGACAGTTAATAAGTTTCAGATAAGTCACATCAAAGTCAGCTTCTTGTGAGAATGTTGTCAGAGTCTTTGCTTAAAAGATCCAAGGAGGACTTACAGAGCTACTTACAAACTCATACCAAAGAGATTTATATGCCACAGATTTTACCATCTAATGGGGGAAAATACACATTTTAAAATAGCGTACAAAGGAAATAATTGTCGTTTAGAGTTATACTGGTGTGGTATAGGAGTCTATAGGTCCAGCTTGAAGGGAATGAATATTTTTCCAGGAGGGAAACATAATTAGACTGACATGCAAGCATGATCATGATCTGAGTGATAAGTGAGCTCTTAGTAAGGCCTTTTCAGTGGGCAAGTGTGAGGGTCCTGAGTGGGAGCACTAAGGTACTCACTAAGAAGTACATCTTCTGAATTCACTGGAAACATGGAATTCAGAAAGAATAAAGACTTAAGCACAAACATCCAGTTCAGATGATTCTGTAATTCGTGGTCGCATTGTACAAAGTAATGAAGACTGAGCAGCAGCATTGACACTGCCTCGAAGCTGCCTTAAAATCCAGAATCTCAATCCAACCTTAGAGTTACTAAACCCGAACTCTCATTTCATAAGTTCTTCCTACTGCCCGCCCCATGTAAATACTCCCATTTGAGAAAAATTAATCATTATCAACATGTAATATAACATCTCTTTGCTTTGTCAAAGCCAAAACAAAAGGCTGCATTGTTAAATATCTTGGATACCCTGACTTTCAGAATCTATCTATCTATCTATCTATCTATCTATCTATCTATCTATCTATCTATCTATCTATCCTTAAGCCCAAGTAGGGTGGAAATTTAGTATATTCCTGATAATGAACAAACTTTGGTTTGCATATGGAAATTTGAAAAGCAACACTGCATTCATATGTCCCTCCCATTCAAAACTTTATAAGTACAAAACTATACTCTCTTAAGGCTAACATGTCACCATAGTACGCTAAAGGATCACTTTTCCAGAAACCAAGATCTTAAAGTCTGAATTAAAACTACATAAATGAGGACACCCTTGCCCAACCACAAACCAGGTTAGCTGCCCACCTGCAGAACTTCCTCACTTTGTAACTCCCCAAAGACCCAGTCCTCAGTTGTTTACACTGCACCCCATGTACTGTGTCTCATTACTCAATTCTGGAGGAGAACACTTTTTAAAACATTTTATTTTATTTTTATTAATTACAGGTTATTCACTTCGTAACCCAGCTGTAGCATCCTCCCCCACCCCTCCCAATCTCTACCTTCCTCCCACTTCTCCATGCATCCCCCTCCCTGAATCCACTGATAGGGGAGGTCTTCTTTTCCTTCCTTCCAATCCTAGTCTATTAGGTCTCATCAGGAGTGGCTGCATTGCCTTCCTCTGTGGCCCGGTAAGGCTGTTCACCCTCAGAGGGAGGTGATCAAAGAGCAGGCCAATCTGTTCATGTCAGAGACAGTCCCTGTTCTCATTACTATGGAACTCACTTGGACACTGAACTGCCATGGGCTATATTTGTGCAGGGGTTCTAGGTTATCTCCATGCTACTTGGTTGGAGTATCAGTTTCAGGTAAGACCCCTGTGCTCAGAATTTTTGGTTCTGTTGCTCTCCTTGTGGAGCTTCTGTCCTCTCCAGATCTTAATATTTCCCACTTCTTTCATAAGATTCCCTGCACTCTGCCTAAAGGTTGGCCATAAATCTTACCATCTGCTTTGATAGTCTACAAGGCAGAGCCTTTCAGGGGCATTTTGTGGCAGTCTCCCAACTTGTTCCCTGTTTCTCCTTCTTCTGATGTCCATCTCCTTTGCCTTTCAGGATGGGGGTTGAGCTTTTTAGCCAGAGCCCTCCCTTTTGATTAGTTTCTTTAGGTGTACAGATTTTAGTTGGTTTATCCTATATTATATGTCTATATGAGTGAGTATATACTATGTGTGCCTTTCTGCTTTTGGGATACCTCACTCAGAATGATCTTTTCAGTTTCCACCATTTACCTGCAAATTTCATGGTTTCCTTGTTTTTCATTGCTGAGTAATATTTCATTGTATAGATGTACCACAATTTCTGTATACATTCCTCAGTTGAGGAACATCTGGATTGTTTCCAGCTTCTGGCTATTACAAATAAAGCTGCTACAAATATGGTTGAGCAAATGTCCTTACTGTGTACTTGAGCCTCTTTTGGATGTATGCCTAGGAGCGGTATATTTACCTAGAGAACTCCTACAGCTAATAAACACCTTGGTGAAAGAGCAAAATTAAATATTTACCAAAAAATATTAGTAGCTCTCCTATATACAAATGACAAATGGTCTGAGAAATTAGGAAAACAACATCTTTACAATAGCCATAAAGCATCTTGGGAAACCCCTAACCAAGCAAGTGAAAGTCCTGTATGACAAGAGCTCAAGTCTTTGAAGAAAGAAATTGAAGAAGATAGTAGAATATGAAAAGATCTCCTGTGCTTATGGATTGTTAGAATTTATACTGTAAAAATGCAAAACTACCAAAAACTACCAAAAGCAATCTACATATTCAATGCAATCACTATCAAAATACCAACACAATTCTTTACAGACATTGAAAGGACAATGTTCAACTATATATGGAAAAACAAAAAACAGCCAAACAATCCTGAACAATAAAAGAACTTCAGGAGGTATCACGACTGATCCCTGATATCAAGACATACTATAGAGCTATAGTAACAAAAATTGTATGGTGTTGGCATTAAAAAGACATTCTGAATGATGAAATTGAATCACAGATACAGCTATAAATCCTCACACTTATGGACTCCTGATTTTTTATGAAGAATCCAGAAATAATCAGTGGTAAAAATAAAACATCTTCAGCAATTGGCACTGTGCTAATATGTAGAAGAATGCAAATAGATCCATATTTATCACTAGATGAAAACTCAAATCCAAGTAGATCAAAATCCTCAAATTGGTACCTCCTGAAAATGATAAGCTTCTGTAAGGCAAAAGACACCATTAATTATGCTCACATAATCTTTGTTCATAATAGCCAGAAACTGGAAATGACCTATATGTCCCTCAACTGAAGAATGTATAAAGAAAATGGTACGTTTATATAACGGAGTATTACCCAACTGAGAGAAAAATGACATCATAAAATCTGCAGGCAAATGGATAGATCTAAAAAAGAAAATCATTCTGAGGTAGGCAACCCAGACTCAGAAAGACAAACACAATATGTACTCACTTATAAATGTATATTAGCCATTAAGAGATACGTAATCATGCTGCAATGCACAGACTCAGAAAGGCTAAGTAACAAGAAAGGTTCCAAGGAGGAATACATGGATGGGCTTGGGTAGGGAAATAGAATAAATTTTGTGGGTGGACAGGGGTCAGGTGGCAGCGGGAATATGAAGGGGTGGGATGGATTGAGGGAGGAAGAGAGTACAGGGAGACTGGAACATAGGTGCACATATCGCATCTTAAGTTAACGAATTTCAAAAAACAAATAAATAAATAATAAAATAAGTAGAGGAGTTATAATTGATAACACTGACACTATTGAAAAACCCACCTTACTGAAATTCAGACTCTCTGTTTTTTTTTTACAAGAGACATAGCACCCCATAATTTAGTAAGTATGTAGCAATTCTTAGAGAGATCTGAGCTACATAAAAAATAAAAGTTTTTAATTTTTATGTTTACAGATTGAAAGTCTACATAGAACCAAGACCCATCTCTACCTCTAAGTAGTACATGACTTCTCTTGAACTAGGGACCTTACTTCTTTAAGACAATTTATCTTTTTTAACTATATTTTATTTTATTTTTCACTATTTATTCATTATATTTCCTGATTGAAGCATGTCCCTCACCTCCTTTCAGTCCCACCCTCCCCTTCCCCTAGTCCACTGAAAAGAGAAGTTTCCTCCTCTGCCACCTGCCCATAGCTTATCAAGTCTCATTAGGATTGACTGGATCCTCTTCCTCAGTGGCCTGGCAAGGCCACATCACCATGGGCTATTGATCAAAGAGCTGGCAACCAAGTTCATCTCAGAGGCAGCCCCTGCTTCCCTCACTCAGATCCACATGGAGACTATACCAATCAGCCACAGCAGAGCAGGGGGCCTAGATCTCTCCCTGCATGATCATCTGTTGTTATATCAGTCTGCAGGATACCCTGCACTCTTCCCAAAGTTTGGGCCTGAGTCTTAGCCTCTGATTTGGTCCCCTGTTGGGTAGAGCCCTTCAGACGGCCCTCTATAGTAGGCTCCCATCCTGATAATTTATCTTTTAAACAATTGTTATGAAGTTTTTCCTAGTTACTATGAAAACGTGGGGTTACCCAGATGCAGATAAATACTGAATGTTATCTCTCATATATTGATCTTATGTTTCAATTTATATACATGAATATATGTGGGTTTGAGTGTGAATAGAGGTACTAGAACTAGTAAGAAGACAATAGAAGAAAAAAAAGAAGTGTTGAGGGAGGGGAAGTAATAATATGGGTGTCAAGAAAATGTAGCACTTCTAGTTTTTCTTTGTCTTCTCCTTCTTCCTTCCTCCCTCCCTTCTGCTTTCCTTCTGTCACTGCCTTCCCACCTATCTCCTACCCTCCCTTTCCCCCTCTTTCTTGCTTTTGTTTCTTTACATTTATTTGTTTGTTTGTTTATTATTACAATTGCTAATTTTGTATCCCACCTGTACCCCCATCTCCTCCCAGATCCACCAACTCTTCCTCTTCTCCCCCTATGCCATTTCCCTAATCCTCTGATAGGTGAGGTCCTCTTCCCCTTTTATCTGACCCTAGCCTATCAGGTTTCATCGGGGCTGGCTGCATCATCTTCCTAGGTGGCCTGGCAAGGCTGCACCTACCAAGGAGAGGTGATCAGAGAGCCAGTCACATAGTTCTTGTCAGAGACAGACCCTGCTCCCCTTACTAGGGAATCCACTTGGAAACTGAACAGCCTATTGTCTTCATCTGTACAAGGGGTCTAGGTTATCTCCATGCAAGGTCCTTTGTTGGAGTATCAGTCTCTGCAGGACAACCTTGGACAAGGATTTTGGTCCTGTTGCTCTCCTTGTGGACCTCTTGCTCCCTCCAGGTCTTTCTAGCTCCCCCTCCTTCTATAACATTCTCTGAACTCTGCCCAAAGTTTGGCTATGAGTCTCAGCATCTGCTTTAATACCCTGAAGGGTAGAGTCTTTCAGAGGTCCCTGTGGCTCCTGTCCTGTTCCCTGTCTTCTCCTACTTCCTGTGTCTATCCTGTTTACCCTTCTGGATGAAATTTCAGCCTCTTCCCTAGGGTTGACTTTGTTGGCTAGCTTATTTAGGACTATAGATTTTAGTATGTTTATCTAATATTATATGCCTAATATTCACTTATAAGTGAGTATATAGTGTATGAGTCTTTCTACTTCTGCGTTACTTCACTTAGGATGATCTTTTCTAATTCCCCCATTTGCCTGCAAATTTCATCATTTCCTTCTTTTTAATTGCTTAGTAGTATTCAATTGTGTAAATACACCACAATTTCTGTATCCATTCGTCTGTGGAGGGACATCTAGGTTGTTTCCAGAATCTGGCTATTATGAAAAAAAATGCTGTGAACAGAGCTGAGCAAAAGACTTTGTTGTATGGTTGAGCATAAAGTACTTTGGTGTGACTAACCAAGCAGGTGAAAGACCAGTATGAAAAACAAAAACAAAAACTGATGTCTCAGAAAAAAGAAATTGAAGAAAATATCAGAAGATAGAAAATATCAGAAGATAGAAAATATCAGAAGATAGAAAGATTGCCTGTGCTCATGGATTGGTAGGATTAACGTAGTTAAAATGGCCATCCTGACAAAGCAATCTACAGATTCAATGCAATTTCCATTAAAATACCAACACAATTCTTTACAGACCTTGAAAGAAAAATTATCAATTTCATATGGAAAAACAAAAACCCAAGTATAGCTAAAACAATACTTTATAATAAAAGATCTTCTGGAGGTAGCTCCATTCCTGATCTCAACTTGTACTGCATAGCAATAGTAGTAAAAGCCACATGGTACTGGAATAGAAACAATGTTGGATCAATGGAATGGAATTGAAGATCCAGAAATAAACCCACATACCTATGGATTCTTGATTTTTGACCAAGAAGCCAAAATCATACAATGGAAAAAAGATAACATCTTCTACAAATGGTGCTGTTCTAAGTGATGTCTATATTTAGAAAAAGGCAAATAGACCCATATTTCTCACCCTGCACAAAAGTAAGGTCCATGTGGATGAAAGACCTCAACATAAACCAGACACACTAAATTTGTTAGAAGAAAATGTGGGGAAGAGCCTTGACCTCCTTGGCACAGGAGAGAACTTCCTGAACAGAACACCAACAGCACAGGCTCTAAGATCAACACTAAATAAATGAACCTCATTTAACTGAAAAGCTTCTGTAAAGCAAAGAACACTGTCAGAACAAAATGACAGCCTACAGACTGGGAAATGATCTTCATCAAACCTTCATCTGAGAGAGGGCTAATATTCCGAAGATATAACTTAAGAAGTTGAACACCAACGAACCAAGTAATCTAATTTAAAGATAGGGTACAGAGCTAAACAGAATTCTCTCTTTGTTTTGATTTTTACAGATTGGGTTTCTCTGTGTAACATGGCTGTACTAGAAACAGTTCTGTAAACCTGGTTTGCCTGGAACTCACAGAGATCTACCTGCCTCTACCTCTTCACTACTGAGATTAAAGGATCGAGACACCACTTCCTGTCAATGGCTGGTTGCTTCTTATGGAAAAAAAGACACAATATATTTTAATAATTTCTTCTCCAAATCTTTCCAGATCTTCTCACCTCCCTAAACAACCAACTTTTGTTTTTTTTCTCTTTCTTTAAGACAAACAAACAAGATATCAAATCAAAGAAAAAGAAATCCACACACAAACACAATCACAAAATCCCTGTTTTCTTGGAGTCATCTATCACATCTGGCGCTTATAATCTTTTTACCTCCTATTCTTCATAGTTCCCTGACCCTTGAGGGATAGATTTTGATAAAGATATCCATTTAGGACTGAGTGCCTAAATATTTCTTTTTCTTTGGCCATCCTATATTTTTGAGTCTCCATATTAGTCCCCATCTATTGCCAAAAGAGGCTTATCTGATGAGGGTCGAGTGAAGCACTGATATTTGAGTGTAGCAGTATGTCATTAGGAGTCATTTAATTGCTATGTTCCTTTGGTGAGTTCTTGGCCCTGTTAGCAGTGTCATATGTGAGTTTCATCTCTTTGAATGGACCCTATATCCAACCAGCAAATGGTTGTTTATTTCTATAATTTTGTGCCTCTATTGAAGCAATACAGGAAGTTCATTGTTATTGGTCAGAGGATTTGCAACCAGGAGAGATTGATGACTTCTTCCAGTAGCATACACAGTGCCTCCCAGTACCACAAATACCAGTCAGTAAGGTTGAAGCTTCAAGTCAGGCACCAGTTCAAAGTCTTCATGTTTAATGAGATATGTTAAGTGCTGTCTTCATCAACAGTGTCTTACTGACAGGTTGTGGAGAGTAATCAATAGCCTTGGAAAGGGTGTGGATTTCTAGGGGCCCTTTAACCAAAGACAACAATATGCAACCCATTCCCAACACTGAAGATTGCATTTCATGGCTTAAAATGTCTAGTCAGGGCCTTGTGTTCCCTATTATTTCATGACTCCATTCAGATTCTTTCATTATCATATATATTTTAGGCAACTTTTACAGACACTTAGTGCTATGAATTTGTCTTTTAGAACTGCCTTCATTTTGTCTCATAGGTTTCGGGCGTGCTGTGTTTTTATTTTCACTCAATTCTAAAAGTTTTAATTTCCATCTTGATATTTTTCTAGACCAATTTAAATTAAGCAGCGAGTTTTTCAGTTTCAATAGCTTTATATGCTTTCTGTTGGTGTTGGTGTTTATGGTGGTCAGACTGAATGTATGGTATTATTTAGGTTTTCTTATATCTGTTAAGATTTGCTTTGTTATCAAGTATGTGGTCAATTTTGGAGAAATGTACATGGGCTGCTGAAAAGAAAGTCTATTTTTTTTTGTTTGTGTAAAATGTTCTGTAGATGTCTTCTAGGTCCATTTGATTAAAGGCAGTATTTAACACCAATACTTAGTTTTTGTCTGAGTGATCTACCTATTTGCAAGAATGGAGTATTGAAATCACTATCACAGTGTGCAAGTACTATGTGATTTTAGCTGTGTTTCCTATATAAACATGCCTTTGTGTTGATTGCATAAATACTTAGAATTGCAAATTCGTCTAGATGGATTTTTAAAAATAATTATGTAGTGTCCTTTCTTGTATCTTCTGATTATTTTTGGTTAATTTTGTTCATTTTTTCAGATATTAAAATTGTTATACCTTCTTGTATTTGAGTCCATTTGCTTGGAATAGCTTTGTCTATCCTTTCATCCTGAGGTGATACCTATCCATTATGGTAAATTTTTCTTGTATGTAGGAAAAAGATGAATTCCGTTTTATGTTAGTCTGTATATTTTTCATTGGAGGAATTTAAACTATTGGTATTGCGAGTTATTAATGAACAGTGTTTATTGGTTTCTGTTATTTTCTTATTATGCTCAGGGTTTTGACCCTTTCATTAGTTTGCTGGCCTTGTACGTTCTTATCCCTTTTTTCTTCGATGCTGTATTTAACCTCTTCATGTCTTCTGGAGATCTGGACTGGTAGGTAGAAATTTCTTAAATTCAGTGTTATCATGGAAATTTTTTCTTTCCCTGACAATTGTGATTGACAGTTTTGATAGGTATAGCAGTTTTGCCTGACTTCTCTGCTCTTTTAGAGTCTGTAGAAAATCCATCCAAGCCATTTGGGCTTCAAGAGCGTCCTTTGTGAAGTCCGGTTTTATTCTAATGTACCTCCATTATATATTACATGGTCTTTTTCTCTTGTGGCTTATGCTTTCTTGGTATACTTTAATATATTTTTGTACGTTTAGTGTTTTAATAATTATATATCACGGGGAATTTCCTTCCTGGCCCTATTTGGTATTACATGTTCTTCTTTTGACTTTGATAAGAGCTTCCTACTTAGGTTGGGAAAAACTTTCTTCTGTAATTTTTTTTTAATAAAAATATTTTCTGTCTCTTTTTCCTGGGTTCTTTTCTTTTTCCTTTCCCCCAATCATTTATAAATTTGGTCTTTTCATTATGTCCAATATTTCCCACATGTTTTGAACCTTGAATATTTTAAATTTAACACTTCCTTTGTCTCAGCTACCCATTTCTTCTACTTTGTCTTCAACACCTGTGATTCTCCCTCCCATATCTGTAATCTGTTGGTGATGCTTACCTCTGAAAGCAAAGTGAAAGAGGAGAGATAGAGGAGAAAGAGTGGAGAGAGGAGAGGGGCTCTGTTTCTCTGTTCAATTCTGCTTTCATGTCCTGTTCTCTTTATTTAATTCGACTGTTTTTTTTTCTATTAAGAGATTTATTCATATCTTCTTTAAGGTCTTTGAACATATTCATGATTTCTGTTTTGATGTCTTGGTCTTATGATGCAAATATGTTGCATTTCTCAGAGCCTACTGCAATAGTGTGACTTTCTGGTGGACACATATTGTCTTTGCTGTTCAAGATTATAGTTTTGTGTTGGGATCTATGCATTTGAAGTTATGATGTTTAAAGTGTTTCTTTTTCTTTATTCTTTCGTTTTTGGTTTTTTGAGACAGGGTTTCTCTGTGTATTCTTGGATGTCCTGGAATCTCTTTGTAGACCACTCTGGCCTCAAACTCACAGCAATCACCTACTTCTGACTCCCTGAGTGCTAGGATTAAAGGCCTGTATCACCGCACCCAGTTATTGCGGCATTTTCTTGATGCTGATCTCTGCTCTTGCTCTTGTTGGCTGGGAATTCTCTTCTTTGGTTGCTGTTGTCCTTTCTAGATCCTATGTAAGTATAGTGTCTGGTATAGTATAGGCGCTTGGTAGAGAGTACACTTCTGCAGGTCAGTATATGACAGAAAAAAATTGAGATATGCTAGTAGAAAAGTAGTGTTGGGTCATAGTAAAAATTTTAGGGGTACTGGCATTTATATGAAATATGAAAGTCAACAGCAAGTGTAGGTAGTAGAGTATTTAAAAACAAGTTACTACATGAATAAAAAATGTCTGGCAATGTCATAATGAAAGTCAGGAAGGATCATATAAATCTCCTACCTGAGTCCTAGCCCATTATGGTCACTGGGGTTCCTCAGTAGAAAGTGTTCCTATGGACATAGGCAACTGATGCACTGAAATTGGGATGGGCTCAAAAGAAAATTGAAAGGATTGGTGGGTTTTAAATATCATCATGCCACTTCATCCTGTTCAAGAATTTGTTAGATCTGTTACTGTTAATACAGTACATTAACATGTGAAGGAATAACTGTCACATCACCATAATTTCATGAGATGATTGCTGTTGCAGTCTGGCTTTCTTATGGGGCATATGTGCGCTTAAACAGGGAATCAAGAAATCACCCCTTTTTACTGTTTGCTGAGAATTTCTCATAATGGGCTTTGATCATATTTACCAACCACAATTCTTCCAAGATCCACCTCCTTCTCTATTTATTCAACTTGTGTCCTCTTAAAAAAAAAAACAAAGCAAAACAAAACACAAACATGAAACAAATCTATCAAGTGCATTTTTCTGTCTGCCTGTATACTCTTCAATATGTGACCATGTATCATTTGACCAAATTTCACTCAGCTTTATGTGTCTCAAAATACAGGCATTCATTGTGCCTCCCATTTTGGCGTTGCTGTTTCAGGGACTACCAGTGTTATAAAGAACTTACATTGCAAAATGCTGATCACGTTTGAGTGCTTCTTAAATGCTTAATGGAAAACAGAAAACCGCTGTAATTCTAGACTGATGTGTGAGTGCTGTGGCTTCACTCAGAAATCAGTGCAGCCTCTGTCTAGCACAAAGCCTACAACTCTCTCCAAGTCCCAAACACAGAAAGCCCCATGAGACAAAAATACAAAAAAAAAAAAAAACTGACAGGAAAGTTTAAATAGCTCTCCTTTGATCTACTGAACTACATGAAGCACAACATGTCTAAGGATTCCTCCAGGAGAAGATTCTTTTCAAATGTTATCGTTAAATAATTGTGGTGGCAATCATAAAGAACCAAGTGGACTTAAAGCATAATACTGAAAGACGATAAGACAGTAATGATTGCAACTGGTAGAAAATTGATGTAAAAGAATAGCTTGATGCATAAGAAAAAGACACAGAATTACAGTAAATTTTCATTGCCATTGTCTAGGAAAAAATACAAAGTAATTCACTCATTCTCCCTTCAATAATCCTGAAAATGGGAGGAGGTGACATTACATGATGTGCACAGAACTAAAATGTATTTAGTTCAATCATCAGCTCTAAATATATTTGGACTCGCTCCTATGGAAGACTGAGAGAAATTCTGCTATCTTCTCAAGGGAAAAGGGAGGACCATGAACCTTCCAATTTGTCAGCACAAAGGAAGGCATGATGAGAATGCACCAAGGAGCACAGGAGAGTGCTCTGGAGTGTTTTCTCAAGTTGCTGAGTGCCTACTTATAG
Organism: Pachyuromys duprasi; assembly: GCA_028658305.1. NCBI lineage: Eukaryota > Metazoa > Chordata > Mammalia > Rodentia > Muridae > Pachyuromys > Pachyuromys duprasi. Next base: position 84,078,266 of record CM053743.1, on the reverse strand, counting down.
TTTAATAAATCAAAATCAATCTGAACAGAAAATATATTTCAAAATGAACAGACTTTCATGGAGGCCTTTTTGACTGTTTGCTTTCTTCTTCTCTGATACTGTGAATTTCCTCCTTGATAACAATGCGTCCCATGCACTGTACTTTTTATAGTGCTTGGTCCTTTGGTTTCAGTGAAAATTTTGTTGTTTGGAGATTTTTTTTCAGATTTTTCTCTTCAATTGTCATTCTGTTGCTTAATCATTGGGCCCATTTGGCCTTTTTGACTACTTGTCTTAGGTCTAGCAGCTTAGTCTTTTATTTTTTTTTCCTGGATTCTCCTTTAAAAGCTTGATATTACTGATTGACTTAACATACCCAAATGACTTAACTCTTTCTCAAAAACATTCTCATTTTTGTGAATTAAAAGTTTAACACCTTCATTTGGACTTTGGATAGAGCATTTCATTATACTATCCTAATGGAATTTTATGTATTACTCATGCAAACCTCATGGGTTATGCTCCATGCACTTATTCTGGGACACAAACAGATAGTATGGTTGTCATTCTTAACTTAGGGTTTCCAAAATTAAATGCATTAGTTGGTAATAGAGGTTTTATAAATTTTATAAAAATTTTAATGAAATGCAATAAAAATAGTGATAAAAGAAGTCATGAATTTGACAGAGAGCAGTGAGGGCTTTTGGAGGGTTTGAAGAAAGGAAAGCAAAGGGAGAAATGTAATCAAATTATAATCATCAAAAATAAACAATAAAATAAAATAAAGAGCTATTAACTACAAAAGACATCCTAATTATACCGATATTAGTATAGAAGGATCTGTGAATCTGTTTTGTTGAAACATGATTATTAAACATGTTAGTTTTATTCATGAGCATTGAAATAGTTTCATAGGATCTTCAGAAACTTACATTAAGTCAGGTTGCTAGTAAGATAGCTAAAAAGCTTTATTTTAAATTAAAATTTTATTTTTATATTAATTACAGTTTATTTACTTTGTATCCCAGGTGTGGCCCTCTCCCTCATTCCTTGCTCATCCCCCCCTTCCTTCCTCATCTCCTCCTTGCCTCTCTCTGAGTCCACTGATAAGGGAGGTCCTCCTCTTCCATCTGACCCTATATTATCAGGTCTCATCTGGATTGGCTGCAATGTCCTCCTCTGTGGTGTAGTAAGGCTGCTTCTCAATCGGGGGGGGGGGGCGAGAGGAAGGTCAAAGACCCAGTCACTGAGTTCATGTCAGAGACAGTCCCTATTCTTCTTACTAGGGTACCCACTTTGATACTGAGCTGTCAGGTGCTATATCTGAGCAGGGGGTCAAGGTTATATCTATGCATGGTCCTTGGTTGGAGAATCAGTCTCAGAAAAGAATCCTGTGTCCAAATATATTTGGTCCTTGTGGAGCTCCTGTCCTCTCCAGATCTTGCTAACTCTCCTTCTTTCATATGATTCCCTGCACTCTGCCCAAGGTTTGGTTATGAGTCTCAGCATCTGCTTTGATATACTGCTAGGAAGAGTCTTTCAGAGGCCCTTTATGGTAGGCTCCTGTCTATACCACTCCTAGGCATATATCAAAATATGCTCAAGTACACAACAAGGACATTTGTTCAAACATGTTCGTAGTAGCTTTATTTGTAATAGTCAGAAACTAGAAACAACCCAGATGTTCCTCAACAGAGGAATGGATGCAGAAATTTTCATACATTTACACAATGGAATACTACTCAACAATTAAAAAAAAAAAGAAAATTATGAAATTTTCAGGTAAATGGTGGGATCTAGAAAAGATCATCCTGAGTTAGGTATCCCAGAAGCAGAATGACACACATTGTATATACTCACTTATAAGTGGAATCTAGACCTAAAAGATAGGATAAACATACTAAAATCTGTATACCTAAAGAAGATAAACAAGAAGGAGGACCTGGGATAAGATGATCAAGCCTCACCTAGAAAGATAAATGGGATGGACATTGGAAGTAGGGTAAAAACCTTTTTTGGTTAAATCCTCTTATGATCAATTTAGAGATTCATTTATGGTTAAGTTGCTCTTCAGAATTCTTTCAAATTCTAACTTTATACTGGATTTTTAAAAATTATTTCTATTAAAGTAGTGTTCTTCACTTAATTCACAACATCTTCTGTTAAGATGCAAGGCAGTAATTACTTGAAAGTGAAAACTTTATTTTTTTTCACTCTGGTTTTCAACTTCGTGTGATAATAAATATGAAAAAAGCTGGTAAAAAAGGACATCTCTACTTTTGTATGTTAGTATGTTATGTTACTTTTGTAAGTTAGTTGGAAATAGTAATATTGACAAGATCAAGTACTGTTTTGATCATTAAATAATTACAGATGCTATAGAAGTTAGCAATGAAATAAAATGCGTATGAGTGCCAAAATTCTGTGTTTGTAACTCATTGCCTCAAACATATGGAAACTTAACTGAAGACAAATGCCTGAAAAATCATCTAATCATGGAGACAGTACTCATATCGAGTGCATAGACAGTAGTAGGCAAAAATGAACAAAAATATACATAATGTTTAAGTGTGTATTACATGAAAACCAGATATTTTACTTCAAAGCATTATTTTATTGTTTAAGAAGTTTGTAATAGTGCCGATATAGCTAAGTATGAGAGGAAAACTGTGACTTATAAACGTATGGAAAAAATAATGTCATAAGCATCCACACATTCTCTAAGTGTATAATAAAACAAACTCCTGGAAATTTGCCTCTACTTTGCCATTTGGAAGGACAAACACAGTGCAACAGTGCAGTGAACATATTAAACACATCTGAAACACAGGAAATCACATGTCTAATGTCACAGCTCTCTGCTAGCTAAAAGTTAAAAGCAAGGGTTAACTTTTTGCAACCATGTATGACAGCTTATGTTCATTTCTTCCACACATATTTGCTGACAAAATAGCTACCTTCTTTCACCCACAGGTAGGAAATTATGAATTGTGAGGTGAGCCAAAAAATATCAGGCAAGAAAATTAATAAAGGAATGCCAATTTTATGTCATTGGAAGGCTAGTAAGAGCCTCCATTAAAAAGAAAGAAAGAAAAACACACCATCATGAAGAGTCCTTGATGCCTCCAGAATGTTCTAGAACATAAGTTCTTCAGTTTTCTGGCAATGACTGTGTAGATGAAACAAATAAATTAAATATGTGAATTTTTAAATACTGTGTAACAAAACTTTTCTAGTAAATCTAATTTACCCAATATACATTTTCTTCTCAGACCTACCTAAGACTGTCATCCAGTAAATAATAAGGACCTAAAATGTTCATAGTTGAGGAAATAAAAAATCCCTCCATGAGGCAAAAAGAAAGATAAATGCTGGAAGGTGTTGCTTATAGAAAAGCAAAAGTGGCTTAAAGCTTTTAAAAGTATATACTACTGAGAAAATAATAGATTATAGCTTTATAATAAATTCATTAAATTAATAATTCAATGTCTTCATCTAGAACTGAAGTCAGTAAGGTATGTCCTTAAACTTCACTCGTGTACTTGGCCACATACATTTTATAAAAGTCTTGTAGACTCATAGGTACATTCAGTTTATAGTCTGTAACTGGCTTCTATTGACAATAGAATTGAATTGTGGCAAAAGAAACCATATGATCAACAAAGCCTCAAACAGTTCTAACTACACATTTATTTAAGAAGGTTATTCCTCCTGACATTGAATTAGGAACTTCATAAACCTCCTGGCCAAATATTTTCAGATGGTTGCTTTCCCCCTCAATCTACTTTTCTTCATTCTGTCAAGAACTGGATGATTTTCAAGTATTTGCTTTCTTCCTGTAAGCCCTCTCTTTGAAACCCACCCCTTCTAAGCTTCAGTAGGCCACAGAGGGCCTTGTCCTGGGCTATCTTTGCTGAATTACTAGTACCACTCACTTCTTTTGAGTAAGATTGTGCTAGAATAAGTTATGGAATAAACATGTGGAAGCAATTGTTGCATGAATAAGTTAGTCAAAGGATAAAACACAGAATATGAGACTACCCAAAATTCCCCATTCTTTATTGAGCAGAAAAACATAAGAAATAATTGAATGCATTCACAATGAAGACATACTACAAATATGAGGTGTCTACTAAATATTAAGGTGACCCCAAAACACTTGGTTAGATATCTAATGAAAATGTCCAGTATATTTATAAACAAATATATTTGAAGTCTCATTTACCATTTACATTAAAGTTCCATAGCTTTCATATTAGTGGAAGGATGCAAAATAAAGTGGTTTTGAAGGGAAAATATTTCTCTGTGGATTAGGAGAACTTAATAGACCCACAGCAGCACATAAGATCACACTTAAGTGGTTATATGGTGCCCTGCAATTAGGGATGGTAAACCTTAAGAGCTAATCAGTTTGACCACAAACCTGCCTGCCACCCCACAACTGTGCTTCCATGGAAACCATTAGGCACCCTACAACCTGGACCTCCACATAGAAACCAACAGAGCCAGTCAGTCTGCCTTCCCCTGCCAGTCACTCTAGCCACTGCTCACCGAGAACCCTAGGTAGGGACCCACCGGACACATCTAAGGAGAGGCAGATATAATGCAGAACTCTTCTCGTCCTTCTATGGGGATTTAACACCAGTAGTTTTCAAAGTATTTCATAGGATACAAAAGAAAGAAACATTTCCAAGTTCTTTAAATGAATCTGCTATTACCTGATACTAGAACAAGACAAAAAGAAAAGAAAAGCCAATAAATTAGACTGGTCTCTGTGATGAACATACATCCAAAATTTCTTAATACAATGCATTTTAAAAGAAGCTTGGAGGAGCAGCCTTGCTAGGCCACAGAGGAGGACATTGCAGCCAGTCCTGATGAGACCTGATAAACTAGGGTCAGATAGAAGGGGAGTAAGACCTC
>CM053743.1:84063102-84073264 GCA_028658305.1 Pachyuromys duprasi | reverse complement strand
CATCACATAGACTAAAAGACAAAAGCCACACTATTATCTCATCAGATGCAGAAAATGTCTTTGACAAAGCTAATCTCACTTCATTATAACTGTCCTAGAGAATCTAAAAATATAAGAGACATATCTCTACGTAACAAAGGAAATATACAAACCCACATATAGCATGATGCAAAAGGAAGAAAAACTCAAAAACATTTCCACTAATACCAGGAACAAGACAGAGACATCCACTCTATATTCCTGATTTATATATATATATGCGTAAATATATAATATGTTTAATATTATAATATTTTACATATGATAGATAATATATTATATGTTATAATATGTATTATATTATATGAAATATGTATGTACACATTATATGTATAATATGTATATAATATGTGTTATATGTATATAATGCTTGAAGTCTTAACTAGAGCAATAAATAGAAGCAGATAAAAATATAGAAATAGGAAAGGAAAACAAAGTTTGTTTACTTGCATTTGGCATAATTCTGTATATAAAGTACTCTAAAGACTCCATCATAAATCTCCTGAAGCTGATTAACATATTCATCAAAGTAGCAGAATACAAAATTACAACAGAAGTCAATAACCTTTCTGTATACTTATGTATATCGAAGGGGAAAATATGAGAGAAATAATCCCATTCACAATAGCCTAAAACTTTCAAAAATATTTTGGAATAAATCTAACAAGGAACTGAAAGAGTTTTATAATAAAAACTTTAAGACACTGAAATAAGAAATATGACACCAGAAGTTAAAAATACCTCCTATGCTCATATATTTGTAGAACTAACATTGTGAAAATGGCCATTTTACTATATTCAATGATATCCCAATCAAAATTGCAGTACAGTTCTTCACAGAAATAAAAAAGCGAGGGAGGAGCAGCCTTGCTAGGCCACAGAAGAGGACATTGCAGCCAGTCCTGAAGAGACCTGATAAGCTAGAGTTAGATGGAAGGAAAGGAGGTCCTCCCCTACCAGTGGACTTGGAAAGGGTCAGGGAGAAGATGAGGGAGGGATGGGAGAGATAGGGAGGGAATGTGGGAGGGGGCTACGGCTGGGATACAAAGTACATAACCTGTTATTAATATAAAATAAAAATTAAAAAAAGAAATAAAAAAGCAAGCTTAAATTAATATGGAATCATGCAAGAAAAAAATCAAGGACAAAACAACCCTGAATAATAAAAGAATGCCAGAGATATCACCATTTTTGTTTATACGCTATAATAGAGTTATGGCAATAGAACCACATGCTACTGCCATGAAACCAGACATATTAGTAGAAGGACAAGAAGTGAGGACTCAGGTAGTAAAATATGCACCTGTAGCCACTGGATTTTTGACAGAGACCAAAATGCACAATGTAGGAAGGACACTGGTGGTAGTCAGCATGTCAGTATAGGAATCTTACTTCTCACCGTGTACAACACTCAGATATAAATGGCACAAGGATGTCAGTACAAAATCCGATACCTTGAATTTGACAGGGGAAAGGAAATGGGTACTATGCTGGTACTCACAGGCACAGGAAAGGACTTTCTGAAGAGGACCCTATAGTGTAGCCTCTCAGTTAAAGAATTGACAGATGGGACTATGTGAAACTAAAACTCTTCTACATAATGACACATACCATCACTCAAGTGTAGAAGCATCCTATGAAAAGGAAAAAAAAAGTCTTTACCAGCTATACACCTGGCAGAAACTTCATATCCAGAATACACAAAAAAACTTTTAAAAAATAGACATCAGGAAAACAAACAACTCAATTAAAAATTTAGTGATGAGTGTATCTTAGAGTTTCCATTGCTGTGATAAACATAATGGCCAAAAGCAACTTCAGGATGATCTATGTTGTTTCAGCTTACAACATTCAGGACATACTCTGTCACTGAGGGAAGTCAGAACAGGAACCCAGGAAAAGAATTTGGAGTCAGGAACTTAAGCATAAGCCATGGAGAAATATTGCTAACAGAATTCTCAGCCTGTTTTATTTTTTATATTTTATTTTTTAAACTCAAGACACCCTGTTCAGGCGGGAATAGAAATGTATTCATCAGTCTTTATTAGCTGTGAAGTCTGTGAGCTACAATAACAAATGTCCCAGCAAGATATTTCCACTAGTATAATAGTGTCGTGAATTTTATGGGAGTAACCAAACACTTTCTGATTGGCTTACTGCATGTGATGAAATTCAGACCTGGCACCTCATCTTGTCCAGAAACCTGAGGGTAGATGGGTCATAGTTATAGGATGGTAAAAATTATCTAGAACTCAGATAATTAGAAATGGTACTAGAAAAATTTCTAATTACCTTCACTATATCTATAGACCAACTCATCCCTCAGCACACATCAGGGAAGCTGTTTCTCACAGCCAATGGAAGGTGATATACAGACCCACATACGCGAAACATAGAGAAATCCAGCTGGTACTGGCTGAGAAGCTTCATCTCTATTGTCTAGCTTTCATAAGATTCAAAGGTCAACTAGACAAAGAAAAGAATAATAGACTTTGGAATGTTAGGCCCTAGGTGGGATGTTTATCTCATCCCTCTCTACTCAAGAATCAAGTGTTATTGGGAAGCAAGGGCTGGAAAGATCCTAAGATCCAGAAGTGTAGAGGACTACAGTGGATCCGTGTTTTCTAGACACAGTGGAACAGTTGCACATATGAACTCACTGCAGTTGTGGACACATTCAGGAGACCTTTTTGAGGTTGTGCCACATAAAATTTCATCGTGGAGGTGGAGAGGTAGGTACAAAGCACCACTCCTAGCTGAAGAGCTGTTGATAGCTTTTGGAAAGGGAGAGTTTAATTTTTTAAGATGTGGACCTTTTAAATCAACTCTGCTTCCAAGTCAGGTCCCACAACCAAGATTATTTGTGGAGCACAAATGGAACTTTAGAGTTTTTTGTTTGTTTGTTTTAAGGACAAAAAGAACAGGAGGTTGGCTAGGAAGAGAGATAGTTGGTTATCTGGGAGTAATTGAGGGAGAGGTGAATATGATCAAAATACATTACATAAAATTCTGAATAATGAAAATATTTTTGAAAGAGGGCCTATCAAGCATTGGTAATGCTAATTTGTTTTTAAATGATAAATTTGAAGTGTTTTATTACTTTTATGGTTTTGGATTCAGGATTTCACTGCATAGATCAGATTAGTTTCAGACTTATTATCTACTTATCTCAGACTTTGAAGTGCTGCAATTACAGGTGTGTACCACTGTACCCTCTAGTTTTTAATCTTTCTTTGTTGAATTTCCAGTTTTTTAAACTAACTTCTACCTTGATGTATAAAGAAGTGGTTTTAATTGTGGTATTTCATGCATATGTGTTATTATAGGCACACGCAACAACATTTCCAATGTATCAACTTCTGCTGACCCTCTTTTCTCTCTCTCTCTCTTTTTTTTTCATTCAGATAGTGGCACCATCCACTTCTGTGTCACATATGTCTCAGCACTCTTTCTAATTTCACTCTCTCTTCATGTCTCTTCTTCTGATATACTTCCTAGTATTATGACATAGGAACATATGAACTTTGGAAAATGTATAAAATTTGAAATATATAGTCTGTCAAAAAGAGAAAACATGAAGCATTTGTAACTCTGGTACTGGCTTATTACACTTAGCACAATAATTTTCAGTTTCATCTGTTTTCCTGCTAATGTAATGATTTCATTCTTCTTTACAGCTGCATACAAATTCCACTATGTATATAAAATGATTTAATTGTTTTTATGAATTAAATGATTAAGTAAATCAAATAGGTGACACATGATTCCTAAGTATTTACTGTTAACCACATTTGTGAACATATAATAGTTGGTAAAAAGAGAAAACTCAATTTCTGTTTTAATACTTTATAATATAGTGAAACATCGCATTTTGCTGAGTTCTATGAAGTAGATATGTCTGATTCTCTCTTCATGACATGATACTCCTACATCTGACAGTCTCAAATATAATCAAAGGTTTCTATGAGATACATAAATGGTAAATGGCACATAGAATATGTTAAGTGTTCTAGTTGTAGTAACTCATTTAAACCCTGCAGTACCCTACCAGGGACATGGAATTCAAATCAAATTAAACTTAAGGTACTGTATGTTTTGAGACATGACATCATGCTCAACACCCCTAAGAAACAAACCTGTATTCCCAATTATATTAGTGCATTCTAACTATTCAAAGACTCCCCCTGATTTAAGAGACATTAATCATGAAAGTTTGTATTTCAAAAGCTCAATTTTTCAGTGAGGGAACAAGAAGGCAAGTAGGTAACTCTTCACACTTTGGTCACTAAACTAGCAGAATAATGAGTCTGAGTAGATAACAGCTCGTCTCAAAACCGAGCTCCCTTTTGATCTAGGGTGAAAAGTTCTGTAGACATCTATTAAGTCCATTTGATTTAGGGCCTCTGTAAGTGCCCTTGTTTCCCTGTTTTACTTCTGACCAGATGATCTGTCCCTTGGTGAGAGTGGAATGTTGAAGTCTCCCACTATTAGGGTGTTGGAATCAGTGTGTGATTTCAGCTTTAATAATGTTCTATTTACAGATGTAGGTGGTCTTGTATTTGGGGCACAGATGTTCAAAATCATGATGTCCTCCTGTTGGAATTTTCCTTTGATGAGAAGGAAGTGCCCCTCCTCATCTTTCTTGATTAGTTTTGGTAAAAGTCTATTTTATTTGACACTGGGATCACTACCCCATCTTCTTTTCTGGGTCCATTTGCTTGAAAAACATATTTCCAGCCCTTTACTCTGAGGTAGTGTTTATCTTTGTTACATAGGTGTGTTCCATGGGACCTTCTCCAAAATAGACCATATAGTTGGTCACAAAGCAATCCTCAACAGATACAAGAAAATTGTATCCTATCTGACCATCATGGTCTAAAGCTAGACCTCAACAACAATAGAAACAGCAAAGAGCCTGCACATATATGGAACTTGAACAACTTGCTACTCAAGGACAGCTTGGTTAGGAAAGAAATAAAGAAAGAAATTAAAGACTTCCTAGAATTCAATGAAAATGAAAGCACAACATACCCGAACTTATGGGACAGAATGAACAGCAAGCCTATAGCCAACATCAAACTCAATGGAGAGATATTTAAATCAATCCCACTGAAATCAGGGACACGGCAAAGCTGCCCACTGTCTCCATATCTCTTCAACATAGTACTTGAAGTCCTAGCTAGAGCAATAAGACAACTAAAGGAGATCAAGGGGATACAAATTGGAAAGGAAGAAGTCAAAGTATCACTATTTGCAGACAATATGATAATATACATGAGTGGTCCCCAAAATTCAACCAGAAAACTCCATCAATTGATAAAAACCTTCAATAAAGTGGCTGGATACAAAATTAACTCAAAAAAATCAGAAGCCCTCCTTGTACACCAAAGACAAAAGGGCTGAGAAAGAAATTAGGGAAGCAACACCCTTCACAATAGCCACTAATAACATAAAGTACCTTGGGGTGACTCTAACCAAGCAAGTGAAAAACTTCTTTGAAAAAAAATTGCAAATCTCTGAAGAAATTGAAGAAGATATCAGAAGATGGAAAGACCTCCCATTCTCATGGATTGGTAGGATTAACATAGTGAAAATGGCTATTCTGCCAAAAGCAATCTACATATTCAATGCAATTCCCATCAAAATACCAACACAATTCTTCACAGACCTTGAAAGAAAAATACTCAACTACTCAACTTCATATGGAGAAACAAAAAACTCAGAAGTACCAAAACGATCCTGTACAACAACAGATCATCTGGAGGTATCTCCATCCCTAACCTCAAGCTGTACTACAGAGCAATAGTAATAAGAACTGCATGGTATTGGCATAGAAACAGAATAGTGGATCAATGGAACCGAATAGAAGACCCAGGAATAAACCCACACACTTATGGTAACTTGATTTTTGACAAAGAAGCCAAAACTATTCAATGGTAAAAAAGACAACATCTTCAACAAATGGTGCTGGTCCAACTGGATATCAATATGCAGAAAAATGAAAATAGATCCATATTTATCACCATGCACAAAAACTAAAGTACAAGTGGATCAAAGACCTCAACATAAAACCAGACACACTAAACCAGTTAGAAGAAAAAGTGGGAAGACCCTACAACTCATTGGCACAGGAGACTACTTGTGAACAGAACACCAACAGCGGAGGCTCTAAAATCAACAATAAATAAATGGGACCTCATGAAACTGAAAAGCTTCTGTAAAGCAAAAGACACTGTCATCAAAACAAAATGAGAGCCTGCAGACTGAGAAAGGATCTTTACCAAGCCTACATCTGACAGAGGACTAATATCCCGTATATATAAAGAACTCAAGAAGTTAAAAAGTAACAAATCAAATAATCCAATTTAAAATGGGGAATGGAGCTAAAAAGAGAACTCTCTGTAGAGGATTATAGAATGGCAGAAAAACACTTAAAGAAATGCTCAACATCCTTAGCCATCAGGGAGATGCAAATCAAAACGACTCTGAGATTTCACCCACCAGAATGGCTAAGATCAAAAACTCTAGTCACAACACATGCTGGAGAGGTTATGGAGAAAGGGGAACCCTCCATTGCTGGTGGGAATGTAAACTTGTATAACCACTCTGGAAATCAATTTGGTGCTTTCTTAGATAATTAAGAATAGTGATTCCTCAAGATCCAGCTATACAAGGACATTTGCTCAACTATGTTTGTAGCTGTTTTATTTGTAATAGCCAGAACCTGGAAACAACCCAGATGTCCCTCAGTCAAAGAATGGATGCAGAAATTACGGTACTTTTACACAATGGAATACTACTCAGCAATTAAAAACCAGGAAAGCATGAAATTCGCAGGCAAATGGTAGGACCTGGAAACGCTCACCGTGAGTGAGGTATCCCCAAAGCAGAAAGAAACACATGGTATGTACTCACTTATATAGACCTATAGGATAGGATGGACATGCTGAAATCTATACACCTAGGGAAAATAAGCAAGAAGGAGGACCCATGGTGGGATGATCAATCCTTGCTTAGATGGACAAACAGGATGGATATTGAATGTAGGAGAAAACAAGCAACAGGAGAGGAGCATACCACAGAGGGCCTATGAAAGACTTTAACTAGCAATGTATCAAAACAAATATTAAGACTCACAACCAAACCTTCGGCAGAGTGCAGGGAATCATATGAAAAAAGGGGGAGTTAGTAAGACTTGGAGAGGACAAGAGCTCCACAAAGACCAAATAGATCAGGGTTCAGGGGTCTTTCATGAGACTGTTTCTCCAACCAAGGACCATGTATGGATATAACCTAGAACCCCTGCTTGGATGTGGCCCATGGTAGCTCAGTATCCAAGTGGGTACCCTAGTAAGGGGAACAGGGACTATTTCTGTCATGAACTGAATGGCTGGCTCTTTGACCCTCTCTGCCCTACCCCCCACCCCAAGGGAGGAGCAGCCTAGCTAGATCCCAGAAGAAGACATTGCAGCCAGCCCTGAGGAGACATGATAAGCTAGGGTCAGATGGAAGAGGGAGAGGTCCTCCCCTATCAGTGGACTTGGAGGGGGTCAGGGAGAAGATGAGGGAGGGATGGGGAGAGTGGGAGGGAATGAGGGAGGGGGCTACAGCTGGGATACAAAGTACATAACCTGTGATTAATATAAAAATAAATAAATTACTTAAAAAAAACTGAGCTCCCCTGAAACTATTTCTAAGAATGGGAACAGTGTTTTTAAATTTTAATTGCTCAGGAAAAATGAAGGTGTTTGTACTAGGCCCAAACAGCAGGAAACAAAGTCACAGGAAATTAGGGGCTACCACAGAAAGGTGATTTTTCTCTCTGTGCCCACTGAATGCTGGCTTTATAAGCTCTGGGTATTTGTATTGTATCGGGCTTTCATGCTATTTCATAACCAGGACTTGAAAGAGAGGTCAGATAAGAGCAAAACTACAATCACGTATTAATGCAGAAAATATTGGTAAAATATTAATAAGTACCACACTGAGGATGCCTTTGCATTAAAAGTGTGCATGGATAGAAAACAATATGATATCATATATTTTAAAGGGTTCAAATACGTATTTATACATTTATTCTACAATGATATATATTTATAAATTCATATCTTAATGTTCACAAGACTACTTGCAAAAGACTTTGGAAAGAGAATTTGAAGCAAGACTGAGAACAGCTTTATTTTTCTCAAAGACTTAGGCCATTATTTATGAGGAAAAATAGGAAGGTCTGTGAACAGCCTAAGGATTAAAGAAGGAATTTTCTATTTCGTCAGATAACGCTTACCACAGTATTTCTATAAAGCAAAGTAATGACTCATTTTGCTTTCATCATCAAGGCATTTTCCATTTATTGCCAAATCCAAATATATTTTATCTAAAAGTATACCATTCATATTAAGAGTTTTGAGAGCTAGACTTTTCGATAAGAATGTAGTTCTTTAGAATTTTCAGTGTTTAAAAAAAACCTAAAATATCATACCTCAGTGGGCCTGACAAATCAGAACTGTATGTATTTTAGACAGCTCTGGCTTTCAAACAGAGTGAGGCACGCAGTTTATCAGTTTGTTCTTGAGACAGAAGAGCAAGACTCCGGATTTGCAATTTTCAAATATTCATTGCTGGCTCTCACTTGATTATTGCTAACCAGGTTCCTTGGACGTGAGATTTTAAGTTATTTTATGGAACCCACTCTGGATGAAACTATGGCCATCCTACAGCATATGTTTTGGCTTCTCGTGTATGACATAATTTGAGACCCAGAATGAAACTTCTTTGCCTTGCATCATGTTCAAACTGATTTTAGCTTCCTAAAGCCAGAATGTATTCCATTCTAATTGCAGTTAGTTTTTCTGAATTCACTTTTTATAATAAAAGTACCATTTTAAAATGTTAAGAAACTATCTATCTATCTATCTATCTATCTATCTATCTATCTATCTATCTATCTATCTATCTGTGTGTGTGTATCAAAAGTCATGGGAAATGAAACAAAATGTAACAATTTGATATTTCATACATTATTATTAATATCAAAGGATAAAACAAATAAAAGGGGATGCTAGGAAAGAGGCAAAAGGACAAAAGAAAAAATTAAGTTTCTGTGTATAACAGTGATTGTTTACTTTAAATGCAAGGGATATTCCTTTAAAGTGAATATTGTACTAAGTGTTAAGCCAAAACCAAAATTATATGAATGGAAAGAAAGTAAAGGCTTTGAGTCCCAGTAGATATTTTGAATTCCTGTGGAAAGTTTGATAGGCTGTCTTTCTTCTCATAAATAAACTATTGTGGTTTGAAAACATGTGTTGTGTCTTAGTTTATTTAATTCTGAATAGCAGAAAAAAAGGAATCATTTTGTGGGTAATAAACAATATATTGGCAGTTTTAAAATTTTGATCCTTCCCCTCCTTACAGTCAACCCTCACTTCCCTTCCTTCCCCTTCCCCTCTCTTCCCCTCCGCCCTCCCCTGAGAAAAGGTAAGCCTAGCTCACCACTGTATCAACCTTCCCCAGCACATCAAGTCACATCAGGAGGGTGCTTATATTCTTTGCCTGAGGCCAAGCTAGGCAGCTCTGCCAGGAGAAAGTGATCCAAAGCAGGCAATAGAGTCCTTGTTAGAAACAGCTCCCCATCTGTTAGCCAGGTGACCTACATGAAGACCAACCCTCACAAAAGCCAATACAACAGATCAAAATTAAAACGGAAAGGCTATTCCTCAGAATAAAAGCCAGGCCAACCTACATATGTCATTGTGGTTATGGAAAAAATTTAGCTTCTGTAAAAATTATTTAAACTATGCTGGAGATGTTGTGGAGAAAGAGGAACCCTCATAATGGAATACTGCTCAGCAATTAAAAAGGAGGAAATCATGAAATTCGCAGGCAAATGGTGGGGCCTGGAAACGATCCTCCTAAGTGAGGTATCCCAAAAGCAGAAAGAAACATATGGTATATACTCACTTATATGGACTTATAGGATAGGAAGGTCATGCTGAAATCTACACACCTAGGGAAGATATACAAGAAGGAGGACCCAGGTTGGTATGATCAATGCTTGTTTAGATGAACAAAAGGGATGGACATTGAATGGAGGAGAAAACAAGCAACAGGACAGGAGCATACC
>CM053743.1:84036667-84062602 GCA_028658305.1 Pachyuromys duprasi | reverse complement strand
ATATATATAATCAGACATAACAACCAGGTTGGCTTTATCAGAGATGCAGGGCTTATTTAGAATGTGTATGCCAATAATAGAATAAATTATATGTAGAGGAATTTTAATCCAGAACATGGCTGCTCTGGCAAGAGATCACATCTAAAAACCTTCTCGGTCTGTGTGATTCTGCTGGAATACAGACATGTCTCTCATCCCAGGAGACACAGGCAAGCTGATCTCTGAGTTCAAAACCAGCCTAATATAGAGCAAGTTTCAGGTAAAGAAAAGCTTAGGTCCATGCCTGGTGATACCTATCTTTGCACCGAGCACTCGGGAGACAGAGGCATGTAAATATCTAAGTCTAGTCAGTTCTACACAGGCAGTTGAGTTTGTGGCCATTCAGTTCCTGGAAATCAGGGGCAGTTTTTACTGGGAGAGCTTTCCAGAGACAGGTTAAAGAAAGAATAAGCTAGACACAGGTGAAGACCGAACAGGTCAGAGATTGAGAAAGAGTCAGAAGATTAGAACAGATTGCCATGCAGAGCAATTCAGTTAGAAGATGAAAGAAGCCAATTTGAATCAATCAGCTTGAAGAGGAGTTTGAGTCTAAACAGCAAAGTTGAACCAGCCAGAGTTCAGAAAGAAGTAGAAATGGTGAGGTTATTCAGCAATAAGTCTAAAAGGCTGAAAATATTTTAGGCCTGCATTAGATTGTTCAAAGACTAGAAGCTTCAAGGACTAGGCCTAGGTTAACAGACAGAGGCATTAAGCCTCTGGGATATCAATTAGACAGGCAAATAAAAGTTATTTTTACAATTATATAAAGACTTATAGGCAATAGGAGTACAGAAAACATATCTCAACATAAAAAAGGCTATGTATAACAAACCAATTACCTACATAGTATTTTTTACTTTCATTTTTTTATTTATTCATTATACATGCCAGACATAGCCCCCCTCCATTTTCTCCTCCTGTTCCCATTCTCCTTCGTTCCCTGTTTCCTCTAACCCCTTGCCTTCTCCTCAGAGAAAAGGAACCCACCATTACCCACCTACCATAGCATATCAAGTTGCATCAGGACTGGACACATCCTCTTCCCCTGTGGCCTGGCAAGGAATGCTCACCCCCCCCCCCACCTCTTACCAGGGAAAACTGGTGAAAAAGCAGGCATCTCTCCTGTATACCAACAACAAACTGGCTGAGAAATAAATTAGGGAAAAAAACTCCTTCACAATAGTCACAAATAATATAAAGTAGCTTGGTGTAACTCTAACCAAAAAAAAAAAAAAAAAATCAAAGAACTCTTATGACAAGAATTTCAAGTCTCTGAAGAAAGAAACTGAAAATATCATAAAATGGAAAGATCGCCCATGATCACGGCTCAGTAGGATTAACATAGTAAAAATGGCCATCTTACCAAAACCTACAGATTTAATACAACTCCCATCCAAATACTAACACAATGCTTTATGACCTTGAAATAAACATTCTGAAATTCATATGGAAAAACAAAAACAGAGAATAGCTAAAATAATCTTATATAGTTCTAGGTGAAGAAAATTTAGAATTAATCTCATTAAAATCAGAAACAAGATAGGTATTGCTACTGTTTGCATTCTTTTTCTCAGTACAATGTATGAAGCTCGAGGTAGAGCGGTCAGGTAAGAAAAGCAAAGCAAATGGACACAAATCAAAAGAAAAGAAATGGTTATTGGTTAGAGATAATGTTATAGAAGGAATCTCAACTATTCTAGCAAAAAGCTTCTAGAAAAGATGAACACTTTTAGCAACATGAGAGAATACAAACTAACTACAAATATTAGTGGCCTTTTTTATATACTAATAACAAGCGTCCTGGAAAGAGGGTAATGGAAGCCATTCCTTTTACAGACTCTCACAAAATGCCTAGGGTGAAGGCTCAACAAAGAGATGAAAGACCGTTATAATAAATTTATTTATTTTCCTTTTTTATTTATATTTTTATTAATTCAAAATTTTAAATTTCTAAAGAAAGAAATTGAAGAAGTCCACAGAAGAGGAAAAGATCTCCCATGCTCATGGCTTAGGGGAATTAGCATTATGAAAATGTTCATCCTGCCAAAAGCACCAAACAAATCCACTCCAATTCCAATTAAAATCCCACAACATTCTTCACAGAAATAAACTTCATTTTGGAAGCACAGAAGTCTTCAGATAGCCACTGCTATCCTGACCAAGAAGATTAGCGCTGGAGGGATTGCCATATCAGATTTAAAGTTAAATTACAGAGCCATAGTAACAGAAACAACAAGACACTGGCACAGAATAAAAGACCCAGTGATAAGCTATGAAAATACAGCCACCTGATATTAGGCAAAGATAGTAAAAAAAAAAAAAAAAAAAAACACCAAAGACAGGGATAGAAAGACACCGATTCTATGAATGGGGGAGGGAAAATGTGTGAGATATTACCTGAAAATGGGAATGGAGGCTAAAAGAGAGGAAAACCAAAGAATGAAGAATAAATAAATGACAGTAAGGTTGTTTGAAAGAACCGCAGAAAAATATCTTATTTATCAGGTTAGTTTAAGACATGTATATAATGTGTATAGTTTTAATTGCTAATTATATGTAGTTTGGGAGGCTGTTTGGTTGGCTTTGCTTATTGAGGCGTAGTCTTTCTATTAGGTAGCTCTAGCTTTTCTTAGCTCCTCATGTAGACAAGAGTGACCTCAAACTCAGAAAGAGCTCCCTGCCTATGCCTCTATGCCATTAAAGGCATGCACCGCCACACCTGGCTTTTAATTATATATATAGTTTTAATGCAGTTATTCCACATGGCAAAATGATTCTCCATCCCCCAGGAGCTATAGACTGCCAAACAAGACCTTATACTACACAGGTTATACTGCCTTTATTGTTATTAGTAATGAATATTTTAATTATCTTCATTTAGCAGTTAGCAATGTATATCAAATTTCAAAACAACTTGTACCGATAATAAATAAATACATTTTATAAATTAAATAAAATAGTAGAACATGTTTACATCAAGAGTTTTCAAATTATACTACTCTGTTTTACATTAATATAGGGTTTTAAGCAGTGAAGTATTTAAAGACCATAACTTTGGAAATTGTCCTTAAGTAGAGTAAAGGATGAACTAGAGTAATACAAGATAATCGGTTGACATTAGTGGACTAGATAAAATGTCGAGGTTGTTAGGGCCCACATATGCTGATCAAACTGACCCTCTACTGCAAATTGCATTCTAAGGTGATTTTGAAACAGCGTACTCTTCTTTAAATTGGTAAAAAGCAGGCAGTAGCCACCCTGGAGAAGAATGCCTGAAATGGGACAGCTGCAATGGTTCACATGCCCCTGTCAATCTCATTTGTCATTTTCCATCAAAGCCATCTTAGTCCAACAGGCAGCTCTGTGATATTCTTAGTTCAGACTACTTGGCTGGCAGATTCACGGTGACCTTTCTTTTTATGGCAACCTACTCAAACTGCTTCCCTTGTCATGGTCCTCCCTTCCACACTATTCTTCACCAACCTTCGTTCTGTCATCTTAAGAGAAACATTTCCTAAATAAGGTCTTATAATAAATGTAGTCTTCTTCTCATACTTTTAAGAGAATTGCATATATTTAAATTATAATTTGTGTACATATATCTTTATGGATGTACATTCATGACAGTAGCCCTGGTGCTTGAATGGTTTTCAGGCAATCTGAATGGTTGATGCCTGGTAAAGACTAATTCATGCTGTGCTGTTTGTCAGTACAGAGCCACCTGAAGCACAGTGAATTTAGAAACTCTCTTCACTTGGTACAGTGTATTTCTACCATTTCTGATCTAGGCTTTTTTTTTTAACTGCATACCACAGGAAGCCAAAATTGCAGCAATTTCCAGGGTCAGATGGGGAGAGATGTTCTGGATGAAATTTAGAGAGAACCACACACTTCCCCTCCCCAACCCCCCCAAGATGTGGCCCCTGGAAGAGGCCTTTTACAGAGCAGACCTATCAGTTAAACGTCGCCTTTGTGGGCAGAGCTGGCTAGGGTGAAGTTTAAGGTGTATAAAGAGAGTGGAAGTTTTTACAGCAATTGCCCAAAATTGTGTTTTATTTTCCATATACACATTTGGAATCCTGTGTTATTTTTAGTTTTTGCCATTACTGTTTAAACAAAGCAGTAGGTTAAAACATTTTTCCCCAGAAAATCATATGAAAACCTCATATAACAAAAGCCTAGTGCTATTTTAGACCAAGTAAATACAGACAAGTAGAAAGTAGGCTGCCTCTTGGTTTTTTGCCCCGCTTCAGTTTGAGGTAACAAAAGTTTTTTTTTTTTGGGAAAGAGAGAGAGAATTGTAATTCTTAAATTGAGTCTAAGTTTGGGGAAGTTAACAAACAGTATTCCCACGTGAAGTTGTAATTCTGTGAAGAACAACCTATAAGATGCTAGATCTCAGATATTATCCCTTTCTAACCTTCTTCTTTGACAGGGAAGTCAGGTAAGAAAAGAATATGTACTGAGAGAATGCTTTGAAATGTAGCCACATAGACTAATTTGGTGCTTTATTCCCATAAGTAACAAATGTTAAATGTGCACTACATATGAGGCCATTGATTAATTTGGGAAAAATTCTTTCCTTTAGACCTAGATCTCAGTGACCTATAATCTAGAAGTGAGATCTAGGTACCAATAATTCATTACCTCACACTTTTGGAAGAGCTCATGAATGATTGTAGAAAGTGGCACGAAGACACTGGAGAATGAGCAGCTAACCTCACAGAGAGAGCAAAGAATTCTTGGCCTTAAAGGGATGTCTCTATCATGCCCCTCACCACAGCTCTCAGGGAATCCTGTGAAGAAGAGATAAAAATGTTGAAAACTGGCAAAAGAAACTTATCAGTACTACCATTTCAGTGTCAGATTCAATTTAATCATAGAGAGAAACTAAATTCAAGGTCCCAGAACCTAGGGGAGCTGGGGACTTCCCAATAGCTGAACAGCTTCTGTTGTAAGGAAAGTTGTCTGAGTCCAGACATCTCAGGGAAACTTGTAAAGAGACAATTGTCTAAGTCCAGCCATTTCAAGGACAACTTCTCCATCTTGCTGTCAGAGTAAACTAAGTTCATGTTCCCAGGCCCAAGAATCAATATCTATACTGACTGATGAAAACTTCCTTGCTGACCCTATAGGTAAAAATATGATTGCACAATGCTACAGCACAGCCTGCTCCACCTCCCTTTACATATGCTGTGAAACATCCCTCCAGGGCTGCAGTTTATCACGTCCATTGACCTGGTGTTTGAGTTGTGTTGGATTTAAGTAAACTCCACAACAAAAAGACAATACAGCCAGAGGGGATGGAGGACACCAGGAAACAAAGCATTATGAACCCTCTGAGGCAAGGGCCTGTATGGGTTTGCATCAGATGGGGTCCAAGAAATGATAGGAGAAGTGAATACAGGACCACTTCTCTACCCCACAAGCAATGTTCAGTTGATAACCACTTGCAAATGAAAAGGAAGTCACGCTTGGGAAACAAATTACCATTAAGAGTGGGCTGTATACCCACGAGTAGATGTCAACTGAAATCAAACTCAGGCGTCTTTGGAAGATCATTGCATCATAAAGTCATGTCCAGATTTTTCTTATTTTGCTTTTAATTATATCTTATGATTTTTATTTTACATTTCCCTCTCTCTCTCTTTTACCCTAAAGGTTCTTTGTATTTATACTATAGTTTCCAGTTATAATATAATGTTTTCATGGGATTCCTGAATATGCTGGTGAGTGGGCTTCTGTTTCTTGTAATGTCTCTTGGGCTCTTTTCCTTCTGTTTGTTTGTTTTTATCCAATTCTGATACTTAGTTTTTGTTTATAATATCATGTTATTATATTATTATTTTATATTGTTATTATACCATAGAAGCCAGAAAGAGGGTAGATTTAGATGGAAGAGGAGGTCGGAGGAGTAGAGGGAAGAAAAGCCTTATTCCAATAATATCATGAGGAAAAATTATTTTCAATAAAAGAAAAGCGGTTAATATCTGTTGTGAAGGTAGAGGTTTAGCTGTATTGTATCACCAAAGTATTTCAGAATATAGACAAAGAGTAATAGAAAATAAAACATAATGTATATTCCAGATAATCGAATTTAAAAGTTGAAATTTTTTTCTGATTATCATCTGAATATTCTGAGACTTCGTGAAACATAAATAAGAGCTCTACAGAACTACTAGCAAAATAACTGTAGTATATAGAAAGAAACATGAAGGGACAGAGGTAAGCAAATGACCAGAAATAGTCTATCAGAAAGGATAAGCTGCTTAGGCCATTTGGCTGGTTGCAGAAAGGAAAAGCCAAGACTGCTCATTTGCAATAACCTCATAGTTGTTTTCAGTACAAAGTGATGGAAACTCAACTCCAAATGGAGAATATAAGAGACATCTAATGAAGTAAAAGTATGGTCTGGAGGAACCAAAGTCAAGGCTGAGTGAAGTAGGTTAAATTCATCAGTGCCTCTCTGCTCTCTCTAATTTCTTAAACTCTTCACACCCACCTGGTAGACTTTCTATGAGTTTGGCCATCATGATGGCAAGGCCATGACTGCTTGCCCTCCTGGGGCCACATGTATCTGGTGACATTAACTTGCTCTGAAGTCATTGTTTAAGCATATTGCTTTGTAAGCAAGAGGTCAATAATGATTTCTATATATGTATCTCCAGGCTGAAGAGTAATAGGCCTTATTACCTCTCTATTCCTTTATAATAACAGTAATTGCTAACTGCCAGGCTTACTTGAGAGCAAGAAATGTTTGCAAATTTGCAATATTAACTTTTTTGAAATATGATGTATCAGAATAACAGGTAACTGTTTCCTCCTAAGTTATTCTTTTAATACTTTTAATTATGGAGATTATAATGTAATTACATTTCTCCTTTCCCTTTATTTCTTCAAATCCTCCCATTTAATTTTCCCCTCTTTTTTTTCAAATTTATGGATTCTTTATTCACTTAAAGCTATTTCTTTCAGAAATGTATATCTATATATATGTGTATGTTTGTTTATGTAGACATAAACACATATTTGTGTATATATACATATGCATATATACTCATACATATAATATTCCTAAATATAATATGTTCAGTATAATACATTACTAGTATTATATTTTCAGGGTTGACCATTTGAAACTCTACAATCAATTTGAATGCTCTAAATCATCTTATATTCTAAAAGTAAAAGACACTTTAAAAATAAATAATTTCTTCTATACCTAAGGTTCTGGAGAAAAGGTAGAATAATTTACAATAACTTATTTGTTTTTGTCTAGATGAGATATATAAAATGCTTACAACATGTGAACTCCAGCACTGGACCCCGGGATGTGACAATATACCAGACAAATTTCTTGTCTTTCTCAAACTACAGTCTCCAACAAATAATACACGTAAAACACAAATAATAATGGGTCTGAATATGAAATTAACTATGTGTGGAACAAGACAGACCAAGGATATAGAGATTGGCCTGGTACAACATAGAGTTCGTGGGCACAATGGTATTTTAGAAGGGTTGACCACAGATGGCTCCTTGTCAGTACAGTCATAGTGCCTCCCAGAGACTTACAGATTAAATTTCCTTCCATTTTCACATCTCCTAGACAGAAATAACAGCTAACACCCCTTCACCATGATCTTTAATAATTAACCCAATGGAAAATTCTGGTGTGATTTTTCAGAATTGTGTTAATCATACTATTGATGAACTAAACTCCTACAAAATAAGCTATATTGACTCGGAATTTTAAGCATACTATGTTTTTTCAGAATGTTAGCCTAAATACACTATGAGTTTTAGAATATTAAGTTTTTCACTATAAAATGTCTTTTGTAAGAAAGTTTAATATTCACTATGCTGTTTGGGTAATTATACCAATTCTGAGTTGTGCAGAGGATATAATGTGAGTTTAAAAGGTGATTTATTTTTCTTTGTACTTCATAAATAACATATTTGTTTTCCTTACTCTACATTCAATCACCTGCTCAATTATGCTATATTTTTGTTACAAAGGGTTGAATATATGTGAACTAAGATGGAGATAATGATTAAAACCAAAGGGCTGTCTTAATATGCAATGTGTATTGCCTTATGTTAATTAAAAGTCTTGTCAAAATGTTATCAATGTTTGATAAATACATTTGGAGATAATCAACAATCAAGATAAAGTATAATAATTTCTAAAGCTAAATAAAAGATGTTTATCATTTGTCACAATGAACCCCACAAGTTTTCTCTAGGTGGTGTTTCTTTAAAAGGTTTTGAATTTTTGAAAACCACTGACTCTCTAAAACTGCCTGGAAACATATGCATGTGTATGTGCTCAAGTTCATGTGCTTACACAAGTTTGTAACCGACTCAAATTCAATGCTGTTTTTCTTCAAAATATATTGTACTAAAAATCATACTCTAAGATATATATAAAGACACAGATTAGTCATAAATCACGGAAATACTCATTTTATAGTCTGCATTAGCACTATGGTCCACATCTACCTTGTTATACGTGTCTGCAATGCATCTAGACTTGCATAAAACTACAGAAGTTTCAATCCCAGGTTTAATTTCAGAATGCTCACAAATGATTGTTTGATCTAAATATCAACTGGTAAGATGAAATGGCAGCTGGGACAGCTGTTTACAAAATATGTGATCCAAGGGTTTTTGTGGCATTTGATCTTCTTGACCACACCCTTTTCTATGTGCTCTTTCCCCTTATTTTCCATAACATCTGTGTGTTCTTTCAGAATTTGCTTTTGTGCTCTTATATTATACCCCATTCGCCGTGGAGAATGCTGGTGTTCAATAGGGTCCAGGATAACAGTGGTTTTTGTTAACACCTGTATACCAATAATTACACATATTAAAATCTTGTCAGGGTAAAGCACAGAGAAAATGAGAAGTAAAATTAAATAGCCTGTTCTCTAGATAGTATATTACATGGCCAAAAAAGTTTCCCTATTAGTCTTACTGTATCCGAATGTTTACATGTATTTATTTAGAAAAAATCAACATGAAGTGACCACAGTAGAGAAGTAGAGAAATGGACTTCAGGGTGGCATGAGCTCAAGAACAAATGCAGTAGAGTCTCGTTGTACTTCTAATTAATGCAGTTTCAGTTGTATGGATCCCTGTATTTAAAAAAAAATTCTTTACAATCTTTAAAATCATGTAAGTAAAGGTGATCCTAAGGGGGGAGGAGAACCTTGATTTGAATTTGCAAACCCAGGGGGGGAGTATTCACAAATGCTATACTTCTTATTGAAGTAGGTGAATAAATTTGACCATTTTACTATACTGTTTTACCACTGAAGATTTCCAGGTACATAAGCTGCATGCTGCATTATCAACAGCACAGTTAGCTATTCGTTTCATATCCTCTGACGTTTTACAAATACTTAATCGTAAGGACATGTCATGGAAGAAACACAATTTTAACCACACACAATTATAGACCAATTCATAGACCATAAATAATTTTAGTCACATGCTTCCTTTTCTTTAAAAAAAAAGTATGTCCATATCTGATTGATTCTTTTTCTTGTTCTATTTATGTATAACCATTCTCAGTACAGCAAAATATTTCAGGTTTTGGCGTTACAAAAAACAGTGTATTATCTAAGTCCAAACTAACATGCCTCTTGAATTATTTTTCTTTATTTATATTTATATTTTATTTTGTTTATTATTGTTGTTGTTTTTTAAATTTATTCCCTTTGTATCTCCCTCCCAGTTGCATCCTCATCTCCTCCCAGTCGTACCCTCCCTCTCTCTTCCATCCTCTGTTCCTCTCCCCTAGTCCACTGATAGGGGAAGTCCTCCTCTCATACAGTCTGACCCTAGTCTATTAAGTCCCACCAGGACTGCCTGGATCCTCTTCCTCTGTGGGCTGACTAGGTCGCCCCATCAGGTGATCAAGGAGCAGGCCGCTGAGATCATGCCAGAGACTGTCTCTTTATTTTATAATTCTCAAATAGAAACAGACCATTGATGACTATTAAATAATTACTTATATTATAACGTATTTGACTGAATATATCTATAGTTCCATCAGTAGATACAAATGTAAGATATTTCATTAATATTCAGTGATTCTTACAGTTAGTGTCTTCTGGATTGAAACCATCTAGGGTCTAAATATTGTCATCCATAACAATGTCAAACACAAAATAATATCAGGTAATGATTCATATTCTATTTTACATGTCACTAAGTTTAAACAAGGCAAGAATGGATCTATTATTCAAAAAATGACTTACTCCAATAAAACTATATTGAATTTAAAAAATATATAAAATATTTTTAGCTTTCATATTGATAGTGGCATACAACAAAGTAAGATACAATTATCTAAATTTGGAAAAAGGAAATACCCAAACAAAAAGATCTACACAGAACATGGGAGGAGAACATGGACAACATGAGTTGAGAACAGAGAACATGGATATGTTCTCATTGATCAAGCGTTTGAGTGTAAACTGTGTATTAGGTATAATTTATGCACTATAAATACAGAAGAGTTGTGTGGATTTTTCAGGGAGTAATAAGTGATAATAAAATGTAAATCATTAACATAAGGACCAAGTAAAATATACTAAATATTATCTGATTACCAACAGTTGTGGCAATATAAATAGGATGAGTAAGGTAAGCATCTCTAAAGTTGTAACACTCTTGCAGAGATTTGGAGAAGTCAAGAGAGTTTATCATATCTGCTGTTACAGAAAACATACTCTAAGCAGAGTGTGGACTTGGTGCAATGACTCTGAGGCATAATATGCATAATGTGTCGGAGAAAGTGAAAGGCATCTGAATTGTCCCAGAGTGAGATAAGAGAATGGAACCATGAATAAAGTCAGCAGTGTGAAGAACATGGGTATATGGAAAGATCACTTGTCTTCTTGCTGCCATTTATCTAAACTTTGACCTTTACTATAAATAAAATAAAGGATTTCTTTTACTACTGAGCAGATGTTAGGCTTGCTCAATAGGTCTAATTTGTACCAAAAAAAAGTTTTATCTTTCTTTAGGGAGTAGCATTCATTTATTTCATGATCATTGTACAAACAAGCACTAATACCGATACCCCAAGAAACATGGTACCCAGTTAAGTCATGCACCCAAAAAATTCTTGGTAACTCTCTTCATTATCGGTCCATTAGTATTGTGCTTCTCTTTAAGAATATTATGTTGAGTCAAGCACAGCAGTCTTCATTATGGAATAATGTGAAAGAGACCCACCCTTACCCTAGTCCACATACTCTTCTTCCTTTTGGTAGTAATTATTTTCCAATTTGAATTTTAAATAGCATGTACTTCCTGAAAGTTTTCACAGTTTAGAAAGAGAGGCAACAAAATGGCACAAATAGCCCCCCAAGGATGTGAACCCTCACCCTTTCTTTGTTGCCTATCCTGATACTTTCTGTGTCATTGTAGAGCTTAGATTTCTTTATTTTATTAATGTTTATCTTGTCCATTTGTCTTCATATTATCACCAAACTTTTCATCCCATAGATGATAAAACAGAAGCCTGGAAATAAAATTAATTTACCCAGAAATATGTAACTGTCTAAAAACTCAATTGAATTCAGACTGAATTTTTCAGGACAAGTCACTGCTTGTTCCTCCATACCAAGAATTTTCTCACTCTCTCCTGGGTGGCCAGATTTCACTGCCATCCATATTAATGACACACACATTTCTGTCAAAATTACTGTGACCCCCTTAAAATCAGCCTTAACATAAGAAGAGTTCTTCTTGGTACTCAAAGAGAGAGACAAAAATAAAATAGTTGAAAAACACACTAGGATAGGTACAAAGTTTAAAGTAAGAGAGTAGGATTAGAGCAGAAGTTGAGAGCATGCAAGGACAAAATGTGTAAATATTAAAGATTTACTCAAAGCCAAGTGAGAAGGTTAAAAGAAAGATTGCTATCCTCACCCTCCCTCTGTGTCACTGAACGCTGTGCTTCCTAAACCTAGAAATCCAGCTTGGAGCCTCAGTATTAAGACCAAGTCAGAGGTAGTTTAATGGAGGACAAAACACTGAGGCCGAGGGCTGAAGGAGAGAAGATCGCTCTGCTAGTAAAAGGTTTGGTACTTAAACGTGAGAGGCTGAGTTCAATAACCAACATTGGGAAATCCAATGCAGCAGCAAGCGCCTCTAATGCAAGTACTAAGGAAACAGAGACAAGATTATTCCTTGGTCCTGCTGGACATCAAGTCTAGGCAGTTAACTAGTTCCAGGTTAGCTGAGAGAACCTTTCTCAGCAAATAAGGTAGATAACAGTTAAGGTATCTTAATCCACCATTTGTTTCTGGCTCTACATGGAGACACACACACACACACACACATACATGTGTTTGTGCACATGCACACACCAAACAAAAATCACTGAAGCCTAAAGACTAAAGAGACCTAGATTCCAATCTTAGCATAGTTTCCTCATAGAGTCTGTGTCATGGGATAATTATGCCATTCTGAAAGTTTTGTTGTGAAACTCAAATTGTATATAACACATATATAAGTATGTGTGCACATGTAAGGAGGTGGGGAGAGAAGATGCTATACATAACAATGCCTGAAATATTAATATTTCAGAAATTAAAGATGCTATTTTTCCTACTAGAGAATGCAATGCTTTCTTTCCAAATAACACAGTAATGAGCATTTGGAACATTATCAACATTTAGGGTAGTTAAAGCTTTTATATAGACAAGGTTGGGTGAACTCAGGGTGGTAAGAACATCAACAATATGAGATATTTTAGATAGTAGGTTGCAAGTAGAAGCATCATCCCTCAAATACTATATTTTCAGTGACTGTTTATTCTCTACTGTAACGTAAATTTTTAATGAGAACCCGAAATATTATATGGCTGACAATATATAACAATATATATTTTTCAGTTTAACATGACAGTGTAAATATTTATACATAACTTGTAAATATATATTTATATAACTTATAAATGTGTATATACCACTTAGCATGTGGTCATTGTCAATATAAAGTATTATATAATTGTACTAGATGTTTCTGCTCAACATTGCTGACAATAGATAAAGCTTTTCTCTAGACCACTGAGCTATGCATTGTAGGATATTAGCACAATCCCTGGCCTTTCCCACTAGATGCCAGCAGCACAAATGTACTTCCAACACATTCGTAACAACTGAAAATGTCACATTTTGCCAAATGTCTCTGGAGAAAAGTAGTAAAATTATCCCAGATTGAGAATCATTGTTCGATTCTTTAAATAAGGTTAGAAAACATGTAAATCTATCATGAACCAGTGTTACTAGGCTAAAATTTGTATTGGCTCAACAGCAGAGACATCACAGAAACAATTTCAAGTGGAATTGTAGAATTCTTAAAAACCCGTTCTTCCTTCTCAATCCAGACATAAAGCCACACCAGAAGTTAAAGGAAAACATCCTGATTAGATTAGCACCAGCTTCACTGGTGGCCAGCCTTGGCTTCCCAATAGGGTGGAGCAAGCAAAGAAAGTTGCTTTTGTCTTCAGGGACTGCCTCCCTGCCTGCCTGCAGCCTTCTTTATTTGGGCAGTAGCCTGAAGGAGCCCATCCTTTCTTGGAAGCAGGATTGAAGCAAGCTTATTGTTTTTTCTTTGTAGAACCCCAGAGGACATGAGGTTTATTGTTCATTTCCTTCACACAGTGTCTGTCTATCCAGTGTTAGTAATGCAAGGTCCAAACATGGGTTTGGCAACCTCTTGCTCCAGGCAAAATCTCATGATAGTATTGGTGAATGCCAGGCCTGGCTTGAAGTTTAAAACTTCCCTTGGCCAAGTCTCATAACATACATGTCTTAACCAGATGTTGGGAGTTATTCCCAGAGACTAAATCCTTTTCTAGACTAAAGAGAAAATAGCTTCCACTCTCTGACAGTCCCTGGTGTCCTTGCAGGCCCTGCCCTCAAACTTATTGGCATACAACTAGTAATTATGTACTGGGTAGAATTATAGCTTGGTGTGCCATACAGAGGCAATGGCATTGCTGTAATACAGTTGATCTAGAAGCATACGTTGTCTGAATTTGGACACTGTACCATGGTGTCCCATTAGAACTGCTATCTCCACATTTTCTGAATCCTTATAAACAATGTTTCAGCATAATCCACTTATATCCTTGCCCTTTTTTGAATTTACCCTCTTCTGAAATATGTGAATAAATTGATAAGGATCTCATCCATTGCAAATCATCCACACAGTTCATATTCTGCCTTTATAGTACCAAAGAATCATAAATATATATGGTATGGGATAAAGATGAGCTTATCTAAGCTACACATACTGAGAAATACTTGAACTTCCTCTCAACCTATTTATCCCTCCAGCCCTGTCTAATGTTTTTCCATTGTTTTCAGTTCATCTGTTTTAACAATAGAATGAGGAGGTCATATCAAAAACATGGTCTCTGTTTATGCCGAGGCTATAGAGCCATCCAAAACCAATCTGAAGAATGTGGGTCTTTAGTACCATCCCCTGTGTCTGGCTCCAGTCCTCTAATACCATCCTCAACCATAATCTTGTTGCAACTGTATCTTTCAGACGTGCTCATGAATACATACGCACACTCACATGCACACATACACACACATACATATCCACATATCACATTTCCCTGTTCAGTGAGGTAAGGATGCAATTTTGTTCCTTGAGTCTCTCTACTAATAAACTATGGTGGGCTAAAATGTCATTCAGATTATCGTTATGTCTACAAATGCTTTTTTAGAGGTTTCCTAATACTATAGTTTACAATTTTGGTATCTTTAAATCTGTTTGCACATGAGAGCCACCATACTGCTGGGTAGAAGTTAAGATGAAGGAGGTCCTCCCCCGTTGGTGGACTTGGAGTGGGCAGGGAGGAGATGAGGGAGGGTTGGGGAGGATGGGAGGGAGTGGGCGGGCTGCGCATGGGATGCAAAGTACCTAACCTGTGATTGATAAAAAAAAATAAAAAAAACAAAAAAACAAACAAAAAAAAATAAATAAAAGAAGTTAAGATGAGACAGACACTGTGTCCATGAACAAGAAGATTGTTAAACTTGTTTCGGTGTTAAAATATCATCTGTCCTGTAGATAGATAGATAGATAGATAGATAGATAGATAGATAGATAGATAGATAGATAGATAGATAGAGTCAATGTAATATATATTCTATTATCTGAAAAGGCACGTTTCTCTTCATCTCTTAATTTTTTTTAATGAATTGAAAACTCTTTTGAAATGCAACCCCTGTGTGATTGACAGTGACAGGCATACATACCTTGAAAGCTCAACTGTAATGTTTATACATAATAAAAAACAAATACCATAACATCTGAGTAGCCTAGTCAGCCATGCAGTTTTCTACCTGGCATCTTGCAAATTAATCTGGGTATTTATGCTGTAGATCATTCATGATGAACATATTGCTATAGCAACATGCATTTCTTCCATTTTCCCTGCTAATTATGCCAGCCTCACCAACAGCTACTAGATCTTTGAATCGCTAATGAATGTACGTGAAAAGCAATGTCTTGATAACATTCTTTCAGTGTGTCCTTAACCACTAAATACAGAAAGAAAAGATGCATGTAATTTGATTATTTTCAATTTATTGTTAAAACCTTTCAATTACTGTTAATCCTCACTCAGATCAATTTATTGTTAAGAGGTGTCTCTGTAGCACATGTTTCTAAGAAAAAAAGAAAATGTAATGAACTTCTGTAAAATCCTTTCCTTCAGTGTGCACAAGCATACCACATTCATCGTTTATATCTATATTAAATTAGAACCAAAAAGGAAATACTATTTAAGCCAATGAATTATTCACACTTGTAAGAATTTAAAGCTCAACTACCAACAATAAATATTCAGATTGATTGAAATTAAACCAATCGGTGAAACATCCAGTGACAGATTACAGAGATGTTAGTAAAACACTTGTAGAAAATTCATGTCCATAAAGAGAGAACATATATCATCCCAGGAAATTCCTCAAGACACTGTGCAGTGAAAATGTTCTGAGTGGACTCAAGTGGACATTGATGTGGGGGAAAGCATTATCTGGAAAGATAATCATAGTCTTAAACTGATTGTGAAGGTAGATTTACTTCCCAGTTGTCTCAATAGAAATTTATAGTGCACATGTCTAACCACAGTCTTAGGTATTTAGAAGCTTAGAAACCTCACTAGAATCATTACTGATGCAAAAAATGCCTGAGAAGGTTAAAATAGGGAAAAAAAACTAAAAGTTTTACTTATTTAGTATACCTGAGTTCCATGGAAAGACAAAAGAGGAACAACAGTGATGAGAAACACCACAGGATTTCCCCCAGCAAAATAAACCATATCAATAAAATACAATGGCTGATTCAGCCAGACAGCCCAGTCACAACTTCATTTTTAGGTTTTGCTATTCTATGTTAAGCAGAAGTGAAATGGCTATCGATAATGTAGAAGAAATGGTACATCAAGGCTTCACTATGCAATCCCATATCCTAATTTCAAATGTATATTCCATAAGCTCAAGAATTTGATACAATCCCCTACCTATATAGCTTTCTTTGTGAAAAATTAAGTATGCAAAACTATTTCCTTGTCTTGTAATATTCATGTGTAGAAATATGAAAAATAGATTAAAATGTAGATGTTCAATAGTAAGAATAGCAATTGCTACTGTTTTTATTGTACTTAATCCATTCATAAGATATGCTGAAAGTTATCTATGAAGTAACCATGTGATATGTGACTATCAATTTTATTAGTTGATGGAAAAAATGAAACCAGGTTATATAATTACTAGTTGTCACACAGCTCACAAGCATGTCAGATAGAGGACAAACTCAGACCTTTCCATTGTCAAAAACTCAGGTTATTTAAAAGACTTTGAAAATAGCATGGGCATATTTAGAGGAGATTTTTTTTTAATTGGCTAGCTTCCTAGAAAAAGAAACAAAAGAAAATAAAAGTGCTTTTTGTTTTAGCAGATGTGAAATAAGAACTAAAATATTGTTTCATTTACTTACTTATCTATTGATTATTTTATTACTTAGTTCTGGGTATATTTGTGTGTACACATTTATGAATGTCAGAGAACAGTTTTCTGAAGTTAGTTCTCACATTTCATCTTATTTTTGACGCAGGAGCTCTTGTTTCTGCCACTACGCTAAATAGTTCAGGCTAAAAGACTAGAGTTTCTTTAGTCAATTCTATCCACAATCCCCATATATCCATAAGATTTGTAGTATTGCAAATGTACCATGATGTAGGGTTTTCTATATACCTGGGTGCCAGCCATCAAACTTGTATTACCAGGATTACACAGCTGTCAAGTTTCCCTACTGAGCCCTCTGCCTGGCTCTGCTTTGAAGGTATTTGCTCAAGATTTCATGATGTAGTATCTTATCATTTGAGTTTTGTTTTGTTGAGGATTTTGTTTATTTGTTTGCTTGTTTGCTTGCTTGTTTCAGTTTGTCTTTTTATGAGGCATTGTCATTAAAACAGTCTTATATTTAAAAATTATAGGTATAGTACTGTTATTCTTTATACTATTTCCAATTGCTATCACTTATATCTTACATTAGTCTCACTCATTTGATACTATTAAAAATCAATATGCAAGCAGTATTAAGTTTTGTTTTAAAAACAAATAGAAAAAGAGAACCTAAAATTAGCAGGAGGACATGAGGAGGGTCTGGGAGAAGACAGAGGTAAAGCAAGTGCTGGATAAGGCCAAATTAAATCTATATATACATGAAACTCAAATACTAAATAAATAACATAAAATTAAAAATAGTATAATTAACTAAAAAGTAATGACTCTAACTGTAACAGTCACTTTTTCATATTCAAGTAGTAAAGGGTTAAAAACACTTCAAAGGTCAAGGCAGAGGATTTAATGGGAGTCCAAATCAAAACTCTTTCCCACTCTCAAAAACACGAAAAGAAGAAACACTTGAGAAAAAAATGTGTCTGAGCTGGATACAACTTCACACATTTAAGGCAGTAACTAGTCAGGCAGCTACAGGAGAGGGCATGTATGAGCAGAGGTCAGCCTAGACAATGTAATGAATTTTCATCCCAATACAGGCATATATGTGTATATATATTTTGCATTTTTAAAATTACCTTTATTTACTCATCCAGTGAAGCAATTTCACAATCTACATTTCATTAGGCATCATAAGCAATAAAGAGATGATCTAAAATATACAAAAAGTTGTGCATAGATTGTATGCAAATGCTATGCCATTCTATATAAGAATTTGAGAATCTGCAGATTTCAGTGTCCCTCTAAAAGCTAGGAGTGACTATGTTTACCTAGCTTTTTTTGTGATATAGCTTCTCTGTTGCACACCATTGTCTATTATACCACACTGCATACTGTCATAATTTCTCCTCCAGCTAATTTTTAAACAATAATTAAAATTGCAAGCTTTCATGCTATATATTATATGTTGACCATATTGTCTAGGACCCCTGCTCTAGCACCAATATTTCTCCACATCCTCATCATATTGGCTCACATTGTCTCTCTATGGAGTTTTTAGTTCTGCCTTTGCATTTTTCTCATGATTTTATGTGTCTATATAAAAGCTAGAAAAATAATAAGAAATAATAAGAAAAGCATGTATTTATGTTTTTGCACTTGGGTTATTTTTTAAGATCAAAATCTCCAGATATATCCATTTTTATAATAAATGATATAGTTTCATCCTCCTTTATGGCTAAGAACTCCTCTGCTGTTGAACATTAAGCTGGTTACTTCTCTTTGTTCTGATGGTCTTTCCTCCTCATTGATGGTCTTAGAAGTTTGAGGAGTCCATGTCAGAGACAGCCCCTGCTCCACTTACTAGGGAACCCACTTGGATACTGAGCTGTCATGGGCTACCCCTTTGCAGGGGTTCTAGGTTATCCCCATGCTTGGTTCTTGGTCAGAGTATCAGTCTCAGAAAAGACTCCTGGACCTAGATTTCTTGGTTCTGTTGCTCTCCTTGTGGAGCTCCTGTCCCCTCTAGGTTTTTCTATCTCAACCTTTTTTCATAAGATTCACTGTACTTTGCCCAAAGTTTGATTAAGAGTCTCAACATCTGCTTTGATACCCTACAGGGTAGGTTCTTTCAGAGGCCTCTGTGGTGGGCTCCTGTTTCCTGTTTTCTCCCTCTTCCAATGTCCATCCTTTTTGCCTCTCTGAATAAGGATTGATAATCTTACCCAGAGACTTCCTTCTTGGTTAGCTTCTTTAGGTGTCTGACAGAGGGTTAATATCCAGGATATATAAAGAACTAAAGAACTTAAACAGCAACAAATCAAGTAATCTAATTAAAACATGGGGTGTAGAACTAAACAGAGAATTCTCATTAGAGGAATACTAAATGGCAGAGAAAAACAAAGAAATGCTCAACATCCTTAGCTATCATGGAAATACAAATCAGAACGACCTTGAGATTTTACCTTACACCCATCAGAATGACTAAGATCAAAACTCAAGTGACAACACATGCTTCAGAGAATGTGTAGACAAGGGGAACCCTCCTCCATTGCTGGTGGGAATGTAAACTTGTACAACGACTTTGGAAATCAATCTGCTGCTTTTTCAGATAATTGTGAATAGTGTTACCTCAAGCTCTAGCTATACCACTCCTAGGCATATGTCCAAAACATGCTCAAGTATGCCACAAGGACATTTGCTCAGCCATGTTTGTAGCACCTTTATTTGTAATAGCCAGACACTAGAAACAACCCAGATGTCTCTCAACTGAGGAATAGATACAGAAATTATGGTACATTTACACAATGGAATACTGCTCAGCAATTAAAAACAAGGAAATAATGAAATTTGCATGCAAATGGTGGGATCTAGAAAAGATCATCCTGACTGAGGTATCCCAGAAGGAGAAAAACACATATGGTATAAACTTACTTATAAGTGTCTATGTGACATATAATATAGAACAAACATTTTAAATCTGTATATGTAATATCCAATTTTAAATTAGTATAGACCATGTCTGTCTTTCTGCTTCTGTGTTAACTCTCTCAGGATGACCTTTTCTAGTTCCACCCTTTTGCCTGTAAATTCTGACTCCTTGATCACCTCCCCTTGGTGAGGTGGCCTAACTATGCCACAGAGAATGAGTATCCAGACAGTCCTTGTTTTACCTGATAGGCTAAGGTCAGAAAGTAGAGGAGGAGGACTTCCCTTATCAGCGGACTAGGGCAGGGACATTGGGTAGGAAGAAAGAGGGAAAGTGAGACCAGGAGGATATGAGGGAGGGGGCTATAGCCGGGATACAAAGTAAATAAATTGTAATAACTAGTAATAATAAAGAAAAAGAAATTTAAACGTTTTGAGGAATCCTGGTTGGACATTTTGTGAAATTCCACAAAATGGAATCTGTCTGATTTCTTCTGTGTTACTAGACTAAAGTTATAGAGGTGTTAGACTACAGAGTAAAGGAATATTTTCATTACAACAGACCAGTGTTGGAGAGGGCCATCAAAGCTTCACTTTGGACACCCTCTGGCTGAGGAGCTCTCTACATTCCTTCAATAAAAAATATTTTCCTCCATTCCAAGCCATAATCTTATAAAAATGATAGGTGCCTTAATTGAATTTCTATGGCTGTGAAGAGACAGCATGACCAAGGCAACTTATATAGAAGCATTTAATTGGATGCTTGCTTACAGTTTCATTGGTAAATCCATCATCATCATGATGGAAAACATGGCAGAACAAGAAGATCTGGAACTGGAGCAGTGGTGAGAACTTAGTTCTGATCCACAAGTAGTAGACAGGGGTGGGTTTGGGGCAGAGAGACAGAGACTGTGTCTGTTGTGAGCCTTAGAAACCTCAAAGCCCAGTAACACTCCTCCTCCAATAATGTCACACCTCTAATCCTTCCCTAAACAGTTTCACCAACCAAGGTCAATCCTGTGTGGTTATTCTCATTCAAATTACCAAACCTTACTCACATTGTGGGAGTTAGTTATCCATCTTTTGTTTATTTGTTTTATTTATTTTTTGTTTCTTTATTTGTTTAGAGATAGAGTTATATCATGTAGTATGCCATACACTGAAGCTCCATATATTGTTCAGTATGTCATTGAAGTCGCAATCAACTCTCCTGCCTTAACCTCTAAAGACTTAAGGTTATGGACATTAGCCACCATGCCCTTTTTCATCCATCCTCCATCCATCATTGTGTGTGCTCTGGTAAAAGACTTTTATGTTAATTAATCTTTCAGTTATCTATGGAATTTTTTAATTAAATTTTTATTTATATTAATTACAGTTTATTCACTTTGTATCACAGCCTTAGCCTGCTCCCTTAGTCCTTCCCAATCACACCCTCCTCCCTCCCACTTCTCCTCCCATGCCCCTCTCCAAATCCACTGATAGCAGAGATCCTTCTCCCCTTCCATCTGACCCTAGTTTATCAGGTCTCATCAGGACAGCCTGCATTGTCCTCCTCCATGGCCCGGCAAGGATGCTCCCCCTTGGGGGAGTGTCAAAGAGACAGGCACTGAGTTCATGTCAGTGATAGTCCTTGTTCCCCTTACTAAGGAACTCACGTAGATACTGATCTATCATGGGCTACATCTGAGCAGGGGTTCTAAGTTATCTCCATGAATGGTCCTTGGACTCAGAAAAGACCCCTGGGCCCAGATTTTTGGTTCTGTTGCTCTCCTTGTGGTGTTCCTGTCCCCTCCAGGTCTTATCTCCCCCTTGTTTCATAAGATTGCTTATTCTCTACCCGAAGCTTGGTTATGAGTTTCAGCATCTGCTTTTATGCACTGCTGGGTAAAGTCTTTCAGAGGTCTTCTGTGGCAGGTTCCTGCCTGTTCCCTGTTTTCTCCCTCCTCCAATGTCCATCCCTCTTGCCTTTCTGAGTGAGGACTGATATCTTACTCAGGGTCCTCCTTCTTGCTTAGCTTCTTTACGTGTACAGATTTTTGTATGTTTATCCTATATTATATGTCTAGTATCCACTTATAAGCGAGGACTTTTTATTTATTACATTTTTTCCACAGATGGAGGATCTTCAGAGTACACATATAAATAATTATTATATAGCTTTTACATGTAACTGATACAGAATACTTTTTGAAATTGGAATATAATTATAAAATTTCCCCCTGTGCTTTTTTCCCTTGAAAGCATCTCTTTTACTCCTTCTTGCTCTCTTTCACATCCATGGACTATTTTTTTATTACTTGTTATTGCATGCATATGCGTGTGGGTATTTACATATGTAGTTCTGAAAATAACCTGTTCTTTCTGTTTAAAGTTACTCATATGTCTGTTTCCAGAGTTATGCTATTATATCTCCTAGAAATGTCAGAAACTACATCCATAAAGTCTCACCAACATGACTGCATAAACATGAACTGTATGAGCATGGCATCAACAGACATGTGGAAGTGGACAAGAGAAAGCCTACAATGCTTCAAACCTACTAAAAGAGCTACAGACAACTGAGCAATGCTGACAGTGGGAGAAATAGTTTTTCTTTTCTAGACTCAAGTATACTAATTGATAATTCAATGCCAAATGGTCATCATCTTCTTGAAGATAGACTACACAAATTATTTTAGATTTTTCTGCTTGAGACATTTATCTTGCCTATTTCATTTCTTTGATGACCTATTTACAGTGCTATGAACTGCAGAGTATTCACATTATATTTAAACTAGTATTTAATACTTATTTATTAGTTCATGTTTTTCCATTGAAACATTTTTATTTGGCTCTTATATATCTTAAATGTACTGACATTAAAATGTATATATATATATATACATACATATAGGAGATATCCTATAAGTACTCCAGGATTCTTATGTATTTTCTGCTAATCACTTGGTTTTTTTTTTCTTTTTTAAATTTGTGATAAATAAGACATGACTCAAAAAAATTTTAATGTTAGGAGTAAAGCAAATGTGCATATATGTCAAAGAAATTAAGAAAATTGAAAAGTTCTCATGATTAAAAATTTGGGGCATCAAATTTCAATTTTGTTGAGATACTGCTTATTATTCTCTTCCAGAGATGTAATGTGTTTTTCCCAACCACCAAGTCAGAATGAAAGCAAGGCAGAGTCCCAGGGATGGACTCAGTAAACATGTTTAATAATGGAATTGTTATCCAAATAGTGTTCACTCTACACTAAATATTTTACAAACATGATCTTTACTCGATGCAAAAGTTTTACTACACTTTAGATTTCTTTAATTTCCCCCATAACCGTGGGAACGGTGTGTGGTAGTCGTCTCTCCATTATCTTTAATGAGGGTAGTAAACATTCAATGATTCATTCTTAAGGAATTAATCTTATAACATCTTTTCTTACAATCATATTTTCTCCTTTAGGAAATCTCATACATAGCCACTTCTTAGTCAGAGATCAATTGTAAGTTCAAATCTTTACTCCAGGCTTTTCATCTGAGCTTCAGATCTGAATATTTAAACCACTTGGTACCTCAATTTCGAACTCTGGAAAGCACTTCCAAATCTCCAAGTTCAATGTGAATATTCTATTACACAAAACATTATTTTTTAACACTTGTCTATACACAAGGAGAAGATGTAAGCACATTATATAATTCACCCATTCTTTCAGTGCCTACTGCACTCCCTTATACTTTTATAATAAATTTCTTTCTTTATATCTGCCACATCAGTTCCTAGTTAAAGCAGTGATCACTTTCATCTGAACTACAGTTTGTTACCCAGTACAATACTAATATTTAGGAATATATTATTTTTTATTGAAGGTTGTCTTACAGTATAAGATACTTAACAGAATTCTTAGCATCCACTTACACAAATTTTAGTATTACTTCTTATAGAAGTTATACTTTCCGTTTTTAGAAAATGATAAGTCCTGATAATTATACCATATATTAAGTTTTTCTTTTATTTTTATTATTTGAAATTATAATATAAAGACATCATTTCTCCTCCCCTTTCCTCCCTTTTACCCTTCTCAATGAGGATCCCTCCCCTTGCCCTCCTTCAAATTCATATCCTCTATATCTTTATATATATATATATATATACATAAAACAACATATAAAACATATATGTATATGCACATGGTATATATTTTAAATATATAAGTAAAACTTCTTTCTGTCTGTATAATGTTATGTGTCTATATATAATTTCACAATTGCCAACTTGCTATTAGGCAACCAGCTGGGGATTTTTGCTGAGAAAGACTGTTTCTCTTACTCTCAACATTTTTTGGTTAGCTGTAGTTCTTTGTCTACAATTACAGTCTCATGTGCACTTTCCCTTTCTATGTTAGGATGTCCGTCTGTGTCATTCTTTTATAGATCTTGCATAGGCAGCCATGATTTTGAATATTCTAGGAATAGCTTCTAGGAGATATACATTTCCTGTCTCTCTGGCTCTTACAGCCTTTCACCCCTTCTTTTGCAATGATACCTGAGATTTAGGCATAGGAGCTGTGTTGTAGATGTATCAGTGGAGACTGAGCACCACACAGTCTCTTGTTCTCTGGATTTTGATTGTTTGTGGTTTTCTATAGTGGTCTCCATCTATTTTAAAGTGAAGTTCCTTGGATGAAAAGTGAGAGCTTCTTGTGTCATATTTACAATTATAAATAAGTAATTAGGATTATGCTGGTGGTTTTAAGTTTTCCTCCAGTATTCATGACTTCCCTAGACATAAGTTTCCAGCACAAGTCATTATTTTCCTTTTGCTGAACAAACCTTAGGTTAAATTAGAGAGCTCCTGAGTATCACTAAGGTATGAGTGCCACTACTACAGCCTTAGGGTTATTTGCCATGTAAGCATCATAGCTGCATAGGACTGCTGGCTACTTCCTGTCCTCTGAATTTTATATAGTGCCTTCCAATACCATGAAAGTTAGTCCTTACAGAGGAAACTTTCAGTCAGATCCAGATGTTTCTGTGACAAAATACTG
This sequence comes from Pachyuromys duprasi, assembly GCA_028658305.1. Taxonomy (NCBI): domain Eukaryota; kingdom Metazoa; phylum Chordata; class Mammalia; order Rodentia; family Muridae; genus Pachyuromys; species Pachyuromys duprasi. Next base: position 84,037,594 of record CM053743.1, on the reverse strand, counting down.
AAAATGGTTACTCTTTGAGACAATGTATTTCATCATGAAGGAGGAGACTCAAGGTGGGAAGAACAGGAACTAGCTGGCCACATTGCCACCACAGTCAGGAATAAAAGAGGTTGCCTATGCTCAGCTCTGTATCTTCTTTTCCTTCAATTCAGGGTCCAGACCATTCCAATGGTACCAACAACTCTGAGCATTGGTCTTAATCACTATTACCCTGAACTAGACAGCTGTTCATAGTCATGCCCAAAGGCTTGTCTCTTCAGTGCTTCTAGATCCTATCAACGTGACAGTGTTAATATCTAATCTTAACAGCATTCTTTAAAACAAGCTGTTTCATTTTCAAAAAATTTTGCATCCCTGATATTCAACAAACATGTTCTACTTAACTTTAAACCCATATGGACCGGTCATTAGAAAGGAATCCTTCCTCAACATTCGTGACATGCCTGTTTTCCCCTATTACAATCATCTGGCAGAGTATTCCTCCTTCTTAACTTTTAAATTGCAATTTTTCTACCTTTTGTATTTATTTTGTTAATTTCCATCTTTCCCACTGAATTTACTGTTTACACAATGAGGGCAACAACTGAGAAGCTTTTGTTTAATATAAGTGATGAATATTTGTTATTTTTTGTATGTTTAGGTTAATTCCCAAATTTAAATGATATCACACAGAGATTGCTATGTTGAGTGGAGCCTTATGAGATTTGTATAACAGGTCCTAAATTATACACAGACTTCTAATCCACAGGGACTATCATAAAATTTGCTTGTTATTTTAAGTCATTAAGTTTGTTATAAATGTAATAGAAAACAAAAATCTAATCAATTTACGCTTAAAGTTACTACAAAGAAATAACTTCATTTTAAATGTATTTTAATATTTCTGTCATCCCTAATCTAATCTTTGTGAAAACATTTCTTTTTTTT
>CM053743.1:84019406-84036167 GCA_028658305.1 Pachyuromys duprasi | reverse complement strand
GTTGTTTCTGCACTCCTACTCCTCAGACACAGTGTTCTCTCGTGGCAGCCATCTTGGATCGTCCGGGTTTTTTTCGAAAACATTTCTTTATACTATTAAATTTTGGGTTACTGGAGCATGTACCTTCAACAAGATTGGTTTTTTGATTTGTTGTCATCTGGGTGTTTACAAACATCTTTCTTGAAAGAAATGTTCAGAAGAATTCAGTAGAGGCTTGCAATAATTAACAGCCAAACTTTCAATAGTTGGTACTGTGGCCTAAGAAATTTATCACAAATAGCGGGAATTAGGAAGAGGCAGTACTGAGCAAGCTGAAGAGCAGAGCATGCAGGTCTTATCGCTTGGGGGTTTCTCTGTGTTTTCCTATGCTGCCATTGAAATACAGGGAGCTTGATGACTGAAGAGTGAATGCTGTTGTATAATAGCATTTAAGGATAATATCTCAACATTTAAGTACGTTTCTCCATTAATTTTATTAAATTTAAATTTATGATGTATGTATATGCAGTTTATTCAGAGAAAAGCCTCCAAGATGACATTACTTAGCCCATCCATTTGTCTGATCAGAAAAAGGAATATATATATGAATATATATATGAATTAATATATATAATGGGAGGATATTCAGAAGAATTCAACTCAAATTTTACTTTTCTTAATGTAGAAGATTAAAAATGTGTTTGACATTCTCAACAATTAGAGAAATACCAATTGAGACAACTTTGAGATTTTATGCTACCTCAGTCAGAATTGCTAATATCAACAAATTAACTGACAGCAAGTACTGTGTGGAAAGCAGGAACCCCATTGCACTCTTGGTAGGTAGGTTGCAAACCAGAGCAGCCACTCTGAAAATCAACCCATTGCTTCCACACTCTATTTCGGACCTGCTCAATAAAAGCAATTCATCCCTAGCATTGTAAAATTAGACAGCTGTCCATGGCTTGAGAGGTCATGGATGTCAGTATTTAGGCACCTACTTCTGGGTTGCCTAGCAACCTATGATGTCATCATGGGTCACCAGCCAGGTGGCCACACCAAGCAGGCATGGTTACCTTTTTCTTAAAAGGATCAACCTGCCCACTTTGTCTCTCTCTTGCCTCTCTTGGCTCCTGCACTCTCCCCTTTCTCTTTCAGCGAACTCCCCCTGTCTTCCCCTATCATGTTTCCCTTTCTCATTCTCTCTCTCTTCATCTCCATCTAATAAATCTCTTTCATATAAGATCTGCTGTGTGCTTTATCATTCATTAATTGGCCCCAACATTGGTGCATTGCCTGGGAATGGAACCCAGGTCAAATGCTTGGAAGGCAGCTATGCTCACCTCTCTGTGTCTTATCATTTATTCATTGGTCCCAACAATATAATCTAAGAAAGGACCTACTACTGCCATTTTTCTAAACCATTGTGATTTCCAACTATATTCAAAATAATTATCCTCATATGCACAGATAAGAGTAGCTCTCATCCATCATTCAAAAGGTTTTTTTGTAGCAGCATATCAAGATCATTACAGAAAGGCACAACTGGTCAACATACAGAGATCAATTGTCCACAGGATGTCCACCCCACTCCCAATTAGTACTTTTACAGCACACTCTTTTTCGAGGTGGGGTTTCACTGTGTAGCTTTGACTGTCCTGGACTCTCTTTGAGGACCATCATACTCACAGCTATTTACTTGCCTCTGCCTCCCAGAGTGCTGGAATTAAAGAGTGTACCACCATGCCCTGATTACAGCACACTCTTTACACCAGAAAAGAATCCCATTTGGGAGAAGGAAGGTGGACATTACTTCTGTACCCTAGCTGAGGAGCTATGACATCTGGTTGCTCCTGTGTTTGTACAAGTCAGTTACTAGAAGGGTGTGAACCCTAGTACAACTGTTCCAGGGAAAGTCCATGCACCCAAGAGTGCGGACAGACAGACAAAAGGAGTCCTCTGCATGAGTAAAAACAATATATTAGATGTAGAAACAGATGAACCACTTTATTTTTTTTCTTTACTGATTACATGCCATAAATTTTCTTTCACTATGGCTCTCTCTCCTTCCATCTCCTTCTTCTCCTCCTCCTCTTTTTTAAAGAAAATTTGTAATAGAAAATTGTTTCTCAGTTGAGACCATGAATTTCATCTGAGGATGAATTTCTGATACTTAGTTAAAAGTCCTTGATAACAGAGATTTTTTTTGTACAAGCATTAACAAATCCTTACTTATATCAATATCTGGGACAATTTCAACTACATTATCCTAGTGGTTAAGCACCTTATACACACATAATGTCTACGTGATGTAATTAGACTTGTAACATCATCAATATAGGAAAAACTGAAACAATTAGCTACCTTTGCTCCCTCTCGACGTTTATCAGGGAGTACCACAGAAATTGTTGTTCTTGATAACTTGGATTGAATAAACTGCCAGTATCCAAAAGTTTTCTAATATGGCCAATACAATAGTTATCTCTATGTGATTTAAGTTCATTCATGTCCAGCCTGCTCTTTCAGTGGGTGGAGACCTGATCCAGCATGCTCTCTTACAAATACTAAATGAGAATTTTCACATGCTGAACTTTTCTGAGGCAACAAAAACTGTCAGCACACACTAGAAAATGATTTAAATATTTCTGTATTGCCTTTCTAGAAAATTGGAAACTTGATCCACAACTATTTGTTCCTTCACTGAATCCAACTGTGGTTTATTTGAACCAGGATTTTTTTTTATTCAGAAAAAGTTTTTTATTATTATTACTATTATTTATTACAATTTATTCAATTTGTGTCCTGGCTGTGGCCCCTTCCTTATCTCCTCCTGGCAGGGGAGATACCATGAACCAGGATTTTTATTGTTCTGTTTTTGGCTGAAAAGCCACTTGCCTCAAATTTGCTTTTACCATATAAACAAATATAATTATTCAAATATTTAAATATGAATAAAATCCCATTAGATATCTATAATGAAAATCATAGTCGCTTTTAATGGAAATGTAAAATGGGTGCTTTATTTAGAAACGGCCTGAAATGTGCCCTCTGAAATGTGATCTGAATTTACAACCAAGAAAGCTCATGGCAGGACAGCTCTCTCCAGCTGACAAACCCAGTGTTATGGCTCCTAACACTGGTTAGGAGTGGAATAGTATAAAGAGCCCAGGCTGGGATCAGAGGCTTCAAGGGTTACAAGCCAAGAGCTGTATAACCTTAGGAGAAGCATAACTCCAGATAACGGTTTACTCCTCAGCAGAGCAGCATATAAATAGTTCTGTTATTCCTTTCAAAAGAGTACAGGCAGCCTCAAATAAGTTTTGTTTTGTTTTCAATGATTATGACATCTTTATCTTTCCTGCTCTTCATGACATTCTTGTTGAAATTCTTTTGATGTGGTCATGTCTTATTGTACTGTTCTTTCCATTGGAATATTCTTTACTGTAATGCAGGTTCTCTCCCTTTTTCTTTTTCTAAAATTACAATTACTAATTTTTTTTGCATATCTGAGTGTGTCCCAGGTATTGACCCCAGGTCCTCAGGCTTGGCAGCAAGCTCCTTTACCCTTTGAGTTATGTATACATATATATGTATATACAAATATAGATAGATAGAAAGCTATCAATACATATATATTTAATTTTGATGAGAATTTCTTTTTTAATTATTTTGCAATTTGCATATGCTGTTTTCCTCTTACATGTATTACTTTAGGATCATAAAGCATCTGGAGTAACAAAATAATAAATGGTTGGAAAGTAAAACATCACATCATTGCAAGTTCTTGTTATGTTTCAATCACTGTTTACAAGGATTAGTCTTCAAATAGAAATGTCTCTATGCTGCAGTTATTTCACTCTAAAGAATTTTCGTGTTAAAAATTGATGGGATCTAAAAAAAATAATCTGGCCATTGCTTTTGACTACAAATGTAATACTATGACCAAGGCCAGTACAAAACCCTGAATTTGTCATGGACAAGATTGCATAAAACATATGTGTTAATTAAGTTTGCCATCTCACACTGAATAAGCTAAGCTGAATGACAGAATTTTGTATTTAAATTTCACAAATGAAAATAGTTATTAAGCAGCACACGTACTGTGAGGTTTGCTTGATTGAAATGACGATACTTGGCAATGGAAACGAGAAGCCGCAAAGTAAAGTCAGGATAATAAAACCATAGAAAACAAAGCTCAACCATGTTTGTAACAGCTTTATTCATAGTAGCCAGAACCTGGAAACAACCCAGATATCCCTCAGTAGAGGAATAGATACAGAAATTATGGTACTGTTACACAATGGAATACTACTCAGCAACTAAAAACAAGGAAGTCATGGAATCTGTAGGCAAATGGTGGGACCTAGAAAAGATCATCCTGAGTGAGGTATCCCAGGAGCAGAAAGACACACATGGTATATACTCACTTATAAGTGGGTACTAGACCTATAAGATAGGATAACATACTAAAATCTGTACACCTTAAGAAGATAAATAAGAAAGAGGACCAGGGGTAAGATTATCAATCCTCACCTAGAAAGACAAAGGGGATTGATACTGGAAGTAGGAGAAAACAAGTAACAGGACAGGAGCCTACTGCAGTGGGCATCTGAAAGACTCTACCTAGCAGCATATCAAAGCAGATGCTGAGACTCACACCCAAACCTTCAGCAGAGTGCAGGGAATCATATGAAAGAAGGGGGAGTTAGTAAAACATAAAGGGGACAGAAGCCCCACAAGGACCAAATATATTAGGGCACAGGGGTCTTCTATGAGACAGTTTCTCCAACCATGGACCATACATGGATATAACCGAGAACCCCTGCTCAGATATAGCCCATGGTAGCTCAGTACCCAAGTGGGTTCCCTAGTAAGGGGGACAATGATTATTTCTAACATGAACTGAATGACTAGCTCATTGAGCACCCCCCCCAAGGGAAGAGTAGCCTGCTAGGCCACAGATAAGGACATTGCAGCCAGGCCTAAAGAGACCTGATAAGCTAGGATAAGATGGAAGTGGACGAGGACCTCCCCTATCAGTGGACTTGGAAGGGGGCAGGGAGGAGTTGAGGGAGGGAGGGTGGGATATGGGGATTGGGAGGGAAAGAAGGAGGGGGTTACAGCTGGGATACAAGTATATGACCTGTGATTAAAATAAAAAAATAATAAAGAAAATATTCAAACACAAAATTTCTTGACATAAAACATACAAGAAATCAATACACAATAAAAAGACCAAACCAAATAACAATAGAAAAAGATGAAAAAGAAGATTCCAGGCACCAAGGTCCAGAAAATATTTTCAAGGAAATCATAGAAGAAAATTTCCCCTACCTAAAAAGAGAGATTCCCTTAAACATAAATGAGGCTTACAGAACACCAAATAGACTAGATGAGAAAAGAAATTCCTTCTACCACATAATAATCAAAACACTAAATCTAAATGTGGCAAGGGGAAAAGACCAAGTAACATATAAGTGTAGACCTATCAGAATCACACCTCACTTCTAAATCGAGATTATGAAAGCCAGAAGGGCCTGGGCAGATGTCATGCAGACAATAAGAGACCACAGATGCTAACCCAGACTACTATAGGCAGCAAATTTTTCAATCACCATAGATGGAGAAAACAAGACATTCCATGACAAAACTAAATTATACAATACATATGCACCAACCTAAAGCAAATCCTAGAAGGAAAATGGAAACCCAATAAGGTCAACTACACCCATCATCAAAGGAAAAAAAATCAAACAAAAGGACATCACAATCCTGAATATTTACCCCCCAAATACAAGGGTAGCTGCCCCAAATACAAGGGTAACTGCACATTATTAAAGCTTCAGTCACACATTGATCCCAACACATTAATGGTGGAAAACTTCAACACCTCACCCTTACCAGTGGACAGACATGACAACAGAAGCTAAATGGAGAAATAGTGAAGCTAATGGACCTAACAGATGTCTACAGAATTTTCACCCAAACACAAAAGAATATACTTTATTCTCGGCACCACATGGAACCTTCTCAAAAATTGACCATATAGTCAGGAACAAAGCAAACCTCAAATGACACATGAAAATTGAATTAACCTGTTTTTCTTTACCAGATCATGGCAGAGTAAAGTTAGACCTCAATAATGACATAAACAATAAAATAACCTACACATTCATGGAAACTGAACAACTCCCTGTGAATGACCAGGGAGGGAAGCAATAAACCGGTGAAGGAAGAAATAAACAAATCAAAGACTTCCTAGAATTCAATAAAAATGAGGGCACAACTTACCCAAATTTATAATACACTATCAAAGCAGTGTTAAGAGGAAAGTTCATAGGACTAAGCGCATCTATAAAGAAATTGGAGTGATCCCATATTAGCAACTTAACAGATCACCTGAAATCTTTAGAAAAAAAAAAGAAAAAGAAGGAAACACATCAAAGAGGAGTAGATAGCAGAAAATAATCAAACTCATGGCTAAAATCAATAAATTATAAACAAAGAGCAATACAAAGTATAAAAATAGACAAACCCCTAGCCAAACTCTAAAAGACAGAGACAGTATCCAAATTAACAAAATCAGAAGAGGGGGATATAACAACAGACACTGAGGAAATCCAAAGAATCATTGGGTCATACTTCAAAAGCCTGTATTCTACAAAATTGAAAAATCTAAAGAAAATGAATGATTTTTGTTGATAGATTTTATCTACCAAAGTTAAATCCAGAACAGATAAACAGTTTAAATAGCCCTATAACACCTAAAGATATAGAAGCAGTCATCAAATTCTCCCACCCAAAACAAACAAACAAAAAACAGGGCCAGGTTTTTAGCACAGAATTCTACCAGACTTTCAAGAAAGAGCCAACACCAATACTCTTCAAACTATTTTACAAAATAGAAACAGAAGGAGCATTACCTCACTCATTCTATGAAGCCACAGATACTCTGATACTTAAACCACACAAAGTCTCAACAAATAAAGAAAATTTCAGACCAATCGTTCTTAAGAACATTTATGCAAAAGTACTCAATGAGATATGTGCAAAATGAATTCAGGAACACATCAAACACACCATCCACCATGATCAAATAGGCTTCATCCCAGGGATGCAGGGATGGGTCAACATAGGAAAACCCATCCATATATAAACAAACAGAAAGAAAATAATCTAATTATCATCTCATTAGATGCAGAATACTTTTGACAAAATTCAAATTTTCATGATAAAAGTCTTGGGGAGATCAAGTATACAAGGCCCATACCTAACCATAATAAAGTTTATATATAGCAAGCCAATAGCCAACATCAAACTAAATGGAGAGAAACTCAAAGTAATCTCACTAAAATCAGGGACAAGGTTGACCACTCGCTCCTTATCTCTTCAACATAGTAGTAGTAGTTTTAGCTAGAGCAATAAGATAACTAAAGATCAAATAGATACAAATCAGAGATGAAGAAGTTAAAGTATTGCTATTTGCAGATGATATTATAGGATCCATAAATGAGCACAAAAATTCCACCAGAGAACTCCTGCAGCTGATAAACTCCTTCAGCAAAGCAGCTGGATACAAGATTAATTAAAAAGTAAATCAGTAGCCTTCCTGTATATAAACGACAAACTACCTGAGAAAGAAATTAGGGAAACCACACTCTTCACAATAACAGCAAATAAAATAAGGTATCTGGCAGTAACTCTATCCAAGGAAGTCAAGAACTTCAAAATTGTGTATAAAGAAACTGAAGAAAAACCAAGAAGATGGAAAGATCTCCAGTGCTCATGAACCAATAACATTAACATGGTAAAAAAAAAAAGCCATCTTACCAAAGGCAATCTACAGATTCACTGAAATCCCCATCAAAATACCAACGTAATTTTTCATAGATCATGAAAGAAAAATTCTAAATTTCATACAGGAAAACAAAAACCCCAGAATGGCTAAAAGAATCCTATGCAATAATAGAACTTCTGGAGATATTTCCATCCATGAACTCAAGCTATACTACAAAGCAATAGTAATAAAAACTGCATGGCACTGGCTTAGAAATAGGCTTGTTGATCAATGGAAACTAATTGAAGTTCCAGAAAAAAACCCCACACACCTATGCACACCAGATTTGTGACAAAGGAGCCAAAACCATACCATAGAAAAAAGACAGCATCTTCAACAAATGCTGCTGGTCTAGCTAGATATCTACATGTAGAAAATTCAGATAGATCCATATTTATCACATTGTGCAAAACTCAAGTTCGAGTAGATGAAAGAGCTCAACATAAAACTATAAACACTAAATCTGCTTGAGGAGTAAGTGGTATTCACTGAGTTCATTGAACTCACTGGCACAGGAGACAACTCCCTGAACCAACAACTCAGAATATCTACAACATATAAATGTGACCTCTTGAAACTTGAAAGCTTCTGTAAAGCAAAGGACACTGTCAATAGAAGGTAACTGCAGTCTACAGACTGGAAAAAAACTTTATCAACCCTATATCTGACAAAGGGCTAATATCCAGGATATATTAAGAACTCAAGAAACCAAACACCAACAAACCAAATAATCCAATTAAAAATGGGATACAGAGGTAAATAGATAATACTTAACAGAGGAATCTAGAATGGTGGAGAAGCACTTAAAGAGGGGAGGGAAATAGATGGGGAAGAGTGAGTGAGGGGGCTACATAGAAAGTGAATACATTGTAATTAATAGTAATAATGAAAAAGAAAAAGGAATTAAAAAAATAAATGTTCAACATCCTTAGTCAGCAGGAAAATGCAAATCAAAATGACTCTGATATTCCATATTATACCTGTCAGAATGGCCAAAATCAAAAGCTTAAATGCACATTCTAGCAAGGATGTGGAGAAAGGGAACACTTCTCCATTGCTGGTGGGAGTGCAAACTTGTAGAGCTTCTTTGGAAATCAATTTGATGCTTGCTCAGAAAACTGGGACTAGCCATACCTCTAAGCTAAGTATACATCCCCCCAAATGCTCCACTATACAGTAAGGACATTTGCTCAACCATGTACATAGCAGCTTTTTTCCTAATAGCCAAAAACTGGAAACAACCTAGATATCCCTCAACCAGAGAATGGATAAAGAATCTATGGTACATTTCCATAGTGTAATGCTATTCAGCCATTAAAAACAAGGAAGTCACGAAATTTTCAGACAAATGGATGGAACTAGAAAAGATTATCTTGAGTAAAGTAATACAAACCCAGAAATACACACATGGTCTATACTCGGTTATAAGCAGATTTTAGTGATACAGTACAGCACAGACATACTACAATGCACAGACCCCAAGAAAATAAGTCCGATGGACATCTTAGGCTTCATGTCGGCCCACTAGTTAAGGAAGTGGGGGATATCTCTGGCACAGACTATGTTGCTTGCTTTCTCATCACTTCCCCTGATGGGGCTTCCTGACCAGGCCACAGGGGAGGAAAATGATCTCAGTCCTCATATGAATAGATGAGCTGAGGTGTCTGAGTACAGGGCCTCCTGGTTCTGAGGAAATATGGGAGGAGGATGGGCCTGAGAGGAGAGGAGGCATGGACAGAGATATAAATTTAATTAATAAAAAATTAAAATTAAAAAAGAAAAGGAATTCCATAAATCATTTACGTTTATCAATCACAAAATTTTACTTGTTTTGAGAAGCAGAATCTGAAGTGGTATATAAGAAAATATGGAAACAATTCTTCGGTTTGCTTTGGAGAAAGTATCAAATCAGTAAACAAGCTAACACAAAATACAGCAATATGAATAAAACGTGAGCATGGCACTTAAGACCAGGAAGAAGACTGGCTAGGGAAATGATCTAAGAACAAGGATTTGGTTGTGTAGCAAAATGAATGCAAAGCCCAGGCTGGGGAGGACATGAGTCATATTTAATTTCTAAATCTAAGACAATTCTTAAGGAATCATAATGACTGAATAACACTTTTACTGATAGATTTTTTTCCAAAAATCTTTCTTTTATTCTTACAGTATTTATTAGGGAATCCCACAGCACCTTTTACTTCTCTGTTAGTGAATATATTTTGATCAGTTTCAATTACTAGTTTGACAGTTCAATTTCTCCCTAGTTCTTAAGCCCTAAGTTGGTAATGCCACTGGTATATTATTATTTTACATTCAGGGTCTGAAGAAGAAAAATGGGAGAAGACAGAGGAGAGAAGAGTAGAAAGAACCCAAAAAGACAGGAAGGATGAAATTGAATTTGCCTCCCACCAGCTCTGAGCCATTGCACCCCTCAGAACCAAGATGTAAGATGGGTGGGTATCCTCTATTATGCTACCCACCACTCACAATTCTGGATATGGTTCATCAAGTGAATGAATTTGGCAGAATACAGTATTAGTAGCACATGAAGTGTGTCATATTTATAGTAACAAAAATAAAGCCAGATTCAACAGTTGTATTTATAGGTTATATCTTTTGCGGGTTTTAATTGAAGAAGAATTTTAAATATTTATCCAGATTTCAAAAGCATGTATTAGTCATTGATTTAATATACTCCAATACATGTGTTCAATATTTAGGCAGTTTACTATTTTTATCTTAATTAAGACTTGTCTTTTAAACTTGTAGCTAGCTGAATTACATGTATTGCCACAGTCAGTGTTTTAAATTCTAAACTCCATTTGTTTAACTGGGAGTTCTCTTTGTAAAAGCATTTCTTTGGTGAAGGCATAAATACATACTTTCCTTAAAGTTATGAACATATTTAATAGTTGAATCATATAAGAGGGGATATTGTATCCCATCCAGTGCATACAAATTTTTTGCAATGGGACAATGTCATCCAGAAAAAAAAAAGATAATTATACATATGCTATAGTGTAAGTAATCACACTGAAAATGTAAGTAAAATGCAATGCCTGTTATTTCTTCATTATGAAAGAGACTAGCCTGACACTGAGTTTCACTGTGAGGAACACACTGTACATCCACAGTGGTTCCTTAGAAACCACAGAAAAGAATAACTGTACTTGTAAATACATATCTACCCAAGGCTTTCTATCCAAAATATCAGCAATTGCACTGAGAAAAGTTGTTTCCAATGTTTCATTCAAGTGAAAATAACAAGCAAAATTAATAAATAAACATAATTGACTTAATATATTACTATTTACTTAATATAGAAATATTAAGAAAATTCTTCATATTCTTACTTTTGAGTAATATTCACTTTTAAATAGAGTTGTGTGAACCACACCATGTCTGGAAAATAAAAATGTCACTTCTAAAGAGACTTCGGAACACGACCAAGTAAAACAAAGTATGCATAGACTATTCTTGGTTCAGTCCAGAAAACATAGCCAGTGTTCAAGACCTACACTGCATCTGCTGCTTCTTGATGAAATAGATTCATCCTGTGAACAAGTGTTTAAGGAATCTGTTTCTTTGACTTTATAGAACTGGAAGGAAAATGACTTTATGGGCAGCAGTGGATAGAGAATGTATGATCGATCTCCTGACATTGTGCCCTGTGACCATATGTCACTGCCCAGGAAGTCTTGGGAAGCCTATTTCCCTCTCAGCCCTCAGCTCTTTGTTGTAACAGAGATGATAATGCATACACTTGTATAACATATTTCAAGAGTTTGCCATGAGGGTTTAATTTAAGGAGCCATGTGCAAATGCCACATGAATAATTATTTTCGTTATTTTCATAATCTAGAAAACCCGCTTGTTTGCTTAGGACATGTTTTAAATTTTTAGATTCAACCAAGGTGAATGTTTCTGACAGGATTCCAGTAGGATGTTACATTATATGCACCCATATCTAAACAAAATCATAATGCACAAACCCCACACGCTGAGTATTTTGTTTGACACTGACAAATCTCTGGTTTCCAGAATGTACAGAAGATGAATGCACTTGGACAAATTAAGAAAAGAGTGACAGCAACATTACTTTGGAGAAAGTCTACCAGGCCCTAGATACATCATTTGTATAGATAACTGCAAAGAAGATGAAAGACTTTAGATAAAGGCTTTTGTGGAAAGAAATTATATTAGGTCAGTATTCTCTATGATAGTTCTTAATGCAATTTACCTTACTGTTTAGCAATAATAAAGAAGAGTTTGTATCACTTTCCTGGCAACCTCGTATCAACCATCATAATACCATTGTCGGCCAAATTTTCTTTAAAGTCTTCTCTCTCTTCCTCTCTCTCTTTCTCTGTCTTTCTCCCCCTCTATTTCTCTCCCTTTCTTTTTCTCTGACTCCACATACATGGACAGTGTGTATTCTTGTGTGTAGTTGACAGTACTAGATCCATTCTTTAATAATTGGAATGACTAGCTCAAACTTTAAAAACTAGTTTATAAGTGTCTAATCCCCTTATTACCACATAGAAAAAAAGAAGTTTTTTTCTGATATAAATCTGGGAGTGTGTTTTCTCCCAGTAGATTTTAGAGTTCTCCTAAAATAAAAATATGCAGAAACATGGGAGATGATTGGGATAGCTAGAGGACCCGAGTTGGCACCAGTGAATGCCAACTAATACATTTTTTATGGAACAAATATATTCTTTTGCTGTTTTTTAAATGAATTGCAGAAAGTGAACTATAATTCCTTTTAAGGCAATCTTTGAAACTCTAATGAATTTAGCAAAGAGATGCAGGCAGACAGAGCTGGCATCTCGGACACTCCTACCTTCCACATTCATTCCGAGTATGAAGTTGTGTCTGTTTGACATTGCAGTTCTTATTTGGTCTAGTGTGTGATGGCCATTTTTCTTTCCTTACTATAACCTCACTATAACTCTTAGCTTCTTCATCATTATTGTGAGGTAGTGCTATGTGTGTGTTTTTCAGAACTTGCTAGAAACAAATAAAGTTGTATAAAACTATTACAATGAGAAAACACTCTGAAAATTAAAAGGACAGAAATTATTTAACTGTATATATCAGACAGAAAATGCTTACAACAATGTATAAAATGTTAATATGTCCAAGAGCAGTTCTATCATTGTAGTCTTGAATCTGGGCACATTATTGATTTTTAACATTCTGTTAATTAGTAGTAGTGATCTAATTTCATATTTCAGGTGTAACCTGAATGACTATGTATACAAAAGTAGAAATGAATTTTCTGCATGCTGAAAAGAACCCACAGCGTGTTTTAATTTAATGCATGTCATTTTGTAATGATACTTGGCCTTCTCCATTTTGTTTTGTTTCTGTTTCCACTAGAAAGACATAATAAAAATGTATAAAAACTGAACTTGAAACACACTTTTTGTTTATATTTTATAACAAAATATTAGTTACTGCTGTATTGCTATTGTTATTGCTGTATTGACGAGGCAACATAACCAAGGCAACTTATAAAAGACAGCATTTAATTGGGGGCCTTGATTACAGTTTTGGAGGGTGCATGACTGTCATAGCAGAGAACATGGTAGCAGACAAGCAGTGCTGTGCTGGAACAGTAGCTAAGAGTTGAAGGCAGAGAGAGAGAGCGAGAGAGAGTGAGAGAGCAAGAGAGCAAGAGAGCGAGAGAGCGAGTGAGAGAGAGACAGAGAGAGACACAGAGAGAGAGAGAGAGAGATTGAGGGAGAGGAAGAGACTAGGAATGGCATGGACTTTTGAAACCTCCAATTCCCAACCTCAGTGACATGCCTCCTCCAACAAGGCCTACATCCTAGTCCTTCCCAAACAGATACCAACTTCAAACACTCAAAGATATTAGCCTGTGGGGGAGCTATTCCCATTCAACCCACCAGATTTACCTTCGAAGGTGCAACCTTAAATAGATACCCTGTTGACAGCTAAAATAATCTATTTAACTGTTGACTGTTAAATTGGGTCAAGTAGTGAGGTCAACAATTCAAAAGGCAAACTCTACTGTAGGACCTGCTAAAAAATATGTATGTTGTCAGCCTGTAGAGACGGCTCAGTAGAGAAGAGTTCTTGCTGCTTTTCCTGAGAACAGAAACTTAGTTCCCAGCACCCACAGCCACTGCAGGACCAGAAGATATGACAGCCTCTTTTGGCCTCCATATGGAGTACACATGCATGGACATACACACAGACATATATGAAAAGATTAAATAAAATCTTTAAAGCATATGTGTTTATGTGTTACTTTTAAGAAGAAACCATATGAAAAACTTGATCACTATTTATATTATACAAACTCAGTGTCTCCTGTGGCCCCCACATCAACAGATGGATGAAAAAAATGAAGTTTTACACATACCGCTTTTTTCCCAAAAATATTTGTTTATAAGTGAATAGATTTAAGGCTGCATGAATGTTATCACAAGTAAAAGAAAAAAGTAAAGCCAGGATGAAATAAATGTTTCTTTAGAGATGGTACAGAAAAACAAACAAACAAACAAACATGTATAATCCAGGCTTTGGTTTTGACTCTAGTCTGTTTTGAGCCATTCCATTTCCAGCAAGGATAGTGGCTTTCATGCACTCTCCTCATCTGCTGTGGACTTACGTCAAGTAGGTCAATGCCTTCCAAAACTCCCAGGCTTAGAAACCCCATGTAAGTGTCATCTAGGCCAATGCCTTCCAAAATGTCCGGGCTTAGAAACCCCACGTAAGTGTAGACTCATTGGATTTGCTTATTATAATGTCATAAGGGCGAGCGATCCAACATGGCAGCAAACAGTGTGAACTGTATCTGAGAAGGATCTGAAACTCTGAAATTAGTGAATGAAAGGTCAGCTGAAGCCAGAACATCGACATTGAGGCTTCCTGGGCCAACAGAGACAACACCTAAGCTAAGACCATTTAGATCCAAGTCACCCACAGACTTCTCTGGGGACAGAGAGTGGCTAACATTTCATCTCCCTATACTTCCTCTTGTTGGGCCTCCGTCCTCCTCAGAGAAGCTGGCCCACAGCATCTGAGGCTCATAGCACAGGACCCCCTGCCTGGGAACTGAGATAGCAGAGGTGGGCCTCCTAGTCTCCATGGCAGCTGCCAGCAATTCCAGCCTCCCAGATCCTGTGTCTGCAAGCAGGTGCATCTGCCGGACAGTGACTGTACAGGCCTCCCAGTCTCTGGTGAGCAACCAATGGTACTGGACACCCAGGTCCATCAGGTCCTCTGAGCCACCTAGGTCTGTGGGCTGCTGTAGGGGTTCTCCAAGACTACCCAGTAGGCATCTGTACTGGCCTCCCAGTTCTGATGCTGTGACTGAACTCCCAGTGGACCACTTTAACAGCCTAAGATCTGCAGCTGCAGCACCACTGAGCTGACTATACCCACATTTGCCCCAGAAGGCCAAATCTGAGAACAGAGAATGGGGAACCCCTGTGCTTTCCAATTAGACTGGATAGTGAGTGCATCTTCAAGTGAGTGCCTGCAGAGCCTCAGATCCATAGTCCCTCTATGCTAGCAGCCAGACATCAGATCTCTCCCATCCACATGCCCACTGTGGGCAACATAGCTATTCTTGGGACAGTGTCCTTAACATTGAAGCCCCTGTTCTGTGGGTCTACCAGTTAACTCCAGGCAAACAACTCCTGGAACCCAGACAGAGCTGAATACCAGTGGCCTGGAGGAAGTAGTCAGGGAATCTGTACGTACTCATTGCACCCACAAACAGTGATATCCTATGCCTACACCATCCCCTGTCCCGCATTACAGGAATATAGACTCTCTAGCACCCTGTTCTTTAAGGCACACTCCCAGGTGCACACAACATGCACATGCTTGCTCGCCCACATTTGTGATTCTGTGCCAGTAGACCTTCCACTCTTAGGTATAGCTGAAACACCAATGCACACTCTCAAATCAGTAGAACTCTCTCATTACCGTGAAGAATGCTCCAGGCACCAGAGAAAGACGAAAACAGTCTGAAGTACAGATTCCAGGAACAAACAGTGAAGGTTATGAATAAGCAGATAGCCAGTGGTCAGTATAAGAACAGAGTCAACAAAAATCAAGACATCATGGCTTCAACAGCAACCCCCTTCTCCAAAATAGACCATATAGTTGGTCACAAAGCAAGCCTCAACAGACAAATGAAGATTGAAATAATCCCTTGTATCCTATCTGACCACCATGGACTAAAGCTGGATCTCTACAACAATAGAAATAGTAAAAAGCTTACACACACAGAAACTGAACAACTCGCTACTCAATGACAGCTGGGTTAGGGAAGAAATAATAATGAAAGTAATCAAAGACTTCCTAGAATTCAATGAAAATGAAGGCACAACATACCCAAAATTATGGGACACAATGAAAAAATGTTAAGTGCCTTCAAGAAGAAACTTGAGGAGAAAACAAGTAGCAGGACAGGGTCCTACCACAGAGGTTCCCTGAAAGACTCTACCTAGCAGTGTATCAAAGCAGAAACTGAGACTCATAACCGAGCCTTCAGCAGATGGCAGAGAATCATATGAAAGAAGGGGGAGTTAATATGATCTGGAGAGGATAGGAGCTCCACAGGACCAAATATATCTGGGCACAGGTGTCCTATATGAGAACATTTCTCGAACCAAGGAACATGGGTCTAGAGACCTAGAATCTCTGCTTGCCTGTAGCCCATGGTAGGTCAGTATTCAAGTGGGTGGCCTAGTAAGGAAAATAGGGACTATTCCTGACATGAACTCAATGGCAGACTCTTTGACCTCCCCACCCAGCAAGGGAGGAGCAGCCCTCCTAGGCCATAGAGTACTTTGCAGCAAGTCCTGAAGAGATCTGATAAACCAAGGTCAGATGAAAGGAGAGGAGGTCCTCTCCTATCAGTGGACTTGGAAAGGGGCAGTGAGTAGATGAGGGAGGGT